>JAGFNQ010003530.1:0-29473 GCA_024364735.1 Boesenbergia rotunda | reverse complement strand
CCTGTAACGAAGGTTAGTTCCAAAACAACCAAAGCAAGAATATTAGTCAATATTTACAGTCGTAGCTGTCTTGGTTCTGACTTTGGATTTCCACGAAATCCTAGGTCGAACCGACGCAAGTTCCCACCCCCGAGAACGCGCCTTTCACCTACTCCATTCAGGAGACGGTTGCCACCCAGTCCTTTGAGTGGACTTTTACTTAGCCTCTGACACCTTCGGATCTCGAGACGTCCGAACCCCGACCCGTCTCTACTTCTGTCCTTAGTCATCGTTTAGCTAAGTTGCTCAATCCCTCGAACCAAGACTTCGTACCCAAACCCTAAGTCCATGACTTCGGTGCCCAACCCTCGGCCAGGTCTTCTTACCCAGTCCTCGACCAGGACTTCGGTGCCCAACCCTCGGCCAGGTCTTCTTGCCCAGTCCTCGACTAGAACTTAGTGCCCACCTTCCGAGTAGGTCTTCGGTGCCAAGCCCTTTGCTAGGACTTAGTGCCCAATCCTCGATCAGGACTTAGTGCCTAGGTTAATCTAGGACTTTGGTCCATTTTGTTACTCCTCCTTTGCTCACCCTCCCTTGTTCTATATATCACTGACTTAAGTGTATTGTCAAATATTAAAACACTTAGAGGAGGACATCACTGATGCAACTTGCACCAACAAACTTGCCCCTACTCCTTGTTGTGCCCGTGAGGTGGGTGATCCCTTGATCGTCGGCAAATCAAGCCCCGGATATTCGGATAAGAATTTTCTCCTTCTCGGTGGAGTAACCTCTCCATAATCATCTCAGTAGAATAACAATTAAGCGCACGAGACAACAAGAAGGAAAGCTCACACAGTTGTAGCAGAAATGCTCAAGCAAGAAGACTATACAGAGAGCTAAACAACCCAGCAAAACCCCCAGCAAAACACTTTGCTTGTTTTCTATCTATTCTCTACGCTCCTCTACTTCACTAGCTTCTTCTTAAGCCTCTGCTCATCACCGCGCGTCTGCAACCTCTGAACACAGCTTCGTCACCACTGACCTCTACTGGGCTCAGTTCACTGAAACCTCTTTAGCCGAGCCTCAGGTCAGTCGCCTTAGTCGTCAGCTTCGCCAGACAGTTGCCAGCCCGCGCCAGAAGCCGTTGAATCCTACGAATGGAAATCAAACAAACCTGCCCAAAGTGAAAGTCACCAATTGACCTCCTTCTTGGTTTGTGTCATCCCTGTATCACCTGCACACTCATCAGAGGATTAGCATAGCAAATCAAAAGGAAATCAGCAGGTATTAGAAAGGATTCAGAGCGAAATCAGACATCTGACAACGATTCAAATTAAAGTTATCAGACACTGATCAATCACCCGGACCGATCAGTTTCCCTTCTAACTGATCAAACTCACCTCTGATCGATCCAGTAAGGATCTGATCGGTCACACTGACCTATCAGAGATTGGGGATCGGTCACCCGACCGATCCACCAACTTACTGGGATTTCCGCCAACTCCCACTAGCTCTTTCCAACCAAAGGCACCTGATCAGTCCCATGACCGATCAGGTTATGCCATGATCGGTCCAAGGGACCGATCAGGTCACCTCTGGACCGATCAGGACTCATCCTGATCGGTCCAGGAGGACCCTGATTGGTCGCTTTGACCGATCAGGGTCTTCTCCAGACCCTACTGATCTCACTCTGATCGTTCACCAGAATGATCAGAAACCACACAGAATGTTTCTGTTCTCTTCCTGATCGTTCACCAAAATGATCAGACTCCCTGGATCGGTCACCAGACCGATCTATTATCCAGGGAGTTCGTGCCAATCCCTGATCGGACTCTAGACCGATCCAGCCACTCTATGACTCATGCTCAGTTCCTCGGACCAAGACTTCATGCCCAGCTTCACTCACCAGGACTTTGTTCAACCTAGCTTCACTCACTAGGACCTGACTTCACCCACCGGGGTTTCCGTCACCTAGCTTCACTCGCTAGGACCCGACTTCACTCACCGGGATTTTCTTCACCTAGCTTCACTCGCTAGGACCCGACTTCACTCACCGGGATTTCCTTCACCCAGCTTCACTCGTTAGGATCCGGCTTCACTCACCGGGATTTCCGTCACCCGGCTTCACTCACCGGGACCCGGCTTCACTCACCGGGGTTTTCTTCACCCGGCTTCACTCACTAGGACCCAGCTTCACTCACCGGGGTTTCTTTCACCTGGCTTCACTCACCAGGACCCGGCTTCACTCACCGGGATTTCCTTCGCCTGTCTTCATTCACCAGGACTCGGATTCACTCACCGGGATTCGTGCCCAGTCCCCGAATAGGAGTTAAGTCGAATTTATCTTACTCACCTAAACTTAAATCGGTGTCAACACCAAAACAATAATCAGGTCAGACTGCATCAACACAAGCCACCTTGTATCACTGGTAATTGGACTAAGATCATCAATTATTGGACAACCAAGGAGAGCAAACTAAGAAGTCAAAGAACATAATGAATTAATCTTATAATTATGGAGACTTGTCTACAATATATGTTGGAGGCTCTATTAATATGCTAGAGGTTCTTCAAGATTTTTGTATGAATATTATTTATCTAATAATTAGTATTTTTGAACATTAATTATTTGAATGTGAATTTTTTATTTTTGTATTATTTTTATTAATATTGTTAATTTGTTTTAAACATGATTGGTGATCTAGTCGCAAACCGAGGTGGCAATCCTCAGGGCCGGATGGTCTCCCGGGTGGCATGAGCTAGTGAGGTGGCAGTGACCTGGATGCGCTCCGGCTTAGCTCTGCAAAACATCGACCGTCAGTGAACCCGCCGGGGGTTTCCCTGGTCAGACACTCCAACGGTCAAGGCAATATCCGCAGGTGCAATAATGGAATTAAAGTGAAATGAGGCAGCAAGTTAGAGAGCTCGCGCGCGCATACCTGCGGTAGGAGGAGTGCGAAGTTTATATAGCTGGGGGAGCTGACAACCCTTGTCTGTATTGACGAGACAAGGGTGTGATAACTGTCAACTCGTAGGGAGCACTTAGGGGTGGTGCGGTATGGCGCAGGGTGCTCGAGCAGTATGAAAGTACTGGGTAGGCGGACTGACCGCGAGAAGTGTCAGAGATGAGTAAGGTGTGCAGAACCCCGCTGGCAGGGTCGTACCCTGGATATAATGATATAGGGGGTGTAGAGGCGACATAGCCCGTACCCTGAGAGTCGGCCGGCGTGTCCGAGTGCCAAGAACCGGGTCAGGTAATGGCCAGGGAGCATGGATAGCCACACGTCCAACTGGTATAGTGAAGGCACAGGGTACGACCTGAGTCGGGGGTTTGTTGAGTGATGTCTGTCTGATTCCACTAGATATCCTGTCCTTGTGATGATATTGGAGCGTGGGTCGCCATGCGTCCGACTGTAGTGCACGACCTGGGTCTGGGTCGGGGAATGGCCAATGGGCGTGGGCAGCCACGCGTCCGACTGGGCTAAGAGGGGCTGGTGGTCAGCCCGACCGACCTCATTCATGGCTAGCTAAACACTGCCCCAGGGGCTCCCGGACTCGGGGACTCCCTTGGTGATATCTTTGTTGACCTGTCTGCTATACCCTTATGGCGCCAGGCTGGCTGGCGGGGCCGGTCGACCTACCCGTAGGCAAGGCCGGGATTATGTGCGTCCCCCTCGAGTCTAGTCGAAGTAGGCGGTGAGTCCGACTGACTGGACGATCGTCCGTTGAAGCGAGCCTGGCGCGTAGGGACATCCTGGCTCCCTATTGTGGCTCTTCGCGAACTTTTCGGTGCGCAGGGATCCCGGTCGGTCGGTGATGCCACATCATCTGTCTTTTCATCCTCTGTTGCCAGGGATCTTCGAGCAGGTTGAAATCTCATACATTAATGCTCTCGGTTGTTGATTTTTCCACGTGTCTTTTCCCCATTTCTTTGTCGGGCGGCGAGGCACTCGCCGTCTGTCTCGTGAATGACGAGGTTGGGTGCAAGGTGCTTCGTTTCCTGGGCCCCTCTGGGCCTGATCGGACGGCTATTATTGATCGCTGCCTTTGCTATGGCCCACCATCGAGCAGTTCTTATAGCCTTAGAGGCGGTATAAATAGGCTTTTACTTTTACCACCGCCCTTTCACCGTTTACACCGGTGCACTGCGCATCTACTCCCGGCTAGGGTTGCGGCGGAACCTTCAGTCCCGGCTTTCTTCTCTGACGACCCCCTCACTGGTCAGGTTTCCTTCCTTCCTCTGTTTCACATGGCTTCTTCCTCTCGCGACCCAGATCCCAGGTATGTTACCGCGAGGTCAGTCCTTAAACAATGCGACCTCGATGCGATTAGAGTAGAGTTTCACATTCCTTCCGACCATCTCGTTCTGCTGCTTGCTTCTTCCGACCAGTTTACCAGGCCTCCAGCACACTACATTACCATCTCCCGAGATCATCTGCAGGCGGGGCTGCGTTTCCCAATCCACCCCTTTATTGCCTCCCTTTGTCGTTACCTTCACCTTAATCTTTCGCAGCTAACTCCCAATTCTATCCGCCTTCTCTGCGGGTCAACCATTATCTTTCAATTATATCGACTTCCCCTTCGAGCTGAACTGTTCCACTACTTCTTCTCCTTGAAAATGCAAGATTGGGTGAATTTTACTTCCAATCTCGTCCCGGTACCTCCTTCCTTTTCCAAGCTTCCATCTTCCAACAAGGGTTGGAAGGAGCGATATTTTTATATTTTCCCTGTGGCACTTCCGACCGGGCAGTCGGTTTCCGGCAAGACACACCTCAGACACCTCCTCATCATACGGACTCTCGGAAATTCCCCCCCCCCCTTCGACATTGCTCTCTCCGTGCTCGGTGGTTGGCACTTCCTCAGCGTGCCACTGTTGAATGAGGACATCCTGTCCGCGTTCGGACTCAGCCTTGCGCCGTTCAGCCGGCTTGCTTCTCTCGGTAAGCATTCTGTTCTTCTTTCGTGTCCCTTTAATGCCACTTGACGGCTGCTTGCCCTGTAGCTCTGATGGTGTACCCAGTGACCCCCGAAGAGGGTTATGGGTTGGAGACTGCGGAGATGGAGGCTCGCATACTAAAGCTGATGAAAGATCGAGAGGCGCGTGCCGCCGAACAACAAGCCGAACAAGGACTGAGTGCGGAACCGCTGGTCGCGCAGGAGACGACTTTATCTGGCTCTAAGTCACCCACCTCCGGGCCTGAAGATGAGGAAATCTCTCGGTCCAGCTCAGAGGATACCCGGCCTCTGAGTCATCTATTGCGGTGCCTACAGGATGATGGGTCTGTGCCTGACTCGGCCGACCCCGCGGAAGCTTCTCCCAGTCGGCCCAGAAAAAGGCAAAAGGGCAAGGCGCCGATGACCGACTCCCCTGCTCTGCCTCCTCCTTCACCTTCAATGCCCTTGGTGGAGTCAGCTGTTGCCCCTTTGGGGGAGGCTTCCCCGACCCGACCGAAAGAGTCTGCGAGCGAAGGCCTGCTACACATGCTGCCGCCCTCGCTATCTAACTTGCTCCTGAGCATGACTGTGCCGAGCGGCACAACCCCCATACGGTTGCAAGATGTCCGACTGTATGGGACAATGGCAAACCGATTTTTGGCTGGCCTGTGGGCGAGCAGCTCGGGTGGCCCGAGCGTCTGGGCGGACGAATTCATGGCTGCCGCAACGCAAGTATGTATTTACGAACCATCACGTGCCCTGCACTTTCTTTGGTTGAGACGTTACCTGATCTTCTTTTTGCAGGCTTGGGCCCAAGGCTTCAGTATGTGCATATCCATGCTGAGCCATGCCAAGGCCCGATATCACGCTGAGTGGCTTGTGGAGGATTTGGAAGCCCGACTCCGGTATACCCAGCTGGCTTCTGACGACGACTCTTTAAACAACTTGAGGGCGGAAGTTATCGGCCTTCAGGACTTACTGAGTCAGGCTCCAGAGGAGCTGCAGACCGCCAAAGCACAGATTGTCTCTGCTGACACCGAGGCGGTTCGAGCGCAAGACCGAGTGGTCCAGGCCGAGCAAGCGCAGCTCCGTGATCGCAGACGCAAGGAGGAGCTGCGAGTGGATCTCCTGAAGACCAAAGTCGAGCTCCATTGGGCAAGTGAGGCTATTCCGCCTTTGCGAGCGCAACTAGCGGCTAAGGAGCAAGAAGTCGGTTCGTTGCAGGACCAACTGCAGGACTTGCGCGGACTCCAAGAGTCCTGGGACGCGGTTCAGGCGGAGTTGGAAGAGCTGCGCAAGCGCCAAGCGTCTTGGGATGCGACCCAGGCCGAACTGGCGGAGCTTCGTTCCTACAAGGAGGCGGAAGCTGATCGGTTGAAGGCCTATAGGCTCGAGTGAATCAATTCCAAGGCCCATACTGATGAGATCTCCCAACGATTTCAAGCCGTAATGATGCATCAAGGAGTTAGCATCCTCCGGCAACTTAAACGGGGTGGGTACCTACCCCCTGACATGCCCCCACGACCGTTCGGCTTCAGGATATGTCCAAGGACTTTCCAGACATAACAAAGCAACCTTTCAAGTGAGGGTCGAGCTTTTCATTTTTCTTTTTTCTTTCAGTGAGGGGATGTCGAGCCTCCGATTTTGTAATGCACCTTCTCTCTGAATGCACATTTCCTTCTTTGCTTACTACGTATTGATCATGGCTACTTTCACTTTTAAATATTGTGGATGCAAGTAATTACGGGAGTAAGTCGAACGTCAAGCCAAATGATTGGCGTGGTTTTTGCGAGCTTCTAGCCCGGGCGTTCGGGCGAGGAAATTCTTAGGTGTCTGTGGCTTGGACAAGCATACGCTCGGGCCACTAACCTTCGCGGGTGTTTGAGTTAAACATTGGCCCGCGCCCTTGCATGAATATCTGGTTGCTTGGCTCGAGGCAGGTGTTACTGCGCGCCCGTCTGGGGCCCGGACTAAGGGATTAGCGGGAGCTAGCCCGTGGAAATTTGGCCTCTTGGCCGAGCTGTATCCGATGAGCGTGGGCCGCCACAGGTCCGACCGGGACCCGGACCAAGGGATTAGCGGGAGCTAGCCCGTGGGAATTTGGCTTCTTGGTCAAGTTGCATCCGGGGAGCGTGGGCTGCCACACTTCCGATCGGGACCCGGACCAAAGGATTAGCGGGAGCTAGCCCGTGGGAATTTGGCTTCTTGGCCGAGCTGCATCCGGGGAGCGTGGGCCGCCACGCTTTCGACCGGGACCTCGACCAAGGGATTAGTGTTGGATCGAGAGAAATGATAGAGGGGGGGGGTGAATATCGTAAATCATTTTCGGATTGAAAAAGAGAATACGCAGTGGAGAAATTAAAACACAACACACAGACACCATGATTTTACTTGGTTCGGAGTCGCGGTCGGCTCCTACTCCAAGGCCCACGGTCATTGACCGTTTACTGCGGGCAATACTATAATAGCGCAAAATCTTACAAACAGTTGTACAGTAAGAATACAATAAAAAAATTAACTCTTCGTTACCGACGTCCGGTGTGGATTGTACTTAGGAGCAGAGGGACGTCGTCGACGCTTGTATCTCGAGTTGGGAGGTTTTCCGGAGCAGAGCGCTTGAGCAGAAGAGCGTATTGGCGTTGGAAGAAGTGTTGTCCGAAGCCTTGGGGTCGAAGGGCTATTTATAGCCTCCCGGGGCCCCCTTAACGTTGGGGGCGCCCCCCACGTGTCAATCGATCCGAGCAACTCTCGGTCAGCCGTTATCCCTCCAGGATCGGGCTGAGGTTTGACCAGGGGCGCCCGGGTTGACTCGATCCACTGTCTTCTCGCTGGCTTGAGTTGATCCACTTCGTTATCTTGAGCCCGGGGCGCCCTGGGCACTGGGGGCGCCCGGGAGTGTGGGGGCGCCCCGCCCAGTAAGCTTCCGAAGCGTACTCTTGAGTAACTTGTTTTGCCTTGACCTTGGGGGCGCCCGTGACACTGGGGGTGCCCTACTCAGCTGTTGCCTCTCTCCTTTGAGGCGTTCTGAGCTGCAGACACTCATTCCTTCAGTCCTGCATCCAAGATTAGTCCAAAACAACATAGAGCAATCAAGTATTAGTTTTATACAGCCTTAGCTGTCTTGGTTCTGACTTTGGGTCTCCTAAATGGAACCCTAGGTCGAACCGACGCCTACTGTTCCCTCAACGGGGAATGCGTCCTCACCTACTCCTCTCAGGAGAATTTACCTGATGCCAATCGGCTCCTCCGGTTGGACTTTTGCCCAGCAGTCCTTCGCCAGGTCTTCAGTTCCAAGCAGTCCCACGCTTGGTGCCTACCAGTCCTTTGCTAGGTCTTAGATTCCTAGTAGCCCTTTGCCAGGTGCCTAGTAGTCCTTCTCTAGGTCTTTATTTCCTGGCAGTCCTTCGCCAGGTGCCTAGCAGTCCTTCGCTAGGTCTTTGTTTCCTGGCAGTCCTTCGCTAGGTGCCTAGTAGCCCTTCGCTAGGACTTTGTTTCCTGGCAGTCCTTCGCCAGGTGCCTAGCAGCCCTTCGCTAGGACTTTGTTTCCTGGCAGTCCTTCGTCAGGTGCCTAGCAGCCCTTCGCTAGGACTTTTCCTGTACGCTTGAGTAACATTGTTAGATCACCAATAATACTTAACTTTGAACCCTTTGCCAATATCAAAACAAGGTTCGATATGGTGCTTCCTGCACCAACAATTAGCGGGAGCTAGCCCGTAGGGATTTGGCCTCTTGGTCGAGCTGCATCCGGGGAGTGTGGGCCGCCACGCTTTCGACCGGGACCCGGACCAAGGGATTAGCGGGAGCTAGCCCGTGGGGATTTGGCCTCTTGGCCGAGCTGCATTCGGGGAGCGTGGGCCGCCACGCTTCCGACCAGGACCCGGACCAAGGGATTAGCGGGAGCTAGCCCGTGGCGATTTGGCCTCTTGGTCTAGCTGCATCCGGGGTGCGTGGGCCGCCACGCTTCCGACCGGGACCCGGACCAAGGGATTAGCGGTAGCTAGCCCGTGGGGATTTGGCCTCTTGGCCGAGCTGCATTCGGGGAGCGTGGGCCGCCACGCTTCCGACCGGGACCCGGACCAAGGGATTAGCGGTAGCTAGCCCGTGGGGATTTGGCCTCTTGGCCGAGCTGCATCCGGGGAGCGTGGGCCGCCACGCTTCCGACCCGGACCCGGACTAAGGGATTAGCAGGAGCTAGCTCGTGGGGATTTGGTCTCTTGGCCGAGCTGCATCCGAAGAGCGTGGGTTGCCACGCTTCCGACTGGGACCCGGACCAAGGGATTAGCGGGAGCTAGCCCGTGGGGATTTGTCCTCTTGGCCGAGCTACATCCGGGGAGCATGGGCTGCCACGCTTCCGACCGGGACTCGGACCAAAGGATTAGCGGGAGCTAGCCCATGGGAATTTGGGCCAACCTAACCCTTTTTTGTGCAAGCCGCCTGGTTGGCAGCTTGTCTGTCCCCCCTGTTCCTCTCGCTCGAGGACCGCATTAATTGGCAGAGACACTTGTCTCACGTTCAGTGGTTTCCCAAGCACCGAAGTGTCAGCCACCTGTTTTGATTGCCTTGGGCAGCGAAACGTCTATTCGCTAGGCCCGCCATTGTCTTATCACGCCCCTTCGCCTCTTCACAGGCTCCATCGGAGGGTTCTGCGGAGATCTGCCTTTTCCTTGTAACCCTTCTTCCGACGGCTGGGATTGCCCGTCATTCCCTATATAGGGCGTCGACGATTATCTTTTTAGCCGCTTTCGTTCTCCCTACACTCCTCAGTCTCCTCTTCATCTTAGCCATTTCTTCCGGTGTCCCGATATCCTCTTCAGAATGTTGCATGAGTTCCTGACAACGAGGCTTGCAGAGGATGAGGCTGCGTTTACGGCAGTGCTGGCGGCTATGCTTGCTGATCCGGCTAATGCTCCGCTAGCCGCTTCAGCCCCTCCTTCCCCGGCGGTGAATCCTACTGACGTCTCTTCCTTGAGTAGGGGCAATGTGCCGGAGGAGGAGGCACCGAATTCTGAGCTCGAGGCTTTGGACGTGGATCCTTGTCCGCTGGAGACCAGGCGTCATCGGGATCCATCAGGCGACATTGATAGCCCCGAATCTACTAGATTAAATTGTCACGAATGTGGGCCTCAAATTTAAATGTGATAAATGAATGCTGGAAACTCTTTTACAATCAAAAGTATGAAAATGTAATATAGGGGCCACAGGTCGTATTTTTCTCGGGGCTAGTTGACGTTGTTTGATTCGCGCTTGTATTTAGGTGTCGTTTGTGAATTTTGGGTTTCAAATGAAATTGGTTTTTGGGGTCGCAATTTGAAATGAATTCGCAATAAATATGAAAGAAACTTAGCTAATAAGCTGAGCAAAGTGATGGCAATTAACACTCAATCAATGGGAAACCGAATTAACCAAGGCAACTCAACCAAATGTAGAATAACAATCTGAATTCAATTTGCTATTAAATGCTAAACAACAAAGTTTTCGGTTGATACTAATGGAAGAACTTGAACCTAATTTGCAGCCATGAACACTAAACTTGATACAAGCTAGATGCAAACACAACTATTCGAAATTGATTTTTCCTCAATCTAAGCTTGCATGAAATGTCACCAATAACTTGCAGGAATGAAGAGTACAGCTCAATAGCAGTTCGAATTGCAAATGGAACTGAAATCAAGGGTTGCTATACAAAAACTGATGCGAATTTCAGAAATACATCAAGTGCAGAAATTGATCCAAATGCAGAAATTCAGAAATTGCACTACAACCAACTCACACGAACTAGTTACAAACTTTGGACAGCAAACAAATGCATATAAAATTCAGAACTGCTGAAATTAATACTTATCGATTTCAAACTCAATCATACACCAAAAGACAGATGGGTTTCGGATGCAAGCTGTGCCAATTTAAATTGGCACGCAAGAGGCAATTCTTGTGCCAAAACTGAGTTTTTGTGCCTAAAACATACTTCTAGCAGTTCAGAAATAAAGCTGACTGGATGCAAATTGAAGAACAAACTAGTAATTAAGAACTTTGCAGGAATGAATGAGCAACCCAGACACAATCAGCTCGCTTTAGACACACACCGAACCAAAGATAAGAATGCAGAAATGAAAGAAAATGCAGTAATGAGACAGAATTTCAGAATTGTGATGCTAGCTAAACTGAAAACATGGACACTGAATTCAGATTTGATGTGCAGAAATGAATAAATGCAGAGATGAGCAAGGAAATTCAGAACTCAAGAGTTAAGCGCGTGATACAAAACTTGTTCAGAAATCATGCGCAGGGATTTCAGAATGAGCTGGGATTTCAGAAATGAAATTCTGATTTCAGATTTGAAGTTGATACGCAAAAACTCATGCGCCAAGCCTAAGTCGAGTGTTGTTTAGCTTAAACAAACTGCAATGTAAACTAATAGAGTGAAACTAAAACAAGCTTGGCATAAAATGCAGAAATTCAATGGAAAGGGCTGATACGCAAACTGAAAACAGGGAGTTAACTGATACGCATGGATTTTGACAGGAAATAATCTGAAAACTCAAACTAATGTTCACTAAACAAGTTTACTAACTAACTACTTGCCAAATTAAACCTAATTAAGCAGCAAACGAATTCAGAAACTGAAACTAGGTGGCTGAATCGAAAATCAAAAACAGAACAAAAGCAGGAATCGAAAATTACACTAATACAATGGAAATTGACTAAGTAAACTAAATCTCTCTTCTCAACTCAAGAAACCCTTGCTGTCACTCAAGGATTAGCCCCGAATTGGGAAAGAAACAATCCTTACAAGTAAATTACAGCAGCTGAATTAGAACGTGCAGTAATGAAACTAAGCAGTAATGGAAATTACAGCTACTTAAACAGAAATTGGCTAAAGAAATCTACTCCTCAAATCTTCCCAAAGCTCAAAATCTTCTTGGTTGTCAATCAAGAGCTGGCTTCGAACCCCTAGGCTCAACAAATCAGAGGAAATCAGCTCGGATTTATGGATTCTTCTCAAACTGCACGCGGCTGGAATTTTCCAGTCCAATCCCTTGTATCTCGATGGATGGCTTGCGATGATGAGTTGAAGAACATCTGAGCTCACCTGAGAACCCCTACAAGTAGCTCAAACGATCGAAATTGGCTTGTGGATGAGAAACAAGTGATTGGTTAGCAGAGATGCCGAAACCCTCAAACACCACTGTCCGGATGCAATCTGAACTGAATTTTCGATCCTAGCTATCTTCCAAGGACTCAGATGATGATCTTGATGAAGAATTGAGGGGTCGCGCCCCGGAAATGGAGAAAAACACTAAGAAAAACGAAGAACTCGATGAAGGGAACTGTAGCGGCGGAGACGCGACGAGGGTGAATGCGCAGGAATTTTTGATTAAATACATAAGCATTGGACGGCCCAGATTTCTCCACATCAATCCAACGGCTGATCTTGCTCTGATTGGAGCCAAACTTTTATGATGATGATCTGGGGTCAGGATCTACCTCGTGGTAGCTCGGATCCTCCAGATGTGCAACGGATGGTCCAGATCAACTTAGTCTTTGAATGGACGATCTAGAGCCCTCCTTGCTTGATCCAACGGTTGATTGAGCTCTGATTGGAATGAAACCTTCAGATCTTGATCATAGAGATTGATCAACCCTAACCCTAGCTCGGATTGCTTCAGATCGTCCCGGATGGCTCAGATCTAGCCGCTCTTGAATCGGACGGCCCGGATTAATTGTAAGCTTGATAATTCGATCCGGTTCACATCCGACTCAAGTTTGACCCAGTATGCCCTAGGTCCAGGATCCTTTCATGTCTACAAAAATATATCAAAAAATTAGTGGCCAAATAATCTAAAAATGTGTAAATTTGAAATTAAGTCCAAAATAAGAGGAAATCCTAAAACCTAGGGTAAAATCACAATTAAGCAATAAAAACATAGGTCAAACATGGATTTTAGCAATTAAAATAATCAATAAAAATGGTATCTATCAATACAATATAAAAATTTGACAGCCCCGAATCTACTAGATTAAATTGTCACGAATGTGGGCCTCAAATTTAAATGTGATAAATGAATGCTGGAAACCCTTTTTACAATCAAAATCTGAAAATATAATATAGGGGCCACAGGTCGTATTTTTCTCAGGGACTAGTTGAAGGTTTGTTTGATTCGCGCTTGTATTTAGGTGTCGTTTGTGTTTTTAGGGTTTCAAATAAGATCTATGGTTGTTTGCAATTTGGAAATGAACACGCAATGCAAAGATATAATTTCAACTGAAGAAACTTAAGCTATGTATTGTCCACTGAAAAACTCAACTAGTCTGAAACTTAATCAGCCTAGGCAAACTGCAGAAATGGAAGAGCAAACTGCTGTCATGTGCCAAAAATTCAAACAAGTTGTTTTCAACCTTGGGAGTTACTCAAACTGACCGAATATGACTAAGCAGTAGCCAATGCTAAAGTTCCAATTGATACTAATGCAGAAATGATGACTGATGTGTTGAAAAGAAAACTCGAATTCAAAAGCAAACATAATGAAGCTCAGCTAACATTAACAGTTTGTTGAAATTTCATTCGATCACAGTTCAGAAACAATGAACTTGATACGCAGCTGGGAAGTTGGCACAGCCTAAAAGCATGACTAGCATTGATCAATTCAGCTTGTAAAAATCAGGATTCCAAAAGCTGTCTACTAAGCAAATGATGTGCAGGGATAATTGAAGATATTCAGACTTTAGAAGACTGATCAAAACAAGACTTTAAATACTGATATTACAGCCAAAACTATAGAATTGCAGAAATAAACTGTGCAATTTCAGTAACCACATAATTCACATGTGCAGGAAATACAATTTTGTATCAGAATTTCAGCAAACACGTGGATGTAAAATCGAACAAATCAAGGAGTCCAAGTGCTGGGATCTAAATGCAGAACCTCACTAATACAACATTCAGAAATGATAGCTGACAAGGTATAGAATAAAATGAACTAGCACAGATAATGGATTCAAGTTGTAGAAATTCGAATGGAAGGACTGCAATTCAGAATTGCAGAAATGAATTGGAAGAATTGATACACAAAGGCTGAGCTAAAAGTTCAGAAATAGAATTAGCTGGAAAACAAACTCAACTCTAATGCATTGATATACTAAATGCGATCTTTAATTGCAGGGAATTAACTACACAAGAATCGAAATTGAAAGAAGATGCAGAATTGAGGAATAAAACTTGGCACGCAAGGAATGAAATTGGCACGCAAGGTTTTAAACAGAAATAAACTGAAATTAAGTGAGACATTAACTAAACTAGCTAGCTAACTACTTTCTTGAAGATTTAAAGCTAAATTACAGCTGGAACAATGCATTAAACCAATGTAACGAATCTGAAACAAAAATGCAGAAACAGAACACGGCAGTGATGGAAATTAAAGCTACAAAAACTGAATGAAACTAAATTATTTAAGCTACTCCTCAACCATCCTCAACTCAAGAGCTCCTTGGTCGTCAATCAAGGGAGAACCTCGGACCCGTAAGCTCCGCAAATCAGTGAAGATACGTCTCTGCTACTGAAACAGATCAAAACCTGCTCAAACTGAAATTAGCTTCCGAATTCTTCAATCTCGCTGTTGTGGCTTGCGAATTGGATTTGGGAATGACCGAGACCTTCCAGGGAACCCCTCTGGTCAGCTCGGATGCAGTGGAAATGGAGCACAGCTGAGTTTGTTGAAGTCGGATAGCAAAACTGCCGAGACCTCGCGCAGCTTCACTATTGAGCACAGATCCAATCTGAACCTCACTGAGAACTCTTTTCACTAACCTAACCCTTGCTTTGATGATGGATTGAGGGATCGCGCCTCCTTGATGAAGAAAACTAGCTAAAAATCGAAGAACAGCTGAAGAAGAAGATGACTGCGGCGGAGACGCGACAAGGCTGGGCTGCGGGCGATTTCTGATTAAATAGCTAACAATGGACGGCTGTGATTGATTGGAGGAGATCCAACGGCTGATCTTGCTCTGATTTGAGCCAAACTTTGATGATGATGATCTGGGGTCAGGATCTGCCTCGTGGTAGCTCGGATCCTCCAGATGTGCAACGGATGGTCCAGATCAACTCTATCTGTGAATGGACGCTCTAGAGCCCTCCTTGCTTGATCCAACGGTTGATTGAGCTCTGATTGGAATGAAACCTTCAGGTCTTGATCATAGAGCTTGATCAACCCTAACCCTAGCTCGGATTGCTTCAGATCGTCCCGGATGGCTCAGATCTAGCCGCTCTTGAATCGGACGGTCCGGATTAATTGTAAGCTTGATAATTCGATCCGGTTCACATCCGACTCAAGTTTGACCCAGTTAAGTCCAAAATAAGAGGAAATCCTAAAACCTAGGGTAAAATCACAAATAAGCAATAAAAACATAGGTCAAACATGGATTTTAACATCTAAAATAATCAACAAAAATGGTACTTATCAACCGCTCACCTCCCTTTGGAACCACGACTTCCTCTCAGCGGAGAACCTCCTCTTCCTCTTCTTCACCGAGGATTCCTGCCCTCCGGTATCTGCGCCTGTCGTCCCCGTTTCTTCCGCTCCAGGGGCTGTTCAACTGAAGGCCCCTTCTACTCAAGCCAGCTCTTCAAGCGTGCCAACTGATATTCCCCTTCCTTCTCTCCCTGAGGGGGCTACGAGCCTTAGTCCGTTACATCTGATCCTGCCCTCGCAGGCCGACCCCAGTGCTGCCTACGAGCTTCCTAACTCTGAGCCATTGGGGTCTGCTCGAGTGGTTTATCTGCACGCCCCTTGAGCGACCATCTGTATCATGGTCTTCGGGCATTTGACAATCAAGATCCCATTGCCAGAGCCAATGGCGTCATGGCGGAGGTTTGCCGGGTATGTTTTTTTGATAGCTCTTGCTTGCCCGGTTCTCTCCCGGCTAACTTTTCGCTTCCTTTGCATCTAACCATCGCGATTCACGACATGGGCGTTTCCCTTATCGCTCAGACTCGGTCCTTCATCAGTCAGAGTCCCGAAGGGAGGAGCTGGAGGCTCAGCTCCGCTGTGCGCAGCTACCCCCAGGTGAAGAGGCCTGGGACACGCTACGGGCTGAAAATTTTGATGGACCGCTAACTAGGTGTCACGAATGTGGGTCTCAAAATTTAGATGTGTGTAAAGCTGGAAACCCTTTTTTGCTATCAAAGAATGAAAACGTAGTAAAGGGGTCACAGGTCGTATTTTTCCTAGGGCTAGTTGAGGGTGTTTGATTCGAGCTCAAGTTTATGTGTCGTTTATGAATTTTGGGTTTCAAATAGAATCTAGGTTTGGTTTCACTTGGAAATGCAATCGCAATTAAAATAAAGAAACTTAACTAGGTAATGGCAATTCAGGACTCAACCAATTATGAAATTAACCCTGACCAATGTAATTTGAATGCAAGCAAGTTGTAAAGTTCACAAATCTGATTTTTAAGAAAGATTCAGCGAACCCAATGTTCTCTTGATACAAAAGTCAGAAACTTTAAACTGATATGCACCAATGAAACCAAACGGTTCAGGAATGAACGCAAGCTTTCATTGAGGTGGTGTGCAGGAATATGAATGAATGAAAGTCAGAACCCGAAGATATGAAATTTAGAAGCAACCGCATACAAAAACACACAAAACAGGCTGAGATTAAGTACAACGATTCACTAACTAGCAACCTCTCTGAAGAGCTGAAATCAGAATGCAGACATGAGCTGAAACAAATGCAGAAATGATCTGAAATTCAGCAACGAAATCAAATTGCAGAAATGGAAATGGATTCACATCAATCTGATGCGCAAACTCTGACATCAAGTGCTATTTAAATGGAACAAGTTACTATGTATATTCAGGAGATAAAACTAGCTAGCTTGATACAAAATTTAGGACAGTAATCAGAGATATGATACGCAGAGATACAGAAATGGAATGCTTGAAAACAAAACCGGCTGGCTGAAATTTAATCTGCATCCAAATTCAGAAACAAGTAAGCAACTGTGATTAAGTGCACCATCTAATGTTCATACACGGTGTAGAAATGTAATAAAGTTCCAATGCAAAGCTTCACTGATCCACACTTCAGCAACTACAACTAAAAATTGCAGAAATAAATTGAGTTGCAGAATTAAAAAAAAACTGAATAACAGAATTGGAATTCGATTCAAACAAGCTGATACAAACGCTGAAGTTGATGCTAAATCATTGTAAATGAACCTAGCTACAATGTATGAATGCAGGAGAAGAACTAACAACTACTTGAGATAAAGTTCAGATGCTGAAAGAGAGGACTGATACGCAGAATTGAAGTGTGGAAACGCAGAAGTTCAGAAATGATACGATTGCCAAAAACTGACTTGCAACTGCAATTAATTTGCATAATCTAGTGTCAAACAAGATGTAGAAGATCTAAAGTTTGGTTCACTCAAACTATAGGAGAGGAGCTCCAGCTAAAACTAACAGAACTTAAACTGAAACTGACACACAAGAACAAGCTGATACGCAAGCTAGACAAATCTGATACGCAAATAGGAACACAAGGAATGAACTAAAATTAAAGGTAACTAGTCATTAACAAGCAATTTAACTAATTAGGAAGCTGAATTGAAAGCTAACAACTGAGGAAACAATGCAGAAAATGAGATTAAAATAGCTGATAAAGAAATTCAGAAACAGAAATGTATGCAGAAATGAAATTACAGCTAATACAATGAAAATTAACCAAGTAAACTAATCCTCAATCCTTCCCTAGCTCAAAACCTCCTTGCCGTCACACAAGGGCAAGCCAAGAACCCCTTCAGCTTCGCAAATCAGTTGGAAAACAACTTCAATCTCGACTCGGCTCACAAACTGCACGAAGCTAGAAAATCCAGTCCGAACTCCTCGATCTCAATATAATGGATTGCGATGATGATTTGAAGATCTTCTGAGCACTCCTGAGGACCCTTACAGATGGCCCAGATGGATGGAAATGGCACGCGGGTGAGATCCAAGTGATCGGATCACAGAACTGCCGAAACCCTCAAACAGCTCTGTTCCTGCGCAATTTTGAGCTGAAACCTCCACAGAAGCTTCCTCCAATTGATCCAGATCTTGTTCCAAGGTCGAAATTGAGGTGGTCACGCCTTCAAACGAAGAAAATTGCAAGAAAAACGAAGAAAAACGCTAAACTACTGAAGAAAATGAAGACATTGCGGCGAAGACACGACGCTGTGCAACCTGGGAAGAATTTGATTAAATACTAAGGAGTGAACGACTGAGATTGTTTTGGATGAATCCAACGGTTGAATCTTCTCCAATCTGGACCAAACTTTGATGATGTTGATTAGGGGCCAGGATCTGCCTCGGGGTAGCTCGGATCTTCCAGATTTATAATGGATGGCCCAGATCAACCTGATCTTTGGATGGACAGTCTAGAACCCTCTGAGCTCGATCCAACGGTTGAATGATCTCTGATTTGGATAAAAATCTCAGATCTTGACCTGAGTGCTTTATCAGCCTTAACCCTAGCTCAGATCGCCTCGGATGGTCGCAGATGGCTCAGATCTAGCCATTTTTAGATCGGATGGCCCAGATTAAGCTGAAGCTTGATCACTCGATCCGGGTCCACTTTCGACTCAAGTTTGACCCAGCCTGACCTAGGTCCATGATCCTTTCATGCCTACAAAAATAGTTCAAAAATTTAGTGGCCAAATAATTCAAATGTATAAAGATTTACAATTAAGTCCAAAATAAAAGCAAGTCCTAGAACCTAGGGTAAATTCACAATTAAGCAAGTAAAATATGGGTCAAACTTGGATGTTAGCAACTAAAATAATCAACAAAATGATACCTATCAAGGAGCTGGAGGCTCAGCTCCGCTGTGCGCAGCTGCCCCCAGGTGAAGAGGCTTGGGACACGCTACGGGCTGAAAATGCGACCCTTCAAGGGCGTGCAAGCCGCGCCGAGGCCCAACTTCAGGAACGCCTGGCGGAGTTGAATGCAGCTCGGGCATCGACTATCCTGATGCGACGGCAAATTGCCTTCCTGGAGCATAGCGAGCGACAGGCTCGAGCTTTGGAGTTACAGGCCCAGGAGGAGCTGGCCAAGGTCAAGGCAGAGCTCCAGGAGGCTGGCCAGTCGGCTACAACGCTGCGCGCCGACCTTCAGGCTAAGGAAGATGAGCTAGCCTCCTGCTTAAGCGACCTCTCCCAGGTGCGAAAGCATCGAGCGGCTCTGGACGCCAAGCTGAAGGCGACTCAAAAGGAGCGGGAGAAGACTCAGGGACGGGCCCTGTCTCAATCTTCTGCCCCTAAATCATAGTCTAGCATTGCCTTTTTTCTATTTTCCTTGTGTAGGCGGAGGCCATTTTGACATTTATGAATGCTACTTCTTTTTTCTAGCGTCTTTATTCTTATATACTTCTGCCCATGTGTGTTTGGTGCTTGCGCATAAGTGACCCGCTGAGAGAAAAAAAGAGGGGGGGGGGGGCACTCGTCCACCCTCTTCTGGTGGGTGAGTGCCCACGGTGTCAGGGTCACTATGTATCAATTACTCGGGCCAGCACGTGGCTGAGCGCTTAGGATTTTGTGAGTACGTAATATTTGCTCCGTGCTCCCCACTTGGGTGAGCACGGAGGAAATCTTAGGATCGTGGCAGTTCCGTAAACCATCCGGGAGTTGGCTGGATCGTGTTTGATCAAGAAGTTAGGCGATCGTAGTCATGAAGACTTAGCTGCTCGTAGCTCGTATGCGGGCTGGGAGTGAGGCGCTTGGTTTAAACAGCGCCCGAGGATTGAGGACTGAGTTGGAAGCGGGTCCTTCTTTCGACCTGCTGGCAAGGCAAGAGCCAAAATACTTGATTGGAGCATCCTCAGGGAGCGTGAGCCACCACGCGCTCGGCCGAGAGCCGATCCGAGGGTAAGGCTCGCATAGAGCGAGAATATGGCCTCCCGATCGGGGAATCTCTCAGGGAGCATGGGCCACCACGCGTCCGGCTGAGAGCCGATCCGAGGGTAAGGCTCACATAAAGCGAGAATATGGCCTCCCGGTCGGGGAATCTCCCAGGGAGCGTGGGCCACCACGCATCTGGCTGAGATCCGATCCGAGGGTAATGCTTGCACAGAGTGAGAATATGGCCTCCTGGTCGGGGAATCTCTCAGGGAGCGTGGGCCTCCACGCGCCCGGCTGAGAGCCGATCCGAGGGTAAGGCTTGCACAGAGTGAGAATATGGCCTCCCGGTCGGGGAATCACTCAGGGAGCATTGGCCACCACGCGTTCGGCGGAGAGTCGATTCGAGGGTAAGGCTTGCACAAAGTGAGAATATGGCCTCTCGACCGGGGAATCTCTCAGGGAGCGTGGGCCACCACACGTCAGGCTGAGAGCCGATCCGAGGCTTCCCAGTCAGAGACATCTCAGGGAGCGTGAATCATCATGCGTCGCCTGAGAGCCGTGTCGAGGCTTCCCGGTCAAGGACATCTCGGGGAGCGTGGGTCGCCACGCGTCCGCTGAGAGCCGAGCCGAGCCGAGCCGAGGCTTCCCGGTCAAGGACATCTCGGGCAGCGTGGGTCGCCACGCGTCCGCTGAGAGCCGAGCTGAGGCTCCCCGGTCAAGGACATCTCTGGGAGCGTGGGTCGCCACGCGTCCACTGAGAGCCGAGCCGAGGCTTCCCGGTCGAGGACATCTCAAGGAGCGTGGGTCACCACGCGTCCGCTGAGAGCCGAGCTGAGGCTTCCTAGTCGAGGACATCTCAAGGAGTGTGGGTCACCACGCGTCCGTTGAGAGCCGAGCCGAGGCTTCCCGGTCGAGGACATCTCAGGGAATGTGGGTCGCCACGCGTCCGCTGAGAGCCGAGCCGAGGCTGTTGATGCAGTCTGGCCCTGATTGTTGTTTTGGTGTTGACATCGATTTTAGGTTAGGTGGATGACTATTGATGATGATTAAGTCCTGATCGAGGATCAGGCATGGTATGGAAAATCCTAGCTTGGAGGGCTAGGTGTTGGAAAATCCTAATCTGGGAGGTTAGGTGTTGAAAGTCCTAGCTTGGAGGGCTAGGTGGGTGAAAAGTCCTAATTCGGAAGAGGTGGCTGAAAAGTCCTAGCTTGGAGGGCTAGGTGAAAAGTCCTAACTTGGAGGGTTAGGTGCAATTCCCATCTTGGAGAATTAGGTGAAAAAGTCCTGGCTTGGAGGGTCAGGTCCTTGCTTGGAGGGCTAGGTTTGGAAAAGTCCTAATTCAGAAGGGTTGGGAGAAAAGTCCTAGCTTGGAGGGCTAGGTGAAAAGTCCTAACTTGGAGGGTTAGGTGCAAATTCCCAACTTGGAGAGTTAGGTGAAAAATCCTTAGCTTGGAGGGCTAAGGTGGATGAAAACTTAGCTTGGAGGGCTAGGTTTGAGTCCCTGGATCGGTCTGGTGACCGATCAGGGAATCTGGCACGCTGCTCCTTCGTGGATCGGTCTGGTGACCAATCCAGCAATGACTGATCGGTCTGGTGATCGATCAGGGAGCACACAGTGAGGTTGGGAACCTACTGTGCTGCTCCTGATCGATCTGGTGACCGATCAAGGAGTATGCGTTTCACCCATTGACTGGCTCCTGATCGGTCTGGTGACCGATCAGGGAGGGAGCAGTGAGGTTGAGTTCCCTTGCTGAACTGCTCCTGATCGGTCTGATGACCGATCAGGATCACTGTGCAGATCGTTCTGGTGAACGATCCAGCTTCGCGGGTTCCTCACTAAGATCGATCAGGACGGTGCCTGATCGGTCTGGTGATGATCTGATCGGACTGATGACCAATCAGGAGACACCCTGATCAGTCAGTTGACCGATCAGAAGGCTTAGGCTGAGAAACTCAGAAATCGCCCGATATAAGGGTGGATCGGTCAGGTGAATGATCCACAACCTGGGATCGGTCTGGTGATCGGTCCAGGAGAATCTCAAAGAAATCACGATTTCTGATTGAGCGTTGGGGATCGATCAGGACGGAGCCTGATCGGTCTGGACCCAGCCTGATCGGTCTGGTGACCGATCAGGAGGCTCTCTGATCGGTCCGATGACCGATCACTTTAATTCAAATTGCACTATCAGACGCTCTGATCGCGTCTGAACATATCTGATTCGCTGCTGTTTGCCTCTGATAATTGATTTACTGGTTGATTCACTGCTCTAACAGTCTGATTAAGCTACAGGTGACAGGGGAGGATTCAAACACTCAAGGAGGGTCAAAGAAGAGCTTTCCTTGGAGTAGGTTTGTCCGTTTTTCCATCTCAGGTTGCAACGGCCGAGCTGCAGACTGGAGCTGAGACTGGGGCTTGGATGAGGGAAGCTTAGGGAGTCCAGAGATATCTCAGTGGTAGCTGGCGTTGGCAGATGTGTAGCTGGGAGCTGCAGGGATGGTGTCATCTGATGCTTGGTGGAGAAACAAAAGCGAGAAGAAGGCTTCGGTTGAAGCAGAGAAGTTGTTCGACAGTCTTCGGAGTTGAGCTTACTGAAGTTCTTGCTGCGCCTTGTTTTTCTCCACAACTTGTTTGCTATGTTCCTGGAGTCTTCATCATTTTGAGCAAGCAACTGCAAAAGTAACCAACCCTTACGTAGTGCTGGGAGGAAAGAACAAGGAGCTTGGAGTCCGACAGTGAGAAGACACGAAGGAGGGAGTCCTTGCGTGAGATCGTCGCTGGGTGGAGCTCAGGATAAGCTCGCTGTGTTCTTGTCCTTGCTTGGTGCTGAGTAAGAGTTTTCTCTGTGTTTCATTAAGCTTAAATACATATCCTTGTTTGAAACGCTGTGGAGAGGTTTCTCCACCGAGAAGGAGGTTGCGTTATATCCGGTGAACACTGGGGCTTGATCTGCCGACGATCAAGGGATCACCCACCTTAAGGGCATGCCAAGGAGTAGGGGCAAGTTATCCCCGAACCTTGTAAACCCTCTTGTTAGCGACCTTGGTAGTTGTTCTTGCTTGCTTTCATTTCGGTTTTGTTTACTGCACTGTCTCTTTTCGTTTGCTTCTTCCGCTGTGCTACTGATAAGTTGAGTGCAGAAATCTTGATAAGTTTCAAAGCTCAAAGAGATTGGCTATATTCACCCCCCTCTAGCCATCCGTTTCCAACAAGTGGTATCAGAGCTTGGGGGTCTGTTTACGGCTTAACATCCGAGAGTTATCTGTTGGATCGAGAAAACCGATAAAGGGGGGGTGAATATCGGAAAACTTTCGGATTTACGTAAAGAGCAATTGCACAGCGGAAGTTAAAAACACACAACGCAAACACGGGAGGTTTTACTTGGTTCGGAGCCTGTGTCGACTCCTACTCCAAGGCCCACGGTCGTTGAACGTTTACTTTGGGCAATTCTATATAGGCGCAAACAGTTTACAATAATTTGATTACAAAAAAATAAGTGTAGTAAACAAAACACGCTCTTCTTTACCGACGTCCGGAGTAGATCGAATTTCTCGGAGCAGCAGGACGTCGTCGGCTCGTGTTGGAAGGTTTCCGAAGCAAGGCGCGAGAGCTAAAGAGCTTTGAGGCGTTCAATTGAGGTGCTTTTCTGAAGCCTTGGTCGAGGGTCCTTTATATAGGGCCTGGGGGCGCCCGGGACATCGGGGGCGCCCCCCACGTGGCCTTTGATCCGCCAAAGTCTCGGTCAGCGTCTATCCTCTGGATCCGCTTTGACCGGGGCGCCCGGAGCGCTCGGGGAGCCCGGATTAACCTGGTCAAACGTTATCTGCTTGGCTTCGATGGATTCTGGTTCAGGGCTTGCGCATGGGGGCGCCCGCAGCGCATGGGGCGCCCGGGAGCACGGGGGCGCCCGGCCCAGCAGCTATTCGAAGCCTTTTTCTCTTGACTTGTTTTGTATGCACCTTGGGGGCGCCCGGGAGCACGGGGGCGCACGCGTATGTACTGTCGAAGCGTACTTTTTGCCTGTGTGTTTTGTGTTCACCTTGGGGGCGCCCGGGACACTCCGGGCACCCTGGTCAGCTGTTGCCTCACTCCTTTGAGGCACTCTGAGCTGCAGACACTCCTTCCTTCGGTCCTGCATCTAGGGTTAGTCCAAAACACAACAAAACATCAAGTGGTTAGTTTATACAGCTTTAGCTGTCTTGGTTCTGACTTTGGTCTCCAAAATGGAGCCCTAGGTCGAATCGACGCCTACTGTTCCCTCGACGGGGAACGCGTCCTCACCTACTCCTCTCGGGAGAATTTACCTGATGCCAACCGTTCCTCTGGTTGGACTTTTGCCTGACGGTCCTTTGTCAGGTCTTGGATGCCGAGCTGCCCTTCGCTCGGTGCCTAGCATTCCTTCGCTAGGGCTTCAGTCCCAGGCTGTCCTTCGCCTGGAGCCTAGCAGTCCTTCGCTAGGGCTTTTGACTCTGGCTTTCCTTTGCCAGTGCCTAGCAGTCCTTCGCTAGGGCTTTTTACCCTGGCATTCCTTCGCCAGTGCCTAGCAGTCCTTCGCTAGGGCTTTTCCTGCACACTAGAGTAACTTGTTAGAAAACAAGTAAGACTTAACTTTTGACCTACGTTGCCATTATCAAAACACAGGTTTGACTTGGGTGCATTCTGCACCAACAATCTCCCCCTTTTTGATTTATGGCAACCCTAGTTCAAAAAGTTAAGTTTAAGCAAACATAAAAAATGTTAAATTTTGTTCCCTCCCCCTGGAAGGAATCTCCCCCTAGATTTTTCAAAAATTCGTGGGGTTAAAAAAAAACTTTACTTGCACTTTGAAAACTTAAGTTTTAGGTACTTAGAAATCTTTCAATAACTTAAGTTAAAAGTACACAGGAGAGTTTTTGAAGCATGATTAGAGTACTTAAAAAGTTGAAGCTTTAAGTTTTAAGGTACTCATAAGTTTGAAAGTGTTAGCTTAAGTACTTAGTAGGATTTAAAAAGCTTATGTACTTAGTAAACTTTGAAACACTTTAGTACTTAAGTACTTAATAATTTTGAAAATTTAAGTACTTAATAAATAGAGTCCATTTGGAAAACATAAGTACTTAATACAAAAAACTTAAGTACTTAGTAACATTGTACTTATACAGTTTTGAAAAACTTAAGCTTAAAGTAAAAAAAATTTGACAAGCTTATGTTAGAAAATTTTGAAAGGCTTGAGTACTTAGCAAAATTTTGAAAGCTTACGTAAAAATTTTGAAAGCTTTAAGAACTTAAGTACTTTAGTCAATTTTGAAAAGTTTAAGCTTTTGAATAAAGGATAAGAAAATTTTTGAAACCTTTTTGAATAAAGGAAAAAAATTTTTGAAACCTTTTGAATATCAAAAATTAATTTTTGAAAACTTTTTGAATAAGTAAAATTAATCATATCTCTCCTATCATATCTCTCCCCCTTTGCCATATATCAAAACAGATAAATATAGTAGAAATAAGATTGCATAAAAGAAATAAGTAAGATTTTGCTGTACTGAACCAATTCATAATTAGACTTAAACTAAATCAGTCAATTTTCTCTGTAGGGACCTGTCTAACCCAATTAGCTACTTACTAACTGTTAAAAACAGTAATTTTTGCTAGGGTTAGTCAAGTTAAGTGTTTCTGTTCAAGTTAGATTTTCTAAGCTTGACACTTAACTTGATTGCTGTGTAAGTTGTATTTAGTGCCCCAATTACTGCAGATGCACTGACTTAAAGCATCTTGAATTAAGGCAAAGACCTAAGCATCTCAACCCTTTCTAGGTTATCAATCAAAAGTACCCTAAGGTGCTTGTGAGATGCTGGCTTCTAAGTCTATAGGTGCATGCAGTTCTAGGGTTAGGGCCTAGGCTAAGTCCATTTTCGAAAAAAGCCCTAGTTTCGAAAGGGGGTAGTTTTGAAATAAAAATAAAACTAAGTCGAAAATGAAAACTGATTTTGAAATTAAGTAAAACAGTTTTTCAAATTCTATTTTTAGAAAAAATTTTAAATCAAGTAAAAAAAATTAATCTATTCTACCGAGCACAATCCTAACTGCCTTCTTAGTGAACTGAACTCAGATTCAGGTAAGGGTTTTGTGAATATATCAGCTAAGTTGGATTTAGAGTCAATATGCTTAAGTACTATTTCACCCCTGGCTACATGGTCTCTTACAAAATGATGTTTGACTTCTATATGTTTGGTTCTGGAGTGTTGGATTGGGTTCTTAGTTAAATTAATTGAACTTATATTGTCAATAAATACTTGAGTTTGGGTGTAGTTGAGCTGGAAGTCCTTAAGTGTGTACATCATCCATAAAAGTTGAGCAACACACTCTCCTAAGGCCACATACTCAGCTTCAGTTGTGGATAGAGCTACACAGTGTTGTTTTCTGCTGCACCAACTAACTAGACTCTGACCTAACAGTTGGCAGCTTCCACTTGTGCTCTTTCTATCTAATTTACAGCCAGCATAGTCAGAATCTGAGTATCCTGTCAAATCAAAAGTTGAGTCCTAGGATACCAAATCCCTACATTTAGGGTGCCCTTTACATATCTTAGTATTCTTTTTAGGGCTGCTAAGTGCGTTTCCTTAGCACAGGTTTGGTATCTAGCACACATCCCTACAGCAAAAAGAATATCAGGTCTACTGGCTGTAAGGTACAGTAGGCTACCTATCATACTCCTATAGAGTTTAAGGTCTACTGGTTTACCATCAGGGTCACTATCTATTTTTACATTAGTGGCCATAGGGGTACTTATGCTTTTAGAGTTATCCATCTTAAATTTCTTTATTAACTCTTTAGCATATTTGAATTGATGAACGTAGTTACCATCCCTAGTTTGTTTGATTTGTAGTCCTAGGAAAAAGGTAAGCTCACCAACTAAGCTCATTTCAAATTCATCTTCCATTATCTTGACAAATTCTTTTAGGAAGTTGGTGTTGGTGGATCCAAAGATTATGTCATCTACGTAAATTTGGGCAATAAATATATCTTTTCCTAGGGTTTTAATAAATAATGTTGAGTCAATTTGGCCTTGTTTAAATTCTTTAGAAGTTAAATAGGTTGATAACCGTTCATACCAGACCCTAGGTGCTTGTTTTAGCCCATATAGTGCTTTGGTTAGTTTGTAAACGTGGTTAGGTTTGTCTAAGTCCTCAAACCCTGGGGGTTGTCCTACATAAACTTCTTCCTTAATGAATCCATTTAAAAAGGCTGACTTTACATCCATTTGATATAATTTAAATCCTTTATGGGATGCAAAGGCTAACAACATTCTAATGGACTCAAGTCTAGCTACTGGGGCATATGTTTCATCGTAGTCTAATCCTTCTACTTGGCTGAAACCCTTTGCTACTAAGCGGGCTTTATTTCTGACTATTTCTCCTTGATCATTCAGCTTATTCCTAAAGACCCACTTAGTATCTATGATGGATTTGCCTTCAGGTTTAGGCACTAGTTCCCAGACTTGGTTCCTCTCAAATTGAGCTAATTCTTCTTGCATAGCTATGATCTAATCAGGGTCAGGTAGGGCTTCATCTATAGTTTTGGGTTCTATTTTTGATATCATAGCTATTTGACTAAGGTTTCTATAGGAGGATCTAGTCCTGACTCCTAGAGTTGGATCACCCACAATTTGATCGGTTGGGTGACTGAGTCTGGGTTTCTTGGTTCTTCTAGAGCTTGGTTCAGCCTCAGGTCCGGCTGGTCGGTTTGGTTCACTATTTGATTCGACTCTTTGGACTGGTTCATTTGTTGATTCGATACTTGGTTCAGTTGACTCATTAATTGGTTCATTGGTTAGTTCGTTTAAGGGTTCAATTAAGGGTTCAATAGTTTGTTCATTATTTTCTTGGTCAGAGTTTGATGAAGTTAAATTTGGATTATTAGATGTTGAGTTGATTTCTTCATCAAAAATTAAGTTTGTTGTTTCTTCAATTTTCTTTGTTTGTTTGTTGTAAACTCTATAGGCTCTACTTGTGGTTGAGTATCCTAGGAAGATACCTAGGTTTGATTTGGACTGAAATTTTCCTAAATAATCTTTGGTGTTTAGGATATGGACTTTGCATCCAAAGACCCTTAGGTAGTGTAGGTTTGGGAGTCTATGGTAGTACAGTTCATAGGGGGTTTTGTTGTGTCGCTTGTTAATCAAAACCCTATTTTGGACATAACAAGCTGTACTAATCGCTTCTGCCCAAAATTGGTTTGCTAGATTAAATTCGTTGAGCATAGCCCTAGCGGCTTCTTGTAATGTTCTATTCCTTTGCTCGACTATCCCATTTTGTTGGGGGGTTCTTGGACATGAAAATTCATGTAGGTACCCATTTACCTTACAAAATTTCTCGAATCGTTGATTTTCAAACTCTCCCCCGTGATCACTCCTAAGTCTTTTAATTTTAGTGTCGTTTTGATTTTCAATTAGTTTACAGAATTCATTAAATAGGTTTAGGGTTTCATCTTTGGTTTTTAGAAACTTAACCCAGGTAAATCTAGAGTAATCATCAACTATTACTAAGCAGTATCGGTTCCCGCTTAGTGACTTGGCTCTATGTGAATCAAACAGGTCAAGGTGTAGGAGCTCAAGTGTCGTTTGAGTTAAATCAGATTGGGTTAGTTTGTGATTGGATTTGGTTTGTTTACCTTGATTACAAGATTCACATATTAGGTTTTCACTATTTTTAATTTTGGGAATACCTTTGATTAAGCCAAGTTGGGTAATTTTTGAGATAGTTCTCATATTGGTATGACCTAATCTCCTATGCCAGAGGTTTGATTGTTCTAATTGTGTTAACATACATTTGGGTACAAGGGGAAGATTTATAGTGTATACATTGTTTTTCCTAGTGCCTTTAAGCATGATTTTCGAGTCTTGTACATTTCTAATTAGGTAGTTAGAATTGTTAAAAGTAACTATATAACCAGAATCACATAACTGACTTATGCTAAGTAAGTTAAAATTAAAGTTTTCAACCAATAGAACTTTCTTAATAATGAAATCGGATTTAAGTTCAATATTATCTGACCCAATTACCTTGAGTGTAGCATTATTGCCAAATGCCACTGAGCCTAGGTTTTTGAACTTGAGCTTGGTGAACTTCAATTTATCTCCAGTCATGTGTCTGGAGCAACCGCTATCCAACATCCATTGGTCCAAATCTTTATGTTCCTACACATAAAGAGTTTTCTTGATTTGGATCCAATTAGAGTTAGGAATAGCTTAAATTGAGTTTCACTGCCTAGTCTGTCTCACCCAAATCTAGGGTCTTCAATCACGTTAGCCTTATAGGTTTTCGTGAGACAGGTTTTGATAATTAAGACTATTTTGAAATTTTGATTAATTTTGAAAACAATTAAATTTTGAAAGCTTAATTAATTTTGAAAACAGTTAAAAAGATGTTTAAATCTACAAATAACTGAAATTTTGTGTTAGATTCGAATTTGACAAAAAAATAATTTGAATTTGAATTTCAAAAATTGGCTTCCAGGTCTTGGCGAGGCACTAGGCCTTCTTTGGCCGTAGCCTTATGGGATCATCCACCCTTTCCTTTACAAAGCCTTTTAATGAAATTTCATTTTCAAAAATTCTTTGAAAAATTTCTGGTCTAACTAGTTTGGGTCTTGGATCGGTAGCTTCGACTAGTTCCGCCAAATTGGCTTCCCTAACGTACTATCATCTCACCTCCA
>JAGFNQ010003529.1:0-16821 GCA_024364735.1 Boesenbergia rotunda | reverse complement strand
TTTGATCTGGCTTTACAGAAGGCTCCACAGTCTTCAGCATGTTGATCAACTCAGGAATTGGATGTCTCCAGTTTGTTCATCCGATAGTTCATCACAAATTGTGAACAACTCTTGGACAAACAACTCAGAATTAAGTCAATACTTAGTTCATGATCCATTGCAAAACCGAGTGCGCTCAGTCGCTCAATGTACCCCAACATCTTTAACACAAACTGCGAGGCAGAAGTGCTTCCTGCATCTTAGTGGTGAAGAGGAGTCTGGAGACCTCGAACCTTTCGGATCTCGCCTGCTCTTCAAACAACTCATGAAGATGGAAGATGATGGTATTAGCATCCATATGCTCATTTGCTTTTGCAACTCAGGTACCATAGAGGCTAGCATGATGCAACTCGCAAGTTCAGAATCGGTCACATGTTTCTGATAGGCCAACAATTGGTCTGGAGTTGCATTTTCTGGAGGATGGGTGGGAAGTTGTTCTTCAAGGACATAAGCAAGCTTCTCTGCCTTGAGGACTATCCTCAGGTTTCGAAGCCAGTCCATGTAGTTCGGCCCAGTCAGTTTATTTGTGTCCAAAATGGAACGCAAGTTTAGAGAAGACATGATCGAGTGATTATCCTAGAAATACAAATTGAGATTATGTGAGAAGATTTATTAAAGAATGTATCAACATACATAAATAAAATCCTATTTATTTTTCAAATTGAATAACCCTTATTATCAATTCGGGAGATCGTAGGAACATCTCCAAATAGGTTGATATCCAACCATAGGTAAGAATCACCATGGCTGTGGCCATCAAGTTTTTCTTAGCTATGAAGGTAGGTAATTATACCGATTACATATCACGTATATGTAACTATCACGTTATGCTATCAACTAATTGAATGTTTGCATAAATCATTGGGTTGTTAACTCATTAACAAGTATGCATCATATACATAGCACCCAACTGCACCTCTCTTCACATCGACCTTGGCTGTGGCACAACAAATCGATGCTCCAAGCTTAAGGCTGACCCATTAATCAAGAAATAGTTTTAATATGGTTGGAGCTCATTCAACCGTTTAGTCAGGCTTGGATGTGTCCAACAACCAAAACTAAGGATTGACCTCTGACTCCAACTATATCATTCATAAACTAATTCCATGGTTTGAACATGTTAAGGTTCAAGTCGGGCATGGATGTGTCCATCAACCCAAGCGAGAAACAAAACTCCGATTCTAACCATATTAATGGAAGGTGTTTGCCTTAATATTTTGTAAGGGGTTTTGGTCTCATCTTTTCTAAGCACATTCATGACATGTGTCATGACTAACGATTTCCTTAATAAAGTATGTATGTGACTTAATTTATCAAGTCTCATGAATTGAATTAGGAACCGGATTTCCTTAATTCTAATTTCACACTTTATTAAAGGAATTGCTTTGGGAAACAATTTCCTAAATTGTCATAATTAATTTCGGAAATAATATGTTCAAGACTTTGATTTCTCTAAATCAAATCTTATTAAATTAAGAGACAAATCCCTTAATTCAACTACATATTATTTTCATGAAAATCTCATTTAAGAAAACTCTATAGGAAACCATTTTCCTAATTAATTTTGGAGACAACAATATGTAAGAGCATCACCTCTTAAAACATATTTTATTCATGGATTGATTAATTACAACAAATCGTTTTCTAAGGGTGGCTCCCCGAGGCTCAGATACCCAAAGAAAAGTAAAGTGTTGTAAATCCAATTGGACGGCTCCCCGAGGCTCAATCCAAATCAAACATGACAATTTCAATTAAAATTGGGAAATTAAATTACAACATCTAACTTTAAATTGGACGGCTCCCCGAGGCTCAATCCAAAATAAAGAATTTGTTGTCAATTTAAAAACCAATTCAAATTTAATTGTCAATTAACTGTCCATGAATTTGTCTAGACTTTCTTAAAAGAAAGTGCCCAAAATTGCGAGATTTCGAAAATAGGTTTTCAGAATAATTGTAAGTTTCTGGTACAAAGAAAACTTACATATTTCCAAAGTTGGAAAATTTCTAAAATAGAAAAATTTCCAAAATTGGAAAGTTTCCAAAGATGGGAAATTTTCACAATTATTATAAAAATTTAGAAACTAGAAAATTTCAAACGTTTGCGAAATTTCATGACGATTTCCAAACTTTGAAATTCCTAATTCTAAAATTTATTATAATTTGAAAGTTTCCATAATTGGAAAAATTTTCCGAAATTGAGATCATGACAAAGTTTTCCACAAAACAATTATATGATTAAGTCGAACACTAACCGGCTCTGATACCACTGTTGGGACCGGGTGCATGTCGACAAGGATACGAGTTCGTAAAATTTAAAATTTTTACGTGCAGCGGAAGAGTTTGCATAAAATAATTTCCTAAATTATTTTAACTTCGTATCTAGCATGCAATCTTATGGTGTGTTGACATAATCATAAATAAAACTTTGCGGAAAAGTAAACTAATTTACTAAGTACCTCGCGTAACTCGAAGTAAGGGACGAGATCCAACCGTAGCGTCCCTTGGAAGCTCCGCCTCTATTCGCGTCCACGCCGAGTTCTCTTCGGGATGACTTCACAAAGTCACGAGTTTTGTGCCGACGAGAACTACTAGATTCTCGGAAGGCACAACTAGAAGAATAAGAGAAACAATGGAAAAACTAACCAATGAAGTAACGGAATCGTATTCCGGAAGAGAGGAGTCGCTATCCGCTTCTTCTTCTTCGTCTTCGGGTTCTCCTTCCTTTTGGTTGCTCACGCCAACTTCCCTCTTGGAGGAAGGCTTGGTGCGCCGGCCCTAATTCACAAGAATGGGCGCCGGCCCTAGGCAAGGAGAAGGAGAGGGAGAGGAGAAGAATAAAAGAGAGAGAGAGAGAGGGAACTCTTAATCAACTATTGATTAATTGATTTATGTTATGAATAAAGGGCTAGCCTTTGGGTCCTTTATATAGTAGCAACTCTTTGCTAAGTCTCCCTCTAAACGGAATTAGTTATAAGAAATTTATCCTATAAATTTTCTCAACTAATTATTCCGTTTAAACCAAGTTTTATTATAAACTAATTTATAATAAAACTAATTCTTCTTCTCTTTAAATTATGGAATAAATTTTATAAGAAATTTATAAACTTTCTTATTATGGAAAAATCAATTCATAATTGATTTTATAAAATTAAAATAAACCACTTCATGGATTATTTTAATCTTCCATAAAAGAATAAATTTCTATAAATTTTATTTATATAAATTTCTTTATACAAATTTATTTATCCATAATTTATAAAACAAATCACACTAGATTTATTTTATTAATTAAACCAAAATAAACTTGGTTTATTTCCTTCATTGGCCGGCCACCCAAAGAGGGGTTAACACCCTCTTTGGTCGGCCAAATCCAACCCGAACCGCCGCGAATTAAACTCATTTAATTCGCCCAAAAAGCCTTCAAAAGACTTAGCCATTTTTAGCTTCCATTGCGCCTCTGACTAACTCAGATTCGACTTGTTTCTCTTGATCGGAAAATCCAATTTTCAACTCGTTTTAAATCCCTCGGATTACTCGTGTTGCGTGTGACTAAATAGGCTTTCGATTTATGTTGGCCGTCTATAATTAACCCATTAATTATAGAACGATCATGAGTGGCACCTAGTAGTACATCATGATCCCCAATTAATCGAAAGATCAACGGTTTGACCCCAGAAGAAATTATTCTGAAACCCTTCAGCAGCTTAATGAATCGTGCCTCATTCCCTTCACCACCTTATACCCACTTGGTTCAGGACACGGTCTATGGTGTCAGTCCCCACTAGGCTGACTACGTCACACCTAGCCCAAGTAGTGTCTTCCTCGTCCTTTGGATTTCTAATTACTCTCATGTATTTAAGAGACTCGCACTCTTAACATGATATGCTCTGGCCAGAGGCTTCGAGTAACAATCCGACGATAGGCCTGGGTATACATCTCCTCGCAAGGAGTGGTGAATCCTTTGTAGGCTGTTCAAACATCTTCGGGCACTTCGGCTTATACCCGATCATCCTGGGTCCACACCTCCTTGGAGATGCTTGCTTAAGATGTCAAAGTATAAGTCTTCATGACCAAGATGACTAGAACACCGCAAGTCAAAGGAACATCGCACTTAAGCCGCAGTAAGATCTTCATTGACATATCTACATGTAGATTCCCATATGAAGTCTTACAGCTAGTCACTCCAATGAACTAGTTCCCTTAACTAGCATCCATGTTTATCTCCGGACATCCCAATGTCACCAGCCAGTGAGAATCAGCTGATTAGAGAATAACCCATGCTAGTCTCAACAGAATTGATAGTGTCCGTTTTTATCAATTCATCGACTAGGGATAATTTCAATACTTCACAATTACACATTAGAGATAATCACTAGTTGTGATCCCATCACAAATTCTCTTATGCTGTGAGTTGTATTGCGGACATTCAGTATATGAGTTTAAGATCCCAATCAAATACATAAAATATGTATACTCAAATAGTGAATTATCATTTATTAAAATAAATGTTTACATCATAAGGCGATTGCCTTAGGACACTTCTCTCATATCACTAACACAGGCCAGTCCGATCAGGCCGGAGCTTGATCGGTCTGGGCACTCCCAGATCGAACGGTGATCCGTTCAATCGCATTAAATTGCGGTTGGTGGACCGGTCCACCAACCGATTAATTCCTCCGAAACCCCTCATCTCCCAAGCCCTAGCGCCGAAACTCACTTCATGCGCATCCTCATCTTGTGCGAGAGCTCTTCCTGCATCTCCCTCTTCCTTGTGCGTGAGTTCCTGAGAGTTCAGCGAGGAGATCTTGGATCCCTACGAGTGTGTGCGCAAGCTTCTTCGCGTGAGCTCTTCTCCATCCCATGCGCGCGCGAGAGTTCCTGTCAAGCTTCTGCGTTTCTCATCTCGTGATCAAGTTTTCAACAAATCAATCAACTCATCATGGCACCTAAGTAAGTGTTGTTTCATTTTACCCTACTGATTACTTCAATTATCATAAGTTTTGGGCTAACCATGTTCTTTCTTTTCGTGTTTTCTTATTGTGTTGTGATCCTACTCATTGCCGTGACCTTGCCATGATTTTTCACCCTACTGATAACACCCGATCTTGTGCAATCTATATCATGATCTGATTTTCCCCTTGATCAAATCTTGGTTCTTTGATTAAACCTGTGTTCATATGATCAATTCCATCTTGTATTATAATTCATTCTTATGTCATGATCATGTTCACTTGTTTCACTTTATTTGATTCAAATTGTTGCCATGATCTATTCAAACCCATTAGAAAATCATCTAAGGGCAAAGAACCCGTGGAGGGAGACTCAAAGGGAAAAGGTCCTTCTTCTTCCAGGCCCTCCCGAAGGCCTCAGCCTTCGTCGAGTTCCATGTTCCCTAATGTTGCCTGTGAACAGGCCTTTCAATCTCGAACTTTCAAGTTACTTTCTTGCCGGTCCATTGATGGGCCTTTCCTGGCTGAGTACTGTCCCTCCATTGTGGAGATAATCACCTTCTACAACCTGGGCTTTCTCCTTTCCCTCGAAAGGACTATAAACTATGACCTTGTCTCGGAATTCTACAATAACCTTCAACAAGGGCCTCAAGGGGGCTTTGAATTCACTACCCGTGTAGCCAAGAGAAATCTTGATTTCTCTTGTGAGATCCTGGCAGAGTATCTGGGCGGTTGTCGATCACCTAACTTGTATTCTATCTATCCTGAGCTCCCTGATCCTTTGTTGGCTCCTTTTGCGGACATCACCCCTGACACTATCTATCATCACTTCTTTGGCCATCCTCGACCAGCCAATCTTGATAAGTTGGGCCCTAACTTTCTGACTTTTGCAGCACTCCGTCTCTCCCCTATTGATTACATTCTGTTTAAGATAATCACAAACTACATCATGCTGATCACTTCCAACCCCTTGACCGAGATCCGACCTTACCATTGCCTGATGCTCTATGGTATGCACCGCCACATGGACTTTGACATCATGGAGAGCATTTTCCAGTCCATCCTATCCTATAGAGAGCTGAGCCGACGCACTGTCTATATGCCATTTGGTCACGTCATCACTGACTGGCTTATGTCAGTAGGTGTTGATGTAACCAAGGGCAGGACGGTGCCCATGGTGAGACAGGATTGCAGACTTGGCAAGTGGGCGTTTGCCAAGTCTGGCATCATCATCCGGGATCACGATCGGGCTCTGGTTTGGAAGGACGGGAGGGGACTTGGCAAGCTACCTGGGGGAGTCGCACACTTTCAGGCACCAGCAGATGCTGCTGCACATCATGAGGCTCCCGCTGCTGCTGCTGACTATGACGATGAGCCAATGCTAGACCTGTACTGCCAGATCTCAGAGCTTGATCGGACCATTCAACACGATCTTCATTTGCGAGAGCTCTATCGCGAGGAGGCCCGCTCGGAGTTCCGATCCTTCGATCGCAGAATGACCATAATGGAGTCCGATGTCTCGGGGGTCCGTTGTCTGCAGCAGACATGGTATGACGAGTGGCGCCGACACACGTTTCCTAGGGATGCACCCTCTGGTAGTGCTGCACCGGGGTCTTTTGTTCTTGATGAACCCTATGCATGATGACCCTCCCCCCCCCCCCCCCCACCGATGGTTGATGTATTCTGCTTCTGACCTTGACTATTTGACTGCCTGGATTGTATGACTCTATGGCTAGATGCCTATGACTTGATTTTGATGGTTTTTGGTACTGTATTTGCCTTGACTCTGATGCTTGATGATGCATCTACTACTATGCCTGCTTTCATATTTGACTTACTATTTTCTGCTTATTATTGGCTTATATAAAATTGCTATCGTCATGTGTGCCTCCTATGCGTTGTTATGCAATGCTATGCTATTCCATGTTAATATGATACATATGATTGCTTTGCTATGCTTTATATTTATCATATGTGTTTCATATGTTTATCAAAATTATATCAAATCTTTTGTTGTTTTGGGATATCCCTAGGGTTGAGGGGGAGTATGATTAATCATAGCAACCCGTCTACACCCTTTTTGGTGTTTGACAAAGGGGGAGAGTGAGGTTGGTTAAGTTTAGGACGATTATAAGTTTAATGGTTGTAGGGGGAGGATCCTGATTCTCCTACAATTCTAAGAATTGAGACAATTGGATTCAAATCCCTAAACTTAAAATTGGGTTGTCAAACAACAAAAAGGGGGAGATTGCTGATGCAGTCTGACCCTGATTGTTGTTTTGGTGTTGACACCGATTTTAGTTTAGGTTGATAATTATGATTGAGATTAAGTCCTGGTCATGGACTAGGCATACCTAGTGGGACTAGGTTTGAGGAAATCCTAGCTTGGAGGGCTAGGTGTGAGAAGTCCTAACCTGGAAGGTTAGGTGTGAAAAAATCCTAGCTTGGAGGGCTAGGTGTGAAAAGTCCTAACCTGGAGGGTTAAGTGTGAAAAATCCTAGCTTGGAGGGCTAGGTCTGGAAAAGTCCTAACCTAGATGGTTAGGTGTGAAAAGTCCTAGCTTGGAGGGCTAGGTGTTGAAAAGTCCAAACCTGGAGGGTTAGGTGTGAAAAAGTCCTGGCTTGGAGGGTCAGGTCCTAGCTTGGAGGGCTAGGTTGATGAAATCCTGGCTTGGAGGGTCAGGTCCTAGCCTGGAGGGCTAGGTTGGATGAAACCCTGGTGAGTGAAGCCAGATCCTAGCTAGGAGGGCTAAGTTGAAGTCCCAGTGAGTGAAGCTGGGCATGGCACGAGTCAGAGATGGGTCGGAGGCTTGTTCTCGTGACTTAGAGGAGATTTGACCTTGCCTGGATCGGTCTGGTGACTGATCAGGGAAGTTGGCAAAGTGCTCCTTTGTGGATCGGTCTGGTGACCGATCCAGCGATGACTGATCGGACTGGTGACCGATCAGAGAGTACACAGTGAGGTTGGGAACCTGCTGCTCGGCTCATGATCGGTCTGGTGATCGATCAGGGAGCATGCAGTTCGCTCACTGCTCTGCTCCTGATCGGTCTGGTGACCGATCAGGGAGCATACAGTGTGTTTTGGTTCCCCTTACTGCTTAGCTCTTAATCGATCTGGTGACCGTTCCGGAACACTGTTCGGATTGTTCTGGTGAACGATCAAGTGTCACGAGTTCCTCACTATGACCGATCAGGACAGAGCCTGATCGGTCTGAGCATGCCCTGATCGGTCTAGTGACTGATCAGGAGGGTTGGACTGCGAAGCTAAGAAATCACCCTGCAAAGGGGTGGATCGGTCTGGTGACCGATCCACAACCAGGGATCGGTATGGTGATCGGTCCCAGAGAAATCATGATTTCTTATTGAGCATTGGGGACCGATCAGGATGGAGCTTGATCAGTCTGAACCCACTCTGATCGGTCTGGTGACCGATCAGGAGGCTCTCTAATCGGTCCGGTGACCGATCACTTTAATTCAAAATGCACTGTCAGACGCTCTGATCACGTCTGAACATATCTGATTTCTCTGCGCTTAATCTCTGATACATGATTCTCTCTATGATTTGCTGTGCTAATGATCTAATTAAGTTGTAGGTGATAGGAATGGATTCAAACACTCAAGGAGGGTCAATGAGAGTCTTTCCTTGGAGCAGGTTTGTCCATTTTCCAGCTCAAGTTGCAATGGGCGCTGGCGCTGCTGGAGCTGCTGACTGGAGCTAGTCTGAGGGAAGCTCAGGGAGTCCAGGAGATCTCAATGGTAGGCTGGATGTTGCAGGTGAGCAGCTGGAGGCTGCAGTGAGATGGTTGTGACCTGGGATCAGTGGAGGAGACTTAAGCGCTGGGTGGCAAACAAGTTTTCAACAACAATGAAGTTCTCTACATTGTGCTTGTGCGATATGTTGTTCCATCATCTTGAGCAAGCAACTGCAATTACTCTACTATCTTGAGCAACCTCTATTACTTGAGCATTTCGAAGAAGAAACAGGAAGCTTGGCGAGTCCATCAGTGAGAAGACACGAAGAAGGGAGTTCTTGCGTGAGATCTGCGTTGAGTGGAGCTCGGTGAGAAGTTTGCTTGGGTTCTTGTTGTCCTAAGTGCTTTGTAAGATCCTTCTTGTGTTTCATTGTGCATAAAACTTTATCTCTGTTGAAACGCTGTGGAGAGGTTACTCCACCGAGAAGGAGGTTGCTTACTATCCGAATTTTCCGGGGCTTGATCTGCCGACGATCAAGGGATCACCCACCTTAATGGCACGCCAAGGAGTAGGGGCAAGTTATCCCCGAACCTTGTAAATCCTCTTGTTAGCGTTCTTGTGTTTGTTCTTAACTTAGGGCTTAAATTCTGCAACTCTGTTTTTCCTTTGCTTCCGCTGTGCTACTAACATTTGAGTGCAGAAAAATCGAAAGTGCTAAAGTTTAAGTGTCTGGCTACATTTACCCCCCCCCCCTCTCTAGCCATCCAAGTTCCAACAAATATAAGTATTTCTTGGGGTTTTGTGTTTACTTTAGGAGGTGGAACCATAGTTTGGAGGAGTGTCGCGCAATAGCTGCATGGCGGACTCCACCATGGAAACTAAGTATTTGACAGCCTCTAAGGTGGCTAGGAAAGCTACATGGTTCAAGAACCTCAAGATGGACTTCGATGTAATTCCTGGTTTGCTCAAAGCTATCACATTTTGTGGTGATAAACAATGGTGTAGTTGCAAACTCGAAGGAATCACGAGCCCATAAGGTGAGTAAACACATAGAGCGCAAGTACCACCCAGGAGAGGAAAAGCTGTTGTTGCCTAGATTATATCAGAGGACAACCTGGGAGATCTTTTCACTGAGGCCTTGATAGCGAGAGCTTTAGGCATGTGGAGGATCAAAGAGTCAGATGTATGACATTTTGAGGATAGCAAAGTCTTTGAGTATAAGTGGGAGATTGTTAAATGTATATTAAAAGACTTGTCCTTTTATATGATCATCTACATTTTGAAAGAGAATCACAACAACACAGTTGCATGATTAAATTAGTATATGCATAAACAGTCTCATCCTCTACATTGTAGATAACATGATGTGTGATGACACACAGAAGATCATGTTATCAGTACCTTACATAGTATAAGTAGAGGCTCAGAACCGAGATGGAGTTGGACAAACCATCGGGATGGTTGTAGTGTAATTAGGTGTAGTTTGTCTTGACCATAGAATTGCACTAATGTGCTTTGTGTACATTGAGCAGGACCAAAATAGAGGTCATCCAATTTGTACCGACTTAATAATTGAATAGGACCTCGAATTATTATGGAGTACAATCTCTAAATCCCGATATAATAATGGGCACGTGTAGTTAGTATTTTATTTCTTTGATTTACCAATGGGAGATATTTATTCTACTAAATCGATAGGTCTGGTAAGTTAGGAAATAATATTAATTACATGGTGTGCCACTGATTATTGACAGAATTCGTGTCCCGGTGAGTCGGGATGATGATGCCCCGTTGATGAGCTCATAAAGTTCATCATGAACCCTACAGGTGGATTTGATCCAACATGATGATAAGGTTGAGTGGTACTAGTCAAGGATTTAGAAGTTGATTAATTTAAATTATCAGTAATTTAAATTAATTGACGGGCATATGATATCTTAAAAACAGGGAGAGGATGTACTCATAATAGGTGGAGCCCATATGTAAATATAGGGGTTGGTGAGGTCATTCAATGGAGATCCTTTAGTGGAATGGATCTTCATTAATGGATCGGGTTTGGATCCATTAACAAGCCAAGATCCAACTCCTCCTCATGGTCCCTATCGTAGCCCTACAAATATCTCATGGTGGCATGAAACTAAGGATCCAATGGAACACAAGAAACTCCTAAGTTTCTCCTCTCCTCTCCTCTCCTTCACTCTCTCTGCGGCGCCGAACAGCAGGTGTTGTTCCTTCTCCACGCAATTCATTGCTCATGCAATGAAACTGCTCCAAGGGAGCAGTTCGTTCTCTATGCAATTAATTGCATACAATTAAACTTCCTTCTCCACACAATTAATTGCCCACGCAATTAATCTGTTCCAAGGGAGCAGTACAAGCAGGAAGTTGCAAGTTGCCTCACGCAACTTGTTGGATCAGGTTGCAAGTTGCATTCAACATGGGCGTCGACTGCAAGCTATAGGCTATAGAGATGTGGCGGCTGCAGGCTGTGGAAAGGCTGTGGAGATGCCAAGTTGCTCACGCAACTTGGGCAAAAGCTGTTGTCTGTGGCGTGAGTTTTCTGTGGAGAAGACTCACGGCTCGGGCGCTGACGGTGGAGGAAAGGAGTAGTAGGGTTTGTGTTCGGATTGTCTTCTTCCTTAGAGTAGCCGGCGGCATCCCTTTGGTTAGGGCTTGGTTGGCGCAAGGAGAAGGGATCGACTTGGTGATCATGGTTCTTGATAGATCGTCGCTCACACGACGTCCAAGAGGGGAGGGGCATACGGTAGAAGATCGTAAGGTAAAAAGAGGTATATTTCTCTCTTGGCTCTTACTTTCGTCTCTTCATTTTATGTGATGTTTTGATTAATTATCTTGTTTAATTAAAGGTAGGTAATTAATCATTGGACCCCCGATATTAAACACAAAAATCGGCGATCCACTCGTCGTCTTTTTCGCGGTCGATCGGTTAGGCGAATTACAAGGCTCGATCTTTGTGATTGGCCAAGTTGTAATTCAAATCGATTGATACGATGACGAGATAGTCGTTTGGGAGATGGGTCTCCATTCGAATTAATTTTTAATCTGTAAACATGGAGAGGTCTCTCAAGGACGACCAAGTATTCGCTTAGGAAATCCGCCAAGCCATACCCATCAAGTCCGTCTTCCAATGACCAGTCTGCTTGCTCGTGAAGCACTTGCCTTTTGGATTCTTCACGCCATCCTGAGGTCCCTGTAATCCAGCCACTTTCTTTTGCCTTAGCTTGTTTCTGATGGTGCAGGCAGCACCTAAGTCAAACCTGGGTTTTGATAATGGCAAAGGGTTCAGAAGTTAAGATGTTATTGTTGTCTAATATGTTTACTAAGTGTGCAGGAAAGAAGCCCTAGGTACACTAGGCAAAGAAGTCCTGGTCGAGGACTGGGCATGAAGTCCTGGCAAAGGGCTAGGCACCGAAGACCTGTCCGAAAGTCGAGCAAAGAAGTCATGGTCGAGGACTGGGCAAGAAGTCCTGGCAAGGGGCTGAGCACCGAAGACCTGCTCGGTAGGTGGGCACGAAGTCCTGGTCGAAGACTGGGCACGAAGACCTAGTCAGGTGGATCGGGCAAAGTCCAACCGAAGGAGCAGGTTGGCAAAAGGTAAACTCTCCTGAGAGGAGTAGGTGAGGATGCGTTCCCCGTCGAGGGAACAGTAACGCCCGCCCTTATATCTACTCTCGGGGCAGGGTTACGTACAATCAATCATATAATAATATTTTTTTTCTATCTTCTAGCATAAAATTAAAACAACAATGCAAGGACTAAGTGCTAAGCATGCTAGTCAATACATGTCAATCACATGTCATGCTTGAATCATTAGAACATCATTTGAAATATTTTAATCAAAAGTTATTCTATAACATGATAGGTTCACATATTATTTCACGTTCACAACCTAACCAAACAAAATCAAGTATATGGGAATTCTAAGTGTAATCATTATCATGCAATATCAAACCTAATTAAGTAACATTCATTTTTGAAGAAAATGTTATCATAAACATAGTAATGTAGATATAAAGATCTTTCTTCCCGAGCCACCACCCCACACATCTTCAGCCTTCTGCCTCTTCCTTTAGTATAAGTGTTCCTTACCCTTATCTGCAGTATAAGACAACACATAAACTAGTAAGCACAAATGCATAGTAAGGATCCTGTCCTACTCGCAAAATCCATACGAAAGAATACAACATGTACACATAATAAATCATAAGCATGAGTTCATCAAAGCATACTAAACATCCAAGTTTCTAAGCATGCAGTATAAAGTACCTTAAGCATACCCTTCACACATATAATAAATGTTTTCAATGAATGTTTTCAAACAATTCCATAAAGGTATTACTTAAAAATACATCCATATCATATTGGGCCCGGTTGTGTACCACATATCGCGCGTTACCTATTGCGCGTTCCCTAATGAATTGGGGTAGCGAGCCACCAACCAATTAGAGCAGGACCCTTCCGTCCTACCGGAGCCATGACCTTACGTTAACATGCACCCCAGATTTGTTTAACAACCCCCTTCCGAGTCGGGTACACAACTCTCAATGTAAAATACTTATCATGCTTTTACATATATGCTAAGGAGTACTCCAAATCCACTCTTAAGGGACACACCACTCTTCAAGGGTGCTCATGATCCCATAGGGACACACCACACAACATAAGGGGTGCTCTTGATCCCATACTTAGTAGAGTATCCTTTCAAGCATTTAACATACATATCACATGCAATTTCATAAGTGTGCCCCATGGGCTATAAGGCATGCTCATACATACATCATATTTCAACCACTTAAACATACTTATATATGACAAAATTGGTCACATCAATCATATTCATATCATGACATGCTTCATGGTTTAATCTAACCCTTCCTAACCCTAAACCTAGGGTTTGGCCGAAAATCATGGGTAGAGGTAGCTTAGGTTTTTGACATCAAACATCCCATACACCCATCATATATATATATACATCCTGTATCATACTAAGCATAGCATACATCATGGGGTAATCAACTTTCACAAACCTAATATATCATGCCTTGGCCAAAAATTATGCTAGGGGAAATTAAGATTTCCAAATCAAGTATTCCATTTAAACATCACATGCATATACATATCATCGTACTAAACATAATCATGTCTCGTAGGGTAGTTTCACCTTCACATACGTTTCATGCAACTTATTAAACATAAATTACATCATAGGATAATTATGCAACCCAAAACCCTAATCCCTCTAGGGTTGGCCGAAACTCAAGGGTAGGGTAAACTAGGGTTCTTGAACTTAGGTTTCACACAAACATTTACACAAACACTTTGTCTACACTACTAAACATGGATACATCATAGGAAATCATACAATCCCTAAACCCCAATTTTTTCCTCCATGGCCGAAACTTGTAGGGGGCTGCAACCCTAATTTTTGTTATCACCACTTGATGGAAATCAACATATAGGTATACCCTAAGTCTCAAGGGTTCTCCTCATGCATCAAGAAGTAACCAAAGTCTCCTCTTTGGGTGTTGGTCGAAACTTACACAAGGTAAAACCCTAGTTTTTGAAAACCACAAAAGCAAAAGAATCATACACAACTATTACACTGCAGGCGAGGGGATACTTACATCCTTTCGCTTGACTTTCACTTTCTCTAAACCTTTAGAGTACCCTTGGTTGAAGGAGGGTGAGTGTTCTCCTTACTATCACTTCCCTAGAACCTTTGGCCCTAGTAGAGGGCTAGATCATTGGATGGTCTTCTTCCTTCCAATTCCCTAGGGTTAGAACCCTAGGGTTTGCTTTTCGAAAATTGAAAGGGAGAAGAAGATGAATTTCGGTGGGGAGAGTGAGGAAGAAGAACAGAGGAAGTTATTCCAACCTCTCCTTCTCTTATTTATACTTTTCTCGTGAAGAGACATGTCTCTTCACTTCCCTAGCTTTAACAAGCATGTTTCTTATTCTCTCAACAAGTAACATGGCTTGTTGCAATGGTTATGACATGATTAGTGCAACTAGGAGGTTCAAGGTTCAATCCTTGCTTCCTCCATTCTACATTTCCTTTTTATCACATTTTGCACTAATCCACATCCAAGCCCATTAAGCCAAGCCCATCATGAAATTTCATAATAATAATAATGTTTCATGAATTCATAATATTTCATATCGGAAAATTTTGGGGTGTTACAATCCTCCATACCTTATAAAAAGTTCGTCCCAAACTTTAAAATAATTCCGGATATTTTAATCGTATTGCCTCCTCTCGTTCCCATGTGACTTCTTCGAATTGTTCGTTCCGCCACAGAACCTTTACTAAGGGTACTTCCTTGTTCCTTAGCTTTTTGACTTCCCGATCTAGGATCTGAATAGGTCGGCGTTCGGAACTTAGGTTCTCTTGGTCTTGTACTGGTTGGGGCTCTATCATCTGATTCACATCAGAGGTACATTTCCTGAGCATTGATACATGGAAGACATTGTGGATAGCCGACATTTCTGGCGGTAACTCTAGTTCGTAGGCCACCTTGCCTACCCGTCTCAGGAACTGATACGGTCCCCCATATCTTGGACTCAGCTTCCCTCTCTTCCCGAATCTCATCACCCCTTTCATAGGGGCCACTTTCAGGAATACTGAATCCCCAACCTCAAACTCTAGTGGTCTGCGTCGCTTGTCAGCGTAGCTTTTCTGCCGGCTCTGAGCAGTCTCTATCCTCTGGCGGATATTCTTTATAGCCTGAGTGGTTTCGTCTATAATATCCGTCTGGAGTCCCATCTCCTTCTTTTCACCACTCTCAAGCCAGCATATAAGAGATCTACATTTCCTTCCATATAGTGCTTCGTACGGTGCCATCCCGATAGTAGCCCTGATAACTGTTGTTATAAGCAAACTCTGCCAGGCTCAGGTATCGACACCAGCTTCCCTTGAAATCCAAGGCACAAGCTCGCAACATGTCCTCTAATATCTGGTTTACTCTTTCAGTCTGCCCGTCAGTCTGGGGGTGAAAGGCAGTACTAAATTTCAGCTTCGTGCCAAGAGCCTTCTGCACGTGTCCCCAAAAATCTGAAGTAAATCGACCATCCCTATCAGAGATAATGGTCTTGGGAACCCCGTGCAGTCGGATAATTTCCTTGACGTACAGTTGAGCCAACTGCTCCACTGAGTAGGTCATTCTAATAGCCAAAAAATGGGCAGACTTGGTGAGTCTGTCCAGAATAACCCATATACCATCATATCCATTTGTCGTTCTAGGCAGCCCAGAGATGAAATCCATGGAGATGTCTTCCCATTTCCACTCGGGGATAGACAGGGGTTGCAAAACTCCTCCAGGCCTCTGGTGTTCTACTTTGACCCTCTGGCAGGTCAAACACATACTGACATAGTGAGCTACATCCCGCTTCATACCGGACCACCAAAATTTGCTCTCAGATCTTGATACATCTTGGTAGACCCAGGATGCATCGCATAAGGTGTTCCGTGAGCTTCCTCTAGGATTCTTGTCCGTAAGTCGGAGTCGTCGGGAACACATAATCGATCCCGCAGATATAGGACTCCGCTGTCTGAAATCCGAAATCCATCATCCTTGCCTTCGAGAACCTCTTGCTTGATTCTCTGAAGACTCGGATCATGATTCTGCTTTTCCAGAATATCGCCGAACAATGTCGGCGCAATCATCAGGGTGGACAACTGTCCTGATATGATTTCAATCCCTTAATTCATAATTTCTTCCCCTAAGGGTTGTGACAAAGCTGACAAAGCAGCACATGATTTCCTACTGAGAGCATCGGCTACCTTGTTGACTTTTCCCGGATGGTACAGGATCTCACAATCATAATCCTTGACCAATTCGAGCCATCTGCGCTGTCTCATATTCAGATCTTTCTGGGTGAAGAAATACCGCAGACTCTGGTGATCTGTATAAACTTTACACTGGGTTCCATATAAATAGTGCCTCCATATTTTCAGTGCAAAGACCATCGCTGCTAAGTCTATGTCATGGGTAGGGTAGTTTCATTCATGTTCCTTCAGTTGCCTAGAGGCATAGGCAATTACCTTCCCATTTTGCATAAGCACAGCTCCGAGTCCAAGTTTGGATGCGTCGCTGTACATATCCACTACTAGCATTTTTGCA
>JAGFNQ010003528.1:214827-556547 GCA_024364735.1 Boesenbergia rotunda | reverse complement strand
CGCTCGACGCTCTGGACGTCGCGCGGCGATGCTGCGACGGGAAGCTGAAGGAGCAGGCGATGCGGGTGGTGGTGGACAAGGCGGAGGAGGTGGTGTTCTCGGAGGGATTCGAGGAGTTCGCGCGCCGGAATGCGGGTTGTGCGTGAGATCACGAGGGCGCTGGTGAGCAATAAGATGACGACGACGACGAACAAAGCTGCAGAGCATGATGGCGCGTAATTGCTATGATCGGAGTTCTCCGACATGGCTGCGAAATGCATTAATTAATTTGGGGATTTTATTTCTACAAAGGCAAAGGAAAAGAATAGCAATTGGACAATGAATTATACAATTTTTTCTTTCTTCTCATTTTGTTATGTAGCCAAAAATATAAACAACACAGTTGCAATGAACTTATGGATATCTGATGTTGGATCAGGAATAAAGCATGATTTTAAACATTTGTTGAATCTAACATTCATTTTTCTCGACCATATCATAGACTTCAAGCAAGCCCTACAACAAAGAAATCTGGGAATCTGAATTGTATCTGAATCGTGCTAATCAGAACCAATTTGATACATTGAAGTCCCGGAGCTTCGTAGGTGATTCTCCATTTCTGCCGCGTTTTCGCCCACTCTTCTCTCTCTATAACACTGGTGGGGTCATCTCTTTCGCTCTGAAATGAACATCAGCATCAGTGCTTTCTAAATATGAAAGTCAACAAACCAGATAGAGATTCATCTTATATGATAGATTGAACTACCATTGCTATCAATTCGGTACCGAGTTAGGTCAGTGTTTGATCTTGATTTAGGCACTTAGATCATACGAGGATTGGATACATGCACACACCTTATCAATGATTTTGAATGAGTTTCCACCATCGCGAATGATTAGCAGATCCTTCCTCCTATCTCTGTTTCTTCCCCCAGGAACAGTAACCTGCCAAGGGAAAGTCAATGCATCATCTATCCATATATATCTCCAAATGGTTCGATACATTTAAACACATGCATAGCCCTTGTTCAGTGAGTATGAAGTGAGGACTAATGGCAGCTCAGATAACTACTGTCTGACAGTTGCTCGTTATACCATCTTGTAGACTAAACATCAAGACATGAATACCTCGTGATACTGTTCGTGTTAAAGTATCTTAATGTGTTTATATGTCTCAAGATCAAAGCTGGGAACCCCAGATACGAAAACTTTGCTACATGACCCATTTGAATTAAAGCCGGAAGAGATCCTCGGGTCGATCCAAAACTAAAGAAACCAACTTCAAAAGAACTAACATAAATATAAACAGGTATCTTTTGTTATTTGGAGTTTAATAAAACCAAAGAAAAACACTAGACCACTGACTGACTTGAAAACATGAATGAATATTATGCGACTAAAATATATTAACCTATAAAAATTGCTGATATTAATGTACATCTAACCAGTTGGATCATTGGAAATGCTATCAGTAAAATCATCGACCTCACCGCATCTTCTAACAATTTCATCAAGGTTTTCTTTTCCCAAATGTAAATATAGATTTAGGTCGACTTAACTAAATCTATAAATAGCCTCATCAAATAATTTCACAATGTGCTTCTACCCAGAAAGAGGTGCATATGGTAGCCAGATTTGTAAATTGAGTACAAGTTCAGAAAACTTTTGGTTACTATTAAAGATTTATTTTACAATTTGGAACTCAGGTCCTACTTCTAGAAAAGAACCTCATTTTATGAGAGATGTTAACAATGGTTGAAAAATTAGTAGCTAGCCATGAAAATAACAGTACAGAGCCATGAAAAAAATATAGCAAAACATCTTACCAGGACTCTAGCTCTAGTGATGGATTTTGTTTTAGAATCAATGACATAAATTTCTTCAAAATCAAGAACAAACTCTGAATCACGGAGTCGTCGGTTTCTATAGTGCTTTGTCAGAAAAACCTACAAAGGTAAGAAATACAGTTGATATCTCAGGAATGAGATGAAATATCAAACTGCCACAACTGCAGATAAAGCATTTCAACAGGTAGCATCAGAAAACAGACCTTGTATTCAACTGATCTTTCAACATGATAGTAAACTTTCGACAGTTGTCAGAACAATAGTTGTTTAAATTGTACTATACACAAAATTACTTCTCATATTACATGAATCAAAAATTAAAAAATCATGCTGATTTGAATTAATGTATACCATTCTAATAGGTTAATTATTTTATTTATATTCCTTTTATCTTGAGAGTAAAATATTTGTTTTAAATTTTATTATTATTCTAAAGTATTTTCCTATAATTATGCATTTACTTTATTTATACTCTTATCAATTAGCACAATATCATGAATAAATAATATTCAGTAAGTATATATCTCAGCAATTAGCACAATCTCATTTGCAAAAAAGATTTAGCAAGGAAACTTATTTTAAATATGATTGTTTATTTTATCTAATACTGATATTGCTAATATAAAAAGAAAAAAAAAAGACTTGAGACACCAAATCATGGGTTATTTCAATTGGCATCAAAGCCAGTGTTTCATATACCATTCTGTGCCGAGCGAAACATACCGTTCCGCCCGCACACCGAAACCAAAACCAGCACCGGCGCTAAAAATATTTCAAATAATTTTAAAATTTTATAAATAATTCTAAAAAAAGTAATTATCAAGTATACTATCAGGTTACATAAAATTTAATACAACAATCAAACCTTATATATATATCGAAACCGTATCGGCACGGCATGTATGGTACCGACACTGTATCATTCTGGTGTAGGACCGAAATCTTAGCACGGGTCGAGATTTTAAACCTTGATCAAAGCTACATTTGTGATAATGCATGATGGTAGGGAGGAAGCCATGTGACGTGCTGAATTGAGTACATAGACTCCTTATTGCAAAAATAATGTCGTAGGATCTCTACTAATCATTCCATCATGCACTTCCTATCCATTACATCTAGAGCACCTCATCTCCAAGATTATTGTTAGTGCTCCACCGTCGCCCATAGCCCACAAAGGCCGATGCCCAACCTTTGGGCATGGTGCTCAGTTGTTTGGTCTGATTGGGTAGAATGGATTTATTTTATCAAAGAATTTGTGATATTATTTCCCTTTGTGTCGCTGACTTTTTTTTTTATCTTTGACCTCAGGCTCATTTTCCTCAATTATCATTGTATTTTCTTGGAGGTCAAATACCACAAAATAAGGGGAAAATATATAATAGAGACTTTTAGGAAAAATCCATTAATTATAATCAGAGCACAATTTTTATTTTTTTTTTTTTGAAAATGAAGAAATCTGTTAAGAAATTGTTAGATTTTTTTTTCACATAAGCATTTTGTTCAAGAAATCCAAAAAACAGCAATACATGTTTGAATTGGTTGAAAAATAAAAATTGGGTTTGAGCCTCCTAATCATAAGCCTATGTTTCCGAACCAAAAAAATAAAGAATATATTTGACATGCTAGGTGGGGAAAAAATGAATGGAAGAAGACAAAAGAAAAGGTCTAAGCAAAAAAAAAATATTTGAAGTAATCAATGATAATGTTTTAGATTGTAAAGCTGATAGCGACTTAGTCTCGGGTGCTTAGATGTTTACCATGTGAACAACCTTGATTGCGGTCATGTAAATACAAAATAACAATGAAAAAGGAAAGCCCAATTAGAGCAAGACACCAACCATAAGGGCATGAGATAACGCTCATTAACATGGCCTATAAACAGGCATCTTTAGTAGCTTTTTCAAATGCCCATAGTGCCCACTAGAATAGAGACAGAACCCCTATTGACTTGCAGAGAGAGCAATTCACAAGCCTTGCACCTTGATCGAGCAAGAGAGACAAAAGGAGCCAAAATCTCCCCAATGCAAGCCAAGCACCTCCATCGAGTCCCATCCACCTCGGCAAATTCAACTTTAACTCAACTTCAATTCCCGCCTTAGTTTAAACAAATCCACCTCAACCGACTCAAACTAGTCCTCGAGCACCCATTACTACCTTAGCAAAAGTGCATGCACCTTGCCTAAATTCAATAGCTTTATAAGACACCTTATGCTCGACTGAATCACAGTTACCACAGTGGAATCATATAAGCCCTCCATTCGGCCTCAACTGAAATCAACTTATCCAATTATATTCCTATATTGCGGTCTGAGCCTAAGTAACAAATTGACAAACTACTTTTAGTGTGTGCATTCTATTTATAAGTCAAAGAGTTTAATTTGGATTGCTTGATTAATATATATATCAACCATAGTAATTTTAATGCTCAAGAGATTCATAGAGAGAAAAGATTTGACTAGGATGACTATTAATTAACTTATTATTTCTCATTTGATATTAATCTCTCCTAGTGAACAAAAAGACTCATCAACCTCAACAAACAGGGGGGAAAATACTACTACATTCTTGCATAATTTCAGAGCAGCTATGTGCATGCATGGTAGATTCAGAAGATGGAAGATGGATAGTAGATTCTTCTTAACTTTAATAATGTTTGAAATATTTTTAATTTCAATTTTGAAATGGTTCATGGAAATTTATGCTTTGGTTTGGCCATCCCAATCTATTTGCAACGATCAAAGAGGCAACAATCAGAAAACACAAATCTTTGACATTTGTGAAATAGAACAGTAATTCAAAGAAAAGAGTTTAGATGACTAGTATTTATAAACTAACTAAGGCCCAAGACCCATAACACTAAGACCTAAATAAAACCCAAGAAGTCTAAAATCTAACATGCCCCTCAAGTTGAAGCATAGATATCAAGCATGCCCAACTTGTTACATAGACAAGTAAAATCACCAACATCAAAACCCTTTGTAAACAAGTCAGCGAGCTCATCTCGAGATGGTACGTGATGGGGAGCAATAATACCTTTCATAACAAGATCGCGGGCATAATGACAATCCACTTCAATATGTTTGGTACGTTCATGGAAGACATGATTGCTTGCAATGTGAATGACCGCTTGATTATCGCACAACATCTTCATAGGAGTCTTACATGGAAAACCCAACTCAGACAAGAAAGATTGGATTCACATCATCTCACAAGCAGTGTGTGTCATAGCCCTGTACTCAGCTTTGGCAATTGACCTAGACACAACTCCTTGTTCTTACTACGCCAGGTGATAAGATTGCCACCAACATATGTGCAATATCCAGAGGCAGATTTCCGGTCACCACGGTCACCAACATAACCAGAATCAGAGTAAGGAACGATATCAGCACGGCCATAGTTGCGATGAATAAGACCTTTACTAGGTGCTCCCTTCAAGAATTGAAGAACATAAAGTGCACCAGTCCAATGAATCTTGCGAGGTTGGTGCATAAACTAAGACAGAAGACCAACTGCATAGGAGATATCAGGTCAAGTGACAGTCAAATAAATTAATTTGTCAATCAGACGACGATAAGACCCAGGTTTATCCAGAAGAGGTGAAGTTTCATCTCAAAAAGGAGCATTCCTGTAAATGGGTGTGGTATGAGGTATACAACCCAGATATCCAGTCTCTTGAAGAAGATCCAAAACATATTTGTGTTAAGAGAGAAAAATCCTATCCTTTCCATAGGCTAGTTCAATGCCCAATAAGTATCGTGGGCGCCCCAAATCTTTCATGACAAAGTGACGCTGTAGAGTGGTTTGAGGTCAGAAATAACAGTAGAATCGCTGCTCGTAATCAATAAATCATCAACATATACAGCTATAATCACACAACTAGCGGGAGTAGTTTTAGAGAAGACCGAGTTATCAACAGCACACGGGCAGAAACCAACACCTTCAAGCGTAGAACTAAATTTCTGAAACCAAGCTTCAGGGCTCTGTTTAAGACCATAAATAGCCTTCTTCAATAAGCACACTTGATCCGCCCCCTGAGCAACATACCCAGGAGGTTGGCTCCATTAAGACATAGTCATCCAAGTCGCCATAGAGAAAGGCGTTCTTAACATCCATGTGTGAGAGATGCCAACCACACGAAAGAGCGAGAGAAAGGAGAATACGAATCGAATTAAGCCGAGCAACAGGTGAAAAAGTCTCGACATAATCCAGACCATAAGTCTAGGTGAACCCACGAGCAACCAGTCGGGCCTTACGGCGCACAATAGAGCCATCAACATGATGCTTCACAGTGAAAACCCAACGACAAGTAACAAAAGTTGCATTAGATGGGCGAGGAATAAAAGACCAAGTAGCACGGGAAAGAAGCGTGTGCATCTCCTCATCCATCGTAGCCTTCCAAGGAGGAGTTGCAAGGGCTTCCACAAAAAAGCGAGGAATAGGGATGGCAGAAACAGATAAAGCAAAGTGACAAAAAATAGGAGCTAGGCGATCATAAGTAACCAAATGAGAGATAGGATGAGCAGTACAAGAACGTGTACCCTTACGGAGAGCAATAGGAAGATCCAAGGCAGAGGATGAAGTAGGAGGCAGCGCTGCAGGCGTGGAAGAGGGAGGTGGCTCCGCAACCCCATAAGAGATAGCTGAGGGACAAGGACGTGTAGAAAGAGGAGGAGGACGACAATAAACTAAGAGAGGCACCGGAGGCGCTAGAGACTAAGGAACATCAGAAAGGGGAAGAGGAAGAAAAAACGTGGGTTTCAAAAAACGTGACATCGGCAGAGACAAAGTAACGGCGAGAAGATGGATGATAACAGCGATAACCACGCTGGGTACAGGAGTAACCAACAAAGATATACTTAAGTGAGTGAGCGTCAAGTTTGTCATAGCCAGAAGAGTGATCATGTACAAAGGTGGTACACCTGAAAACCCGAGGCGGTAGAGAAAAGAGCTTATGATCAGGATAGAGACAACGCGGCTCAAAACATGGAGACTCTCTCCTGATCAAGGAGCTTCTTTAAATCAGGGATGGGATACTTGCAGCCAAAGGGACTGCCATTAGACTTACTGAGAGGGTGGTATACAGTAGAGGGTAAAGGAATATGTAGAGCATGAAGGAATATGTAGAGCATGACTTCTTCAGAAGGCATGGGAGCAGGAAAGTTTCGTCTAGCACGCTATGGAAATCCTATATCCAGCCTAGTCATGCTATCACTCTTTGGCTCTTGGCACTATCATTTGTGGAGAATAAAATTTGTGTTCTATGTGGAGGAGGGATTCAAACCCAAGAACTCCTGTTCTTCCAGTGCCCTATTTGCAAGATGCTATGGGCATGCAACAAGAGATGAGGATACAAGAGGATGCTTCGGGTTTTTAGGAACCAATATCAAGCACGCAAATTCTGACTAGAGCGGACACCTGGCCATGTCTTGTTTGATTCATCACTTATGGATAAACTAGAGATAGGAAGCTTTTTGATAATGAGAGGATAGATATAGAGAGTATCTTTAGAAAGACACAGATACATGTGTATAGGGTCCTCAACACATGTATAGGGTTTACCTAACACATGGTTTGTATGTTCAGACATAAGGATGTACATCGTTTTTGACATTACACATACTATACTTACATGCCAAAAAAAAAAGTATTGATGACAATAATTAAATAAAGATAAATATGTAGTTGTTGGTGCAATTATGCCCTCAAGTGGTCAAGTTTGACAGCAACCTGATGCATGAAGCTCCCGCCATACGGGGTCCCAGGGAAGGGTCTATTATACGCAGCCTTACCCTACTTCATAAGAGGTTGTTTCCAGGACTCGAACCCGTGACCTTTTAGGTCACAAGGCGGCAACTTTACCATTGCGCCAAGGCTCCCCTTCAAGTGGTCGAGTCTAACCAATGATTTAAAATCTCAAGTCATATCAGAGTTTCAATTTAAGACCAGAATGATACGATTTCGACACTATCTCATGTCATGCCGATAAAGTTTCGGTTTTTTTTAAATATAAAATATATTAATTAAAAAAATTAATCTAAATATTTAAAATACAAAAAATAGAAAATAAAATATTTTTTTAAAAAAATATGGGATCGTAGCGCCTTCATATGATAAATAAATAAATATTTTATTATATATTTTTAAATTAAAATAAATAAATAATTAATGGAATAGTTTGATTAGGCTTTTTGATTAAACCTATTTAGATTATCCTATTATAGCTAAGAGTTGATTAAAATTATTAACCTAACTTTTAGATTATTAAACCTATTTAGATTATCCTATTCGACTCGCCCCGCCATGGGTCGACCCACCTGACAACTCTAGTTGAGAAGGAAAAAAAATGAAAAACTTAAAACAAAAATAAGTCTTTAAGTTAAAGTTCATTTATGAAATGATCAAATTCAATGAATTGTAGGGAGTTTTTTAGTTTTTGGTGCGCTGGCCCACCTAACTCGCAACCCACCTTGGGTTGGACTGGGTTGGGGATTTCCCAATCCGTCAGGCTAGCAGGCCAGCCTACCCTGCCCAGCCAAATGACAGGTTTTTGGTGAGTCAACTCGTCTGGCAACTCTAAGTGCAATGGTCAAAATCCAAAGTGAATCGAGATCGGTCAAACATATGACAATGGAAAAGTCTAACAAGTGTCGGCAAATAAGAAAGTCCCAGTAATTCAAGGATGACCAAATACCTAAAAGATAAGGTCTAGTAAGTTCAGGATATCTGTATACCTAATAGATGAGAAGTCCTGATAGATCAAGAACTACTGAAAACTTGAAAGATGAGAAGTCCTTGAAGGTCAAGGACGGTCATATACATAGTAGATGAGAAGTCCTTGAAGGTCAAGGACGGTCATATACATAATAGATGAGAAATCCTAGTGGTAATCTCTTAGCATATAAGTTGTGAGAGACTATAAGTGACCTGTATTTTGGAGGTTGGTAGTGCTCTTACTTAAACAGAAGCTCAACCATGAAATGGTTATTTCGGAGTCAAAGTCAATGATTCAATCGATTAGTGGTCATATATAGTCAACCAACATGGTTAGTCGAGATTGGTCGCAAACAGAAAGCTTTTGTTTCAAGTTGAGTTGACTAAATGACAATTCAGTCAATTCATGCCAAGTAGTCGACTAGGCAGTTGACCAAAGATGTATTTCTTATGAACAAAAAGGTTTTGCTCCAAGATGGAGTCAACCGAACCTTAGATAAGTTCATTAAGAAATAGGTGTTTTAAGGTCAATAACTGATATGCTTAGTCAACCAAGAAGTCAGCTGAAGACAGACTGCTCGCAAACAAAAAGTTCTGTTTTGAGTTGAGCCAACTAGATGGTAATTCAGTAATTGAATACTTAACTAATCAACTAGGCAGTCGACCAAAGCTGTATTTCTTGAGAAACAAAAAAGTATTGTTGAAAGATGGGTCAACTAAAACAGGTTAGACAACTAGGCAATCAATTGAGATTTTATTCCAAGCAAACAGAAGAATGTTTTTGTTCATAACAGAATCAACTCAACATTCGATTGAAACTAAGTTAGTAATTAATTTTTAAATTTGAAATATTATAACATTGATTAGGAACTTGTCAAAAAAAGTTAACTCATTTTGTGTGGAGCCAAATGTGAATAAGTTTGAGTTGATTGATGAGTTTGAAACAAAGGACTACATTAAAATGGCTTGAGAGTCAAGCCTATGAGCTTATCCAGAAAACTCAACCGGCATGGACAACAATCGACTAAAAAGGTGTTAAGTCAACTGATAACAATAGCTAAAGAGACCGTGCACACCGGTCAATTGATAGCTTAAAAGAATCGACTAACATTAACTCAGAGCAACTATTGGAGTTTATCATTTACCGAGTTATAAAGGAGAGACAAAGGGAACTCTATATAAAACCCTTTTGAGAATAATTCTACTGCAACAACTTTTTATTATGTTATTTTTATTTGCAAGCTTAAGGTCTTTAACTTCAAACTCCATAGTTTACAAATTATTTTATTGCACTTAATTTTCATATTTATTGTAAAAGGTTTCTCTGTCTTTATAAGTTTTCTAAGAGGGAGAAAGTTATTAGTTTTCAAGGGTTGACTCACCTTACAAGTCCATAGGTCATGGAGTATGAACCAGGGTTCCAAATCAAATGATTTGCCAATTCTTTTCTTTCTTAGTTATTGATTTTTTTTTTGCTACCTTTTTTGTTTTAGATTTAAATTTCTCTTATTGCGCTATTCACCCACCCCCCCCCCCCCCCCTTTCGGACCTCTGGAGCCATGTTTTGCCACAGTAGGAACTATTCTTCATGATCTACCAAAGATAAAAAAGAGAGACAAGACGTAAGATTTCCAAAGATTTGAAATTGGACTCAATATGAGGATTTACATAATCTACAAGAGAAAAGAAATGGATACAAGTATGATGCTTCCAAATCCTAGATCAGCATCATGTCAATAAGAACCATCTAGGAGAGAATGTCTTTTTCTTTCTAAAATTTCCTTGTCTAGAAGAGATTTTAGCGACCTGTCTTTCCGAACGATTTAGAGTTTTAGACAACTAACTCTTACGAGCATTGGGTTAATGGTACCACAAGAAGATGAATTTCAATCAAAAGGCTAAGCTCAGAATTCAAGGCAAAAATATGTAGAATTGGATTGCTGTTGGACAAACATTACTCATTTATGTTCATCTCCTATAAGTTTTAACCCACGAGATTGTATAAAAAGGACTTCATCACTCCCCTAACCACTTCAAGTTTCAACAATTCCTAATCACATAAGGCTTTTGTACTGACAGAGAAGCACTGAATATAGAAATTCATCAGATGCATACCTTCATAATTTCCCTCTCAGTTTTGTACAGTGGATCTCTAGGTGCGTCTATGGGTGGCTCCGTGACATTGTAGCTTCCAAAGTTTGATTTTGCGCAACGAATGTACTAACAAACCCAAGAGATAAGTTATTAACTGTGTAAGCAGTAAGCTCCAGCTTACACATTCTATCTATCTGTAATAAATCATAGTAATGTTCCACACGGCATTACAAAATTTGCAACTTTTTTATGCATACCTTCTGAGGCATGGGAGCCAAAACCTTCGGAATTGAGTAGACATCCGTGTCTGGAGGAGTGACATACATCTGCTTGTTGAAATGCCACAAAGAGGATCGCATCAGAAAGGGGAGGAACAGGGCATCATGACCTACCAGAGAAATAAAGATAGGAGAGAGATGCCTCTCGGAAGTCGTAGACGTTGTCATCGGGGTCGGGCGGCTTCCGAATAAAGAAGTCGCAGTGAAGGAGGCGGATCTTGTGGAACTCCTCCTCGTTGATGCGGTAGTCAACGACGGTCTCGGACTCCCACCCTTGCGTGGACACGAAGCTCTCGACGGCGACCATCTCGATGTCGTCTGGCGAGTCGGAGGAGGAGGAAACGGGCGCGACGCCGAGTAGTTTGTCGTACTCGATGTCATAATCCTTCTTATTATCCAGCTCCTCGGCATCCTCCTCATCTATGTCGTAGTCGGTGGCGCCGGCCTCCGCGTCGTCGTCGTCAGCCGCAGAGGGGGCAGGGGGGATTCTCCGGTGCTTAAAGGTCGCTCTTTTCCTGGTTAACGGAAATGAGGAGAAAGAGAGGGAAAGCGAAAGAGGGGGGAGCGTGGATGGGAGGCGGAGAGCGGACGGTGAGAGGAAGCAAGAGAGGGAAGAGGAGAGCGGTTCGGCAGCAGATGCAGAGAGAAGGGACCTGGTGATAGCAATCCTCGTCGCCGACGCCATTTGGCGTCCTTTTTCCCCTTGGACTTCGCCGGAAGATGGCCGGATAGGAGAGAGAGGTTTTAGTAGGTGTTAGGGAAATGATATTATTTCGGAATTCAACTCCTAAGCTTATCCATCTGAACTAAAAAAGAATTATCATCCCAAGAGGATACGGCTTGGCCCAACTTTTCGCGTTCAACTTCAACTGATGAGTAAGGATGTTGGCGTTGTCACCGATAATATTTGATAATGTCAATATTTATCTTCCTGACGGACGGACTAGTTTATCTCTTTCATGCCCTCACTGACGGGATCAGATGGTAAAATATTTGACGTTTAAATCAGAGGTCATGGGTTCAAAGATCGACGATATGCACAGGGATAAAATCTTAGCTGCTGTTTACAAAAAATCCCTCGAACCCCAAGCGTCTTGCCATCCCAGCATTCACCATGATTTATCCCCTCTGGACACTCGTGGGGCAGAGACCAGGGGCCGTCGGGATGGCGGTTCCACCTTTTTTGAATTAGTTTATCTCTTTCATGGTGATCTGAAAAGTTGACGAGGACGTTGAGATGAGTAAATTATGTTTTGAATTATAATAGAGACTGTGAAATTATAATATAAAATTCAACGTGAATGATGTGATATTTTTCATGTACATATTCGATTACTGCTTGGATTGTACATGAAAAACCTATTGATGGACCTACCATATCTGGATTTCTGAAAACTCCATATGAATAGAGAGGTTAGAGGTAGGAGATGATGTTTTAGGTGTTCAAACATCTATATATTAGATATCACCAATCAAATAGGAGTAGTTTAGAAATATCAGTGGGTTTTGACCAAAACCCACTGATGGACCTACCATATCTGGATTTCTGAAAACTCCATATGAATAGAGAGGTTAGAGGTAGGAGATGATGTTTTAGGTGTCCAACCATCTATATATTAGATATCACCAATCAAATAGGAGTAGTTTAGAAATGTCAGTGGGTTTTGACCAAAACCTACTGATGGACCTACCATATCTGGATTTCTGAAAACTCCATATGAATAGAAAGGTTAGAGGTAGGAGATGATGTTTTAGGTGTCTAATCATCTATATATTAGATATCACCAATCAAATATGAGTAGTTTAGAAATATCAGTGAGTTTTGGTCAAAACTCACTGATGGACCTCTAATATCTGGATTTTTGAAAACTCCATATGAATAGAGAGGGTAGAGGTAGGAGATGATGTTTTAGGTGTCCAAACATCTATATATTAGATATCACCAATCAAATAGGAGTAGTTTAGAAATATCAGTGAGTTTTGACCAAAACCCACTGATAGACCTCCCATATCTGGATTTCTGAAAATTTCATATGAATAGAGAGCTTAGAGGTAGGAGATGATGTTTTAGGTGTCCAAACATCTATATATTAGATATCACCAATGCAATAGGTGTCCAACCATTTCAGGCCCAATGACCCTAAAAGGCCTAATGTGTGATTTCTTCTCGGTTCTTCATTATTACATTTTAACACCTCGGAGAAGTCCAAATAAATAATGGATAACAAATTTGAACTCCTTGTAACCTCAGAAATCCACAGGAACTGAAATTTTTACAATCAAAGCTCTTTAGGTAAATCATGTAAGGCCGGGCCCAATGCAACCCAACAACTTTTAGTTTAATATATAGTATCGTCTAGTTATTTTTAAGATTTAAGGTTAATATATGAAGCCCAGTCAAATAACTTTTAGGTTAATATCCAGTATAGCTCAATAATTTTTAAGGGTTAAGAATAATATATTGAGCCTTAAATTATCTCTCGTAATTTAGCTCAGGGTGAAACTCTTGACTATGCCATTACATATAGGAACCTTATAAGTAATAGAAATGACCAATTTACAATATCCCGAAATGTACAATTTATAAAATACTAAACATCATTATCTACTTCAATTCTATGAGAATATATTTTAAGCAATTTAATTCTTCATCTAGTAGATTATTTTTTATATAGAAATGAACAAGAAAAATGTCACTCTATGCATTAGTTGAATTCATAGGAATTTAAGCACTTCTATCTATAATATCAAGAAACAGAAATACATCTTTTCTTATGAAAACAACTGGAATACTTGAAAATCTAAAAGGTTTGAGATACTAAATTTCAACTATGAAATATAGTCACCAATAAATCTTGAATATGTTTAACATCTTGTATGTCTAAAATAATAGCAAAATGAGATGTTTAATATTCTCTTTATTTCTATCATGTAAGTGAACAGAATGACGTTACTTTCCTTTTTTTTTGGACATTTAAAAAAAAATTAAAATGATGTAGAACACTAGTCTTGGAGTTTCTGGCTCACATGATGCCTACAATTTTTAAAATAAAATTAATAAAATGAAAAACCCAATTCAAATTCTCACATTCCTATAATTTTGACGATCTATAAAGTGTGGTCACAAGATTTTAAATTGATAAAACTCCATGTCCACCAATGAATTTTGATAAAAAGTCATTGATGGATTTATATATTTCAAGAAAATAGTAGAATGCAAGTTAAAATCTGCAAGACAAATTTTAATCATGTGTATACGATCGAGTGCCATAATAGAATTTTAATACATATCTTTGGAGATGATTGAGAGGTTGAATCATGCTCTTGCATTATTCTGTATAAGGAGTACAATTTACAATACCAGGTCAGCGATCCAAGATAGGATAGAATGAAGATAGGATACAGAATGAGACGCCAAACTAAATCCTAAACTTGAATGAGAGAGGAAAAGATTAAGTAATATGTGAGTTTTGACGAAAATCCAGGATTGTATCGTCTATAAGGCAAAATAAACAACTGCCTCAGGACCCAGCCTTCTCAAGGGCTCATTATTTTAATTATACCCAAAAAAACGAAAGGCACTGTAAGAATACAGAAATTAAGAGGGCTAAAAGGAAATATTTCCTAAACCTAGGGCCTTGTGTGGGAATAGCCGAACTTGGAGGGTCTAAATGGAACGATTCGCCGCTAATAAAAACATTTCTTTTCCTCCTTTTTCGGCTCAGATCTCGAAACGAGCCCCCGCTTCTCTTCTGCTCCTTCTTCAAACTTGTTTTCTGCCTCTGCCACCCGACGCCGACGAACCCTAGGAGCTCTGTCCCAAGGTCGGCGACACTCAGGAGTTGATCTCAGATGTGGGGGTTGAGCCTGGTTCGCCGGAGAAGAGGGACTTTCGATGGCGCCTCGGACTTTAGATTCCCGGAGGAGGAGCACTGGTTTGCGGTGGTGGTCGCCAAATCGAGGCAGGGAAGCTGCTGCCGGTGCAGGATCTAGGGTTTGGAGCGAGATCTAGCCCAGAACTGGGACTTCCAAGGTTCATCTTCGGCTGGGCACGTTTGGATCTGAGCAAGCGAGGGGGAGGCATGGGCGATCAGGAGTTCATGTTGTTTGCGTTGTTCTTGCTAAAATCAAATTAGGTTTGAGTGGATCTGAGTGCTAATTTTGGGCTCGGCTATTAGAAATTGCAGTTGCTCTTCGAGCTGAGCACCAAGACTACTATTTTGCCTTGACACGACCTGAGCACCAAGACTACTATTCGAACACCTTGACACGACCTGAGCACCAAGACTACTATTTTGCCTTTAACCAAGACAAAATTCGTCAAGAGTCTCAGCCACTACGAAGTCCTCTTTAAATAGAACTAAGTCTGAAACCCTCGCCACCAATCGACTGCTCCAGAGCAGTCGACTGGTCCAGAGCTGCATACCTTCTGTGAGCTGCATACCTTGTCTTTCGGTAGTTGTATCTGTTTAGCTTTACTGATTACCGTTTTTTATTTCTGCGTGGATTGGTTGTATGTACAGCTTACCTTATACCTTACGTTAGGGTTTAGGTTATGATGCATACCGATTACCTGGATTACTGCATATCATGTAGATGACAGTAGGACTAGATAGTGGGTGACGCATCGGATAGTGACATGCATCATGATTGCACGTAGCATATGTGGGTGACCTTTGACTTCCTAGAGGTTGAGATGGGGCGTCGGACTTACTACTGGTGTAGGGGCATATGTAGGTGACCTTTGACTCCCTGGAGGTTGAGATGGGTCGTCAGACGTGCCACATGACATGTCGTGTAGTCCCAGTTTCACTCTTCGTTAGTGGATTATAGGTCACAACGCTGCGTAGACCCCCTTTTCTGTCTGGAAATAGTTAGGGATGAGGGAGCGTTATTTTTCCCTAGGGCGAAGTACGTTTTGGTCCAAGACCTGCTCATTCGGTTTCACGTGATCCGCGACGGTGGCCGCCTGAGTGGAGGGAGGACCTGGTCAGAACCCTACCCACTCGATTTCGAATATATGCGACGGTGGTTGACTGGCGTCAAGGGTGACTCATGTTCCTTCATGAGCATGCTATGCATCTCTGCATTTGGTTGTGTTTGCTGCACTTGGTTGTTGCATTTGGTTGACATGCATACGATTGGGTTTTGGATCGGCACAGGTATGTACTTCTTTTCAGTGGTTCAGTTCTACATTTTCTTTTCTACTACTACATCTTTCTTTAGTTTGTAATAGATGGTGACTTACTGCTAGTATAACTTCCTATACATATTGGTCTGTATTTGCTGAGTTCTTTGAACTCATCCTGTTAGTCTTGTTTTGCCCCTTTTCAGGATGATAGACTGGAGTGCCCAGCAGTCTATCCTAGTTGGCGTATTTTCGAGACGATTTCGGTATTGTCTTTGTATTTTGATGATGGTACATGTTGGTACCCTTTTCTGTTCATTTTACCTTTTTCATTTCAGCTGCTGTATTTGTGTTCTGTTGTGTCGATTTTGCATGACTGTATAGTTGTACTTTTGTGTGCCATGGAGGCCTTTGTTACATTTTGTTTTGTCGTAAGTCGTACTGGAACGCAGCTTTTATCGTCGTCTTCGATTTCTTTTCATTCTGTGGCTTGTTCCAACCTTATAGGTTGTGGTACAAGCGGGCTAAGGAAGTCGTAAGGGTTAGGTTTCCGGATTGTCCACCGGATCGAGGGAGTAGCAGTTCGGTCAGTATCGGACGGGTAGCTTCTCGGGGAGTGACAATTTATTTGGTATCAAAGCGAGGTTTGCGAATACCTTGTATCTTGTGGGCATTTTGGAAATTTATGTCGGAAATGTTTTCTCGATAGACGTGTCTTGGACATGGCGGCGACAGGACATCTCCTGGCGATCAGGAAGAAAAGGTAAGGCTTGTTAGACATTTCTCTATTTTGATGGGATTGTATATCGACATATATACTTAGCTGGTAGGTATTCGTAGATATATTTTAGCGGGATGACAAGTAGTCAATCCACTTGAGTTACGACTATGGTGCGTGATTAATCTTGGACCCCTACGTATCATGTTGATGATTGTAGGTTTAGTTAGGAAGTGTTGCATGAGATAGTGTCATGCATCACGTCGGTGTTATGCGTGTACGGACGACTCTTGGCTTTCTGGTGGTTGAACATGGGTCGTCATCCATGTCAAAAGAGTAGAGGTATACTTAGGCAACCCCTAGCTTTCGAGCAATTGAGATTGGTCATTACTCATACGTCTTGCATAGCCCCAGGTGCGTTGGCTACTCATGCATCTTGCATAGCCCCAGGTGCATTGGCTATTTATGCATTCTGCATAGCCTCAGATGCGTTGGCTACTCATGCATCTTGCATAGCCTTAGGTGCGTTAGCTATACATGCATTTGTGCATAGCCCCAGGTGTGTTGGCTATTCATGTATTCTGCATAGCCCCAGGTGCGTTCGCTACTCATGCATCTTGCATAGCCCCAGATGCGTTGGCTACACATGCATTTGTGCATAGCCCTAGGTGCGTTGGTTATTCTTGCATTCTGCATAACCCCATGTGCGTTGGCTACTCATGCATCTTGCATAGCCCCAGGTGCGTTGGCTACTCATGCATTCTGTATAGCCCCAGGTCGTTGGCTATTCATGTATTCCGCATATCCCAGGTGCGTTGACTATACATACATTGGTGTATAGCCCCAGGTGTGATGGTTTTTCATGTATCCCCACGGAGGGCTTTTGGATAAACAACCATAGGTGCTAGGATATCCTGTCTCCTGGCTACCCAATATAGTGATAGCCAGAGGGCGTGAAGAGAGTGATACGTGTCATTGCTATCATGTGCACTTGAGGTATCTTGGAATTGTTGTTGTTGTTTGCGTTATGACACTTGTTCATGCTTACAGTATCTTGTTATATCATATATTTGACCATAGAGGTGATCGGTGGGCACATTATGGTTTCCATCGTATAGCAAAGAATGTTGATTGTCCAATAACGTCGATTGATGAGTCAGGGACTTAAGGTTGAATTAGATGACAACCTATTGGTGGTTGTATATCTTAGTTGACTTGATTGATATAGGGTAAACTCACTTTGGCTCACGGAATCTCATTTATGGATAGATATCCTAGATGACATGTCTGGAGGACATGATCTGCTGGAATGCAGCAGAGATAGTATAAGTTGTTTATCATCTCAGTTGATAGAGGATAGAGGTATCCTATGTTGGATCTTGTACGTTGCTAGAGGGGGGTAAATAGCAAATCTTCGAACTCTTTCTTCCTACGTTGTTAGTGTGCGCAAGCGGAAATAATAATAATAAAACATAAATAGCAAAGAAAACACTGCTAACAAACCGATTTACATGGTATCCACCCCTGAGGGTGACTAATCCAAGAATCCGTCGGTGGATTACTCCCCGGATAACCTCCGGCTAGCCCTCGTCGCTCCTTGTGGGTGGAGAAACCTCACCACAACACCTTGACACGACCTGAGCACCAAGACTACTATTTTGCCTTTAACCAAGACAAAATTCGTCAAGAGTCTCAGCCACTACGAAGTCCTCTTTAAATAGAACTAAGTCTGAAACCCTCGCCACCAATCGACTGCTCCAGAGCAGTCGACTGGTCCAGAGCTGCATACCCTCGCCACCAATCGTCACATCTCATTTCTGGCAGAGTTTGAAGATGACCATGGGTACATATCTTCGTTTCAGTATATCTTTTCATCCACAGATAGTTGGGCAGTCAGAGCGTACGATTCAGACGCTGGAGGATCTGCTGAGATCATGTGTGTTGGATTTTGGAGGCAGCTAGGAGGACCATTTGAATTTGGTTGAGTTTGCCTACAACAACGACTATCATTCGACAATTTAGATGGCGCCGTATGAGACGTTGTATGGTAGAGCATGTCGGACCCCCACTATCTGGGAGGAGGTTGGGGATGCCCAGCAGCTATGACCCGAGAGAGCTCAACAGGAGGTAGAGTTAGTACGCACCATCAGACGGAGGATGTCAGAGGCTGTCCGTAAGGTGGACGATCCTGATCCGTCGGTGGATGACTCCCGGAAGACCTCCGGCTAGCTCTTGTCACTCCTTGTGGATGGAGAAACCTCGCCACAATCCCTTGACAACTCCTGAGCACTTGTAGGCTACTAACAGGCTTTACCCAAGTTTGTTTCGCCTAGGAAACTAAGCCAAAAATGAGATCTCTTAAATAGTGCTCGATACTGTTCTAACCGTTACCAATCGACTGGTGCTAACACCACTCGACTGGTTATCGCGAATTTGAATGTCACAGCTTGACGATTCAAATTCTGGTCGACACCAGTCGACTGATCCTACGATCAGTCTACTGATCTTTCTGTGCTCTTCATCAGTCGACTGATCCAAACAACAGTCGACTGCCACCTATGGTTTCCCTTCCCGAGTATAATTCTCTCAGCACTCGAATCCTCACGACTTAGCTGGCTCTTCATCCAGCAACCTCGACCTGTTGCCTTCAAGCCTTCTTCGACTTTGGCTCTCGTCCGTCGGATGCATACAAGCTCACAGCTCGTCTCCCCATGTCATCTTTCGCGTATGCCTCGAAGTGCGCTTCCCTCGGTTCATCATTCCTGCTTCCAGCAATCTCGACCTGGTGCCTTCAAGCCTTCTTCGACTTTGACTCTCGTCCCTCAGATGCATGGTAGCCCACGACTCGTCTCTCCATGCCATCCTTCGCAAATGTCTCGAAGTGCGCTTCCCTTGGCTCATCGTTCCTGCTTCCAGCAGCCTCGACCTGTTGCCTTCAAGTCTTCTTCGACTTTAGCTCTCGTCCCTTAGATACATGCAAGCCCACGACTCGTCTCCCCATGCCATCTTTCACGTATGTCTCGAAGTACGCTTTCCTCGGCTCATCATTCCTGCTTTGTCCACGGTCCCTCGGATGCATGCAAGCCCACGGCTCATCTCCCCATGCCATCCTTCATCGGACCCGAAGACGTCCAACTAAGTCTATGTGTATCCTGCAAACCTGCACACTCACATACACACATCAAATACAAGGGTAAACATAACTTAAACCCTTTGCCCAAACATCAAAACACATGGTCACTCCGGACCATAGATTGCTCCAACATGGAGTTCTCGATCGGCGACCATGTTTTTCATCGAATTTCACCCATGAAAGGGGTGAAGAGGTTTGGTCTCAGAGGTAAGCTAGCTCCGCGGTACATTAGACCCTTCCCGATTCTGGAGCGGATCGGAGCCGTAGTTTACCGTCTGGCACTTCCTACTTCCTTGGCCAGTGTGCATGATGTATTCCACATTTCTATACTGAGGAGATACGTGGCCAACCCGGCACATATTCTGTCAGACGTACTGGTTTCACTTGAGTCGGATGCTACCTACGACGAGGTTCCGGTGCGAATTTTGGAGCACGGAGAGCGTCAGATGCGGAACAAGACAGTCCGACTGGTTAAAGTCGGATGACAGCGCTATTCAGATGCCGAGGTGACCTGGGAGCTCGAGGATACTATTCGATCTCTCTACCCCACTTATTTGCATGAGGTATGTGTGGATTATATCATTCAATACTTATATTGCATGATTACGTTCAATATTTTATACTGTGTGATCGTACTTGACACATGCAGATAACAAACTTGGGATCCAAATTATTGTTAGTGGGAGAGGATGTAAGAATACAGAAATTAAGAGGGCTAAAAGGAAATATTTCCTAAACCTAGGGGCTCGTGTGGGAATAGCCGAACTTGGAGGGTCTAAATGGAAAGTTTCACCGCTAATAAAAACATTTCTTTTCCTCTGTTTTCCGCTCAGATCGCGAAACGAGCCCTCGCTTCTCTTCTGATCCTTATTCGAACTCGTTTTCTGCCTCTGCCACCCGACGTCGACGAACCCTAGGAGCTCTGTCCCAAGGTCGGTGGCACTCAAGAGTTGATCTCAGATCTGGGGGTTGAGCCTGGTTACATTCGCCGGAGAAGAGGGACTTTCGGTGGTGCCTCGGATTTGAGATTCCGGGAGGAGGAGCACTGGTTTGCGGCGGTGGTCGCCAAATCGAGGCAGGGAAGTTGCTGCCGGCGCAGGATCTAGGGTTTGGAGCGAGATCTATCCCAGAACTGGGGCTTCCAGGGTTCATCTTCGGCTGGGCACGTTTGGATCTGAGCAAGCGAGGGGGAGGCATGGGCGATCAGGAGTTCATGTTGTTTGCGTTGTTCTTGCTAAAATCAAATTAGGTTTGAGTGGATCTGAGTGCTAATTTTGGGCTCGGCTATTAGAAATTGCAGTTGCTCTTCGAGCTGAGTGCTTGCTCGGTGTGAATCTGTTCTAGGTGGTGATCTTGGGTGGAGAGCTTGGTGGTCGCCATTGTCGCAGGTCAGACCGGAGCAGAGGAACGAAGAAGAGCAAAATCTCAGGTAAGATTCATGGAATGGATCAACCTTGGATTAGGAGTTGTGTGTTTCCCTTCTTCGAGCTTGTTTTCGCTTTGTTGTGTGAATGCCACTGTCGGAATTGGTTTTGTTACGGTTTAGTTTGGGGTTGATCGATCTGAATGGGATCTGGATAATCAATCTTTAGTTGTGTTGTAGATGAATTCTTGGTTTTTTCCTTTTACTTTCTTTGGCTCTGTGAACGTTGGTTTCAGGGGTTCTTTCAATCTGGACAAGCGGAACAAGGTTGATACTTGTACTGTGTTGTTATGGTTGTTTGGTTTTTGAACATGATTGGGTTGATGTGTTCTTGAACTGGGTTTGAGGCTGCCGAGTATTTGCTTGGGAGGACGGGGGATTTGGTTTGGAGATTGGTTGTGGTTGCTTTGAGCTGGGTTGTTAAAGTTGTCTTTTGTTTTCCCTATTGTTGTGAACTCCCTCTATTCGTGTGATTGAGTGTTTGAGTGATGCGCGTGAGTTGATCAAGGAAGTGTAGTCTTGTTCCCTTCTTTTATTGTTGTAATCTTAAGGTGGATTGGGTTAGCTTAAGCTGGATTAGGGTTAGCCTAATCTGGATTAAGGTTGGCTTAATCTGGATTGGGTTAGCATTAATCTGGATTTGGTTGGCTTAGTCTGGATTTGAGATTTGCTTAGTGTGAATTAGGTTAATGCGAAGTTAGGAGTTGATCGCAATACTAGTAGTGTGTAACTTAGCTGATTTATAAATTATCCAATTAGCTAAGTTGTATTTGTTTTATTTGTCTTTGATGCAGGGCGTTGACTTAGTTCCCTTGTCGCGGATATTATTTTGGATGGGGGTTCTCGACGCTTGCAGACTTCTATACCGGAGGCGGGTACTTTTGACTATATCTGTATTAGATATAGTCACCTCTTATGCATAGTTAGATATAATTAGCAGTAGGGATACCTGATACTTTTATTTCTGTACCTTGTCTTTCGGTAGTTGTATCTGTTTAGCTTTACTGATTACCGTTTTTTATTTCTGCGTGGATTGGTTGTATGTACAGCTTACCTTATACCTTACGTTAGGGTTTAGGCTATGGTGCATATGGGTTACCTGGACTACTGCATATCATGTAGATGACAGTAGGACTAGATAGTGGGTGATGCATCAGATAGTGACATGCATCATGATTGCACGTAGCGTATGTGGGCGACCGTTGACTACCTAGAGGTTGAGATGGGGTATCGGACTTACTACTGGTGTAGGGGCATATGTAGGCGACCTTTGACTCCTTGGAGGTTGAGATGGGTCGTCAGACGTGCCACATGACCTGTCGTGTAGTTCCAGTTCCACTTTTCGTTAGTGGATTATAGGTCACGGCGCTGCGACAGATCCTCTATTCTGTATGGAGATAGTTAGGGATGAGGGAGCGTTATTTTTCCCTATGGCGAAGTACGTTTCGGTCCAAGACCCTGCTCATTCGGTTTTGTATAATGCGCGATGGTGGCCGTTTGAGTGGAGGGACGACATGTTCATAGCTCTACCCACTCGGTTTCATATAGTTGCGACGGTGGTCGACTAGCGTCAAGGGTGACCCATGTTGCATCATGAGCATGCTATGCATCTCTGCATTTGGTTGTGTTTGTTGCTGGTTGACATGCATACTATTTGTTTTTGGATTGGCACAGGTATGTACTTCTTTTTGGTGGTTCAGCTCTATATTTTCTTTTCTACTATTGCATCTTTCTTTAGTTTGTAATAGATGGTGACTTACTGGCTTACTGCTAGTATAGCTTCCTATGCATATTGGTCTGTATTCACTGAGTTCTTTGGATTCATCCTGTTAGTCTTGTTTTCCCCCTTTTCAGGATGATCGACTGGAGTGCCCAGCAGCCTATCCTAGTTCGCGTATTTTCGAGACGATTGTCTTTGTATTTTGATGATGGTACATGTTGGTACCCTTTTCTGTTCATTTTACCTTTTTCATTTCGACTGTTGTATTTGTGTTCTGTTGTGTCGATTTTGCACAGCGGTATAGTTGTACTTTTGTGTGCCATGGAGGTCTTTGTTACATTTTGTTTTGTCGTAAGTCGTACCGGTACACAACTTTTATCGTCGTCTTCGGTTTCTTTTCATTCAGTGGCTTGCTCCAGCCCTATAGGCTACGGTACAGGCGGGCTGAGGATGTCGTAGGGGTTAGGTTTCCGGATTGTCCGCCGGGTCGAGGGAGTAGCAGTCCGGTCAGTATCGGATGGGCAACTCCTCGGAGCGTGACAGGCACGGACAACTAAACCCTATTCTCATGGCTCGAAGGCATGTACCAACACATGACTCTTCTTTGCATGTGATTTCTTCTCCAGTGTTCTTTCCACCAAGGCATGGATCTACCAAATAAGAGTCAAGAGATAATCTTGATCTCACGCGACACTAAGCACGAATTTTTCGTTTTTCGTCTTCATCCTGCAACACACAATACTAGGCACGCATCCATCGAGTAAGAGGTAACCCTAATTTCCTTCTCCGACTTTCTTTTTTATCTTGCAAGGTGACACTAGTTGTGTCCTGCGCGACGGTGATTGTTCATGTGACATAATCATACTGATTCGTATGGTGGTTGTCACACGTGATACCACCTGGCGGCCGACTTCACTTTGCGTGACCTAATCAAGCGGTGCGGTATATTGAATATTTCTATTATTTGTGAATTAAACTTTACAATTATTTATGGTAATAAAATGATCATTTTTTATTATTCATTTGAAGGCCGCACAAGTATGGCTATGAGAAAATTCTAACTCATTCATTTTTCGCGAACTGATAGACCTGTGTGTAGGGTTTCAGCCGTTGAAGAAATTGCATTCGGTAAGCTAATAGAGAGAGAAGAGTTTTACTTTTTCATGAGCTGGAATAGAAGAGAGATGTCGAAATTGCTTGCACCCGAATCAAATTTTTTTTATTTAGCCATACACTCGGAAATGAAATAAACGGTGGAGACAGAGGTATTATCAGAAATAAATGCGCTCTTGAAAAACTAACAAACTTTAATGTGTTCTTGGAATTCTGAAATTTTAAATGTGAGCTTTAGTCAATTGCCGAATATCTTTTGTACGTCTATTTTTTTGATTTCTTTTAGAATGTTGTTTCACCGCAAATCAACACCAAGGCCATGATCTGATCAGCTGTGAAGCAACACGCGACTTCTGTGGGTCTCATCTCCACAACGAGCGCGTGGCCGCCACACGTCTTCAATCCTTATTATCGCTGTCAAAATATCAAAAAAGGACATCGAATTATTATTTCAGTTTTCTTTGTGGATGGCATTTAAAGCTATGAGCTGTCTTTTTGGTTTCGAAATTTTATTTTATTTTTGGCTTAAAGATTCCTTTCACACGGTCGCCGAGGAGAGAGTCGTGTGGCGATCGTGAGTCGCCCACGCGCACATCCCGCTGAAATGATCCTGACTGTCCACGCGTCGCTCATCCAGCCTATCCCCGGCGCCCTTTTTATATATCACCCTTTTCATTCCGCATCCATCATCCTTCGAGCAAGAAGACATGCCTCTCGAAGCCTCCGCGGCCGTCGCTCCCCTCGCCTCCTACACGGCCACGCCGTCGCTTTCCGGAGTGGCTTTCTTTCCCCTCCGGCCGGCATTTTCGTTGTCTTTTTCCGGATTTCCGAATGGAGCGATGAGGCGATCGTCGTCGTCCCTCGCTGCTGCCAACTCCGGCCAGGCGTTGACGGGAACCGTGTTTCGGCCCTTCGAGGAGGTCGGGAAGGAACTCGCTCTACTGCCGACGTCCCCAGATCTGTCTTTGGGTCGTCAGAAATACGCCGATGAGTGCGAATCTGCCATCAACCAGCAGATCAAGTCGGTCCTATTTTTCTCTCTCCTTCATTTAACCTATGTTTATCGTAATATTGGGGTTCTTTCCCTACGATCTTTGATTTATCTTGTCGATGAAATTTCTGTCATTCTGGAGATAAATGGCCTGCATGGGATCTCCACAAGGCGAGCCAGTTCTTAGCTGCCTTGTTAGTTGATATTTGTTGGAATACATGTCTTGTTTGACTTAGCTTTCGTTTGTCCCGTTCTTTAAATTCCTTCTCTGAGTAATTTAATCAGATCAATCTCAGTGATCTCGTCAAAATTGTTCCATTCGCAGTGTTGAGTACAATAATTCGTACGTCTATCATGCTTTGTTCGCTTACTTCGACCGCGACAACGTTGCGCTGAAAGGCCTCGCAAAGTAAGTAGGCGTTTATTCTCTATTTTCATAGCTGTGTTGTGATTTTTGAGTATATTTGACTTGCTCTTGCTCATTACAGATTCTTTAAGGAGTTAAGTGAAGAGGAAAGGGAGCATGCCGAGAAACTGATGGAATACCAAGTAAGTTACTGATTCAAATTTCAGGGTGTTTGTTATTGTCCCTGAACTAGGATAACTGATTCTAAATCTCTCCGTGATCAGAACAAGCGCGGAGGAAGAGTGAAACTCCAGTCTATTGTTATTCCACTGTCTGAATTCGATCATCCCGAGAAGGGAGACGCATTGCATGGTAAGTTTGAATCTGTGGATCAGCACAAGTCTACTCTGTCGTTTTATGCGCAACTGGTGCATATAGATATTTGTTTCGTCCATTCTCCTCAATGTCGATGAACTCTATCCTGTTATTACCTATTGATGTTGCAGGAAATAGACATTTTTTATAACCACGATGGCGACTATTCCTAAATTTTAACTATTTAATGTTAGATCCACAAATCCTAATATTTTTCATTTGGATTCCAGATCAAGTTATAATACATCAAGATTAATGAATTATTTGTTTTTGTACCATTCCATTAATTTTGTTTTACTACTCTGCTAAGTTTGATCAAACCTTGGATTTCGTAGACAGTTTCTGGTGACATTGTTTTGCTTTGTTACAGCCATGGAATTGACTTTGGCTCTTGAGAAGTTGACGAACGAGAAGCTGTTCCATCTACACAATGTAAGTGATACTGAACCATGGTCCAACTAGTTAGCGTTATCTCATATTTTAACTTTTGCATTGTCTTGAAATTTGATCCAGATTGCTGAAAATTGCAACGATGCTCAACTGGCTGACTTTATTGAGAGTGAATTTCTCGAAGAGCAGGTGACATAATTATGAGGATGGTTTAGCTGATTGTCAACTTTGACATAATTGTTAATTTGTTCAGAAAATTTCAACATAATTTCACTAAAATCAGCAAAAATATAGACAAAAACCTAGAAGAAGATTGAAAGGTTAAGGTAAAAAAAGAAAGCAAAAGCTTTATTTCCAGTTTCTACTCTCCAGTAACCAATATCTATACGACTGTTATAATACTGTTGGAGCAAATACGTTTATTCAATAGCAAACTTATGAACCTGGAAAACAGCAAGTTAGAAAAATCAGTTTGATTGCTGCTGCTGCTGAACTTTGTAATCTTCATCTCATATTCAGGTGGAAGCCATAAAGAAGATATCTGAGTACGTTGCTCAGCTGAGAAGGTTAGGGAAAGGACATGGTAAGGATTCCATTATCAAGATAATCTCTAGATGTCGGTTTTGAAAATGTTGCAGATAACCTTCAGATGTCTTATTTGCGATTGGGTATTATTTGCAGGGGTTTGGCATTTCGACCAGATGCTCCTCCATGAGGGAGATTCTGTGACTGCCTAAACAGTTGAGGTCCTGATCAGTTACATCTGTTCCTGTAGGTTGTCAATTGCTTCATTCTGTAGGTGTTTTTTGCTGCGTCTGAGATCTTTGATGCTGTCGAAAGTATAGAGCAGAACCAGACGGGGTTTATGATGTAAGTAATTTTTGATGCATGTCGTCGAGGTCTAGTCTCGATTGACTATGAAACTTGGTTCAAGCTTTGGCAATCAACTGCATTAACACTGAATGTTGGAATAAACATGTGCAATTGTGTGTGATTGGCCTCTCTTTGAAAAGAAAGGAATATCTCTCGTAATCAGTGGCAGTATCTGCTAACATTTTTCATTTCCCTACTCTCGTAGTCGATTGGGAATAATCTGGGTGTTCGGGGAATATGAACACAAGCGTGATAGATTAGGAGAGTAAATCTCAAAAGGAGCGTGTAGGCGAGTTATCTGTGAGTGCTTGGAACGTGCTAATGGAGAGAGTAAATCTCAAAAGGAGCGTGTAGGCGAGTAATCTGTGAGTGCTTGGAACGTGCTAATGGAGATCTATGGGCCATAACCCCATGGTCAATCTGAAGAAAGTGAACAGGGCCGGCTAAAGCCTATTTAAGGCCTTAAACGAAAAAAATAGGTCATTAACATTGTTTAAAAAAAATTCTACTCGTCCTTTTTCATTTAGACTTGCAACTGTCAACCGACTTGGTCGAAAACCAATATATTCAGAATTATTTAAAAACTAAGAAAGATAAAAAAATATGTCTAATTATTAAAAACCGGAGAAACAACGATGTAATAAAATCCAACGAGTATACGATGCATCAATACAATCAAACAGAAATCGGAAACCAACGATTATGTACCTACACTACTAGGTAGGATATTTATAATGTCAAATAAACCTAATTGTGTTTAATAGACTTCTAAGTACTCGCGTACAAGCGGTACTTTACAGAACATAAAACCAACAGGGACTGTACGGATACGAATTTGGGAATACTCGAAGATCAACGAAGAATAAGTATCAACGGTGATGTTAAAATAATAAACGACAAAGAACAAGGTCAAGCAACCTATCAGACATAATACAGCCATGCTTTTAAGGTAAAAAAAAACTACTCGAGTACAAAGGAGAAATACCCGCCTTTTATTGAAGAATTTCGTAAACAAGGACCTTCCACAATCAACCAAACGAATCCAAATTCAAGGTCCTGTGTTAATACATAAGTTTAACTAATTATAAAAATTAAATAAATTAGTTAAACTATATATAAACAAAATGTATCTATCTTTTACAATTGATTAAACTACCCCACAAAATACTAGATACAATTAGGACAAGTCTTAATTAATATACATCAATTAGTCCCCGATTTAACCCATCATGTAATCCTAACAAATCAACAACACATATTTAACCTTCAAGAACCCCAATTAATTTCTTACCCCAATTATTAACTTAATTAAACCAATTTGATTAACTCCTAATATCACTTGTTTTAAAACAGATTTGCTACAAGGAATTGAAAAACCCCAATTACTTTCCAATTCCCATACAAGAATCCCAAATAACAATCCTTACCTGATGATCGCCGGCCAACACTTCCATTGAATCTGTGGAAAATTGTGTCAGAAGAGGAAACAACATTTCACCCCTCAAGACCTAAGGTATTCACTCCCCCAAACCCTAGATCACCAGAGATGCCCAAGAACAGCCACATTTAGAAAGGATCAAATCCAAACCGGCAACAATTTCAGGGAACGAAAAAGTGGAAGCAAGCAATAAAACCACCCACATCTAACAGTAGACTTACCAAACAATCCGATCGCCGGAGAAGATGTTCGGCCTGGAGAAAGAGGTTGCGGTGAAGAGGAATGATGGTGGCTGGTGATCGGGAAACAAGAAGAGGCCTTCGTGTGCGTTGCTAGAGCTCGGAGACGGCGCTCCCGTGGCTTGCTCCGAGTGCTCGAAGTGGGTGGCGTCGGCTAGGGCTCGGCGACGTCGGGCAGAGAAAAGAAATCGAGGAGAGGGCGGCCTCGGGCGAAAAGGAATGGCGGAAAAATCGAATCGGGAGAAGAACTGCTTGCGGGGAGAGTTTTAGGGCTTTTATAACTGTTTTGACATTTTACAAATAAGCCCAACAGATTTGGAAAATTATAACTAGGCCCCTAATTTTTGAAATTCACCTTTTCAACCCGTTAAAATTTCAGTATTTAACATTCTCCCCTACTAACAAAAATTTGGTCCCCAAATTTAGCTAGTGGACCACAACAAGCACTTGTCAATCATAAAACCAACCCAGACTAGTCCACAACCACTAACCATAAACCATAACAACTACTAGTTACCTCAACAGGTACTAGTCAACGACAACAGGTACTAGTCAACGACAACAGGTATCAATACCTCAACTATAATATAAATACAGAGTAAAAACCAACCATACGCACCTCATGTAAATAGATGAGGGTAGCGAGCTCTGATCGTATCCTCGAGCTCCCAAGTAGCTTCCTCATCAGAGTAGTGCTGTCAACCAACCTTAACCCTGATTGCGAGTCAAATGCATTATCTATCGTATTGGGAAATGTTCAATATCTCTCTAACGGTAGCTACCCAGTTACAAGCAGTGACCTACACGTAGATACCATATAGCTCTTTAACATCTCAGAAAATCGATTCGTCGACCTGTTGTGCCTTCTCTCTGGTGAGCGTGTAAACCCGGTCCATCTCTGGAACTGATGGCGGCATCGTCTGAATAGGTAGTGGCTGAATCATCTGAATTATTGTTGGATGCATAGTCTGAGGTGCTGGTGCTTCCACCGTCTGCTGAGTCTGATAACTTGTAGGTTCGACCATCTGCTGAGGCCGGTAAACTAAAGACTAATATGCTGGGCATAACTGATCTACACATAATTAATAACTAAAATAAATCTTATTCATACCATCTACTTGATTACATTTTAAGTAATAACGTGTTACTTCCTAACCTAATCACCACATAATCCTTCTTTTAATCAACCAGATTTTGTTGCCTGTCTCTTAAATACTCCAAAATACAATTGTACGAGCCTATAGAACAGATCTAGTGTTTAATAAGGTCAACCAGATTCTGTTGAACAAAAATAGACAAAAGCAGGAATATCAAGGCTGCTGTCTCTTAGTAATCTACATTTTTTTTCATGCACAACTATTTTCTTTCCGACAATGACTAACATGAATCTTGTACATGATTCAAGCAATCATGGCCTTTATGTTCCACGGAATGGCACAACAAGAAGAGCCATTAACCACACTATATATATATCTATATATATATTGTTTTAAGATTAAGTAGAATTATTATTATTATTATTATTATTATTATTATTATTATTATTATTATTACTATTATTATTTATTTATTTTATTATTATTGTTATTATTATTTTTTACTGCATGGGCAAATAAAATAATATGTCCAATACTTCATGTAATGTTTTGTCTGCTCTTCATTTTGCCATGTCAATTTGATTTTCTACGAATCCAAAGAACTCACATGTCACATCTATTAGATGTTGAGTTAATTTGTAGAGAATCATTTAGGGCTTTAACAATCAATTATAGAATATTAGTTGGACAATCATAAAGCCATATAATTACAACCATTTCAGGCAGAAAATGATACCAACGATCAACAGTGATTCAATCATTGTTAACTTATCTAGAACTTTGAAGTGATGAACCTCTTTTGTTAATCTCCACTCAAACATAGACAACCTTATTCAGGAGTTTAGTTTCATTTGCGACAATTCTACAGAAGACCTTTGATAGGAATGTCATTTATCGCAAGGACTGAATTATATAGATGGTTTATCATGTCACGCCATCATTTAATTTGAACTGTGATGTTTTAATATCCATGGAACTAATAGACAATATTACATCCTAGTGCTTCCATAAAAGTTTAAATTCTTATACACTAAGCTTTATACTTCTTAGTTCCCACTAAAATTTGGCCAGAACTTGCATGTCTTTTCATTGTAAACCATTGTTCTTGTCATTGGCAGCACAATCATGTTATATTTGTCTCACCTTATATGAGTGTTGCTTATCTTCTTTGTTTTAATTGGCTGGAGTTAAAGGCAAGGATATATGTTTTAATTGTGATCTAGATTTCCGCCAGTAATCTCTTTCATTATATAAACTATTATTATTATATGTTTAATGGTGCCATTATATGTGACTTAACAAATTTAATTTCTTGACATGTATTGCAGAAAGAGACCAAAGATGACTCTTCTGTGAAGCCGACTGTATGACATATAGATCACTAGTTTCTTGTTGCCTTCTTACAAGTCATATAACTAATACCAGTTTCCTCAGATCCTAAGGTTTTACAAGTGCTACAACGTGACCTTAAACGAAGTCAAACTTCCAACTTTCAGAAGTAACAAATAGGTTGAACTCATATTAATTACCTAGAATAAGAGCTAAAGAAACTATAGCTCATGTTTGTATCTCTTAACCACAACTGATTACGCATAGACTAACACTAGTAATTTCTATTCTCATGCAAAGTGTGAAAGCAAATCTTGCAACATTATACTAGATAATGAAAACTACATAAATATAGTTTCATAATACATTGATTATTAGGTGCTACTATTTGCAGTAGCTTATACTTTATGTTTTCACCGTAGACTTTTCTATTAGAATATACAACAAATAAAGGCATTAGATCGCGACTGTTCAATGGTTTTGTGAAGTCTCATAGGGCAATATAACTTACAGCTATATTTCGTTTTTATTAGTAGTTATTCATAACCATGAACTAAGTGCATAATAAGAGAAGATGACATGATGCTTAATCTACTATGCTCTAGTTGTACCCCCTATTGTTACTGTAGTCGTAAACCATGATGTGTTCTTCTTTTTCTTTTCTTTTCTTTTTCTTTTCTCCCTTTTTGTGTGTGTACAACATTGGTTAGTGGTTACTCATTTGGCTAATTATCACTTAGGAAGTGATCGAGTATAACCTAGGTTACGTATCAACAATTTGTCATTAGCAAAATTCAATTAATTTTAGTGGTCTTACTGTCTGAGGATTTAATTAGGTTTACAAAGTTTCTCTTGTGACTCGTCTTTATACCTAAAGTTCTTTTCATTGGTTAAGATTAAATACAGTCAACTGCATGCTAACAACAAAGTGATCTTCAGGTCATCTCTTACATAAGATTGTGATAAAGCCCTTGGCTATTTTTGTGCAAATTCTTAGGAACATATGAGGTTTGCAATTTCATTCATCCTACCTAGAGAATGACATTAACGGACCTTTGGAATCTCAACACCAAGTCAAAGATAGACTCAGGTGATGACAAATGAAGTTTGGTGAGCAACTCCAGTAGCTGACGCAACGAGTTGTAATGATTGTTAAAGGAGGCAACAATGCTCCTGAAAAAATTTCGACTCAACTATCTGGAATTTTATTGAGTGGTTTCATAGCATTATCTGTTTATTAAGAAGCAATTGTACAATGGAAGTTTCTAAATGACTTTAGATACTATGAACCCAAAAGAACATTGGGCCTGTGCTGATTTATATCAAGGTTCAATATGGAAACACACTAATCTTAACTTGCTTTGTCAACTAGCATCCCTTATTTATTTTGATTATTTTGCACAATTAAACCAAGGGATTTAGTTCATACAAAGTGGCTTGCAATTGTCCAACAGGTTCAGAAATGGAATGGAAAGTTTCCTAGCTTTATAAGCTGACATTGAAAAATTCAGATGGAAGAATCTCTAACGATACCTTAATAAGGTAGAGTATACGAGAAGCCAAAAAGAATACCTATCGCCTGGAGACGTTCCATCGCCGCCAAGTCTCATCACAACCATAACTAGAAAATGACTCTAGAAAATAAATCCGTAAAATACAGATAGACCTCATAAAACAAAACAACTTCGTCAACCCTCAAGAAATAGACTCCGCAAAAATAAACAAATCTGTAACATACCAATTGACCTCGTAAAATAACTCCGTAAACCCACAGACACCCAAAACATCGCAAAACTTGGCTCTGATACCAAAATTTGTCACACCCCCAGAGGCACATGCTTACTCGAAAATCGGGCAGCATCTCCCCTGTACGACGGACAATATGGGGCAAATATACATAATATCTCCACCAATATAGCTCAACCACAAGCGGCTGACATCACAACAATAAGTATAAGACACATCCACGCAGTTTATATCGAAACAAAATAATAATGGGTGGCTCAGCCACCTTAAACATAGAAGAAAATCACAACCAACGAGAACTCAAAAGTCTCTGTAATAATAATAACAAAACCAGTCCGATAACTGTTAAACAAATGAAATGCGGAAAACTAACACAATACCGAAATAGAAATCGCTAAACCAAACCGACACTGTGGGACTGAGGGACTGGCAACTGGATCATCTCCTGGCTCTAAGCAAAACATCTACCTGCTACCTGAAACAAAAATAGGTGGTAGCGGTGGTGAGTCCGGGCGGACTCTGTGGGTATATGAGTAGACAATAAGCATGGCATAATAAAGGTACAATAAGTAGAGAACCAACATGGTACAGTCCATAAGGAATATAAGATTTCCTAAACATGCATAACATATATAAAACAACCAGACATAAAACCGAATAACAACTGATATAAAAAAGAATATCAACTAAGCAGGTATAAAACAACGCGACAACGATAAATCCAACAAATACATGCATGTCAATCAAGTGCAACAACCATAGCTCATATAAGTGCATCAAACACAAGCAAATGCATAAAAGAAATACGTATGCACATGATGCAATGACATGTGTCACCCCTGACGCCAGTTAAGCCGTCAACACATCCCATCTGTGTGACCGAGTTGGTAGGGTTGTGACAACTGTACCACTCTAACAACAAATACCACAGAAGGTGTGGTCGAGTGGACAGGATGCTGGGGAGTCCACACTCCAGACCCACGGTACATCGGGAGAGCTATCACAGCTACAATATCCCTCGAAAAACAACGGTGAGGGTGAGTCACCAACGGCTCTAATATCCCTCTAAAACAACGATGAGGGTGTCACTGTTTGGCATAACAGGACAAATGCTCGCACTCTAACAACTACCACGACAGCAAGTGGTTGAGTGAATCGAGCAACAATATGACTAACGACGGCTTAACTAAATGTAAGCCCAATAGTCGTTAGTATGCAACGTGCAAGTATGGTGCATGCTATACGATGCACGAACAACCGGAGAAACAACGATGCAATAAAATCCAACGAGTATACGATGCATCAATACAATCAAACAGAAATCGGAAACCAACGATTATGTACCTACACTACTAGGTAGGATATTTCTAATGTTAAATAAACCTAATTGTGTTCAATGGACTTCTAAGTACTCGCGTACAAGCGGTACTTTACAGAACATAAAACCAACAGGGACTGTACGGATACGAATTTGGGAATACTCGAAGATCAACGAAGAATAAGTATCAACGGTGATGTTAAAATAACAAACGACAAAGAACAAGGTCAAGCAACCTGTTGAGGCAATCGACCCAAGAATGATCGGGAAGATCATGGTTTTGATGTGTGTGCCAATATGTTTAAGATTAGGGTGTTGGTTGTATTTGATATGTGTGATTAAGTTTGCAGGACTTGGAGAATCACACTTGGTGGACCTATCCGAGGGACGAGAGCCGAAGGAGGAGAGTTCCAAAGGCAAGCCGGGAAGTGGACTTCAAAGGGCACACGTGAAGGGTGGCATGGAGGCAAGCCAAGGGAAGGCTTGCGTGCGCATCCGAGGGACAATAGCCAGAGGAAGAGGACTTCAAGAGGCGAGCCAAGGGAGCAGACCTGAAGGCACACGCGAAGGAGAAGGTTTGGAGTGGCTGGAGCTGAGCTGGGAGGCAGGGCAGTCGACTGCCCAGAGGCAGTCGACTGCCAAAACCCACAGAGAGTTCGCAGCTTCGGACCAGTCGACTGGCCTTGGGGCAGTCGACTGGTATACCCCAAAACTAGCCGTTGGCTAGCTGTTTGCTAGCCGTTGGCCAGCATTTATAGCTGGGCCAGTCGACTGCCCTAGGGGCAGTCGATTGGTGCGGGCTGGACAGCATGCGAGGCTGTCCTTTACTCTTATAAAAGGAGGATTGTTTGGCTCAAGCAAACAACGGTTCTTGTGTGTAACGAAGTGCTGCTAGTGCCAAGAGTCCTCAGCCATTCCTCTAGTGATTACTTGCATCTTGTAAAGAGGAAGAGCACAAGATTATAAAGGTTTTCTCCACCTTGAAGGAGGGTTTCATAGTGGAGGTGGTGAACTCATGCGGATCCTTGGATTAGTCACCCTTAGGGGTGGATACCAAGTAAAACACTGTGAGTTAGCATTGATTTATTCTATATCTTGTGGTGTGCTAACCATCTTGTAGAGAAAAGCCGAGCCATCGATCCTAACAGTTGGTATCAGAGCAAGGACGCCTTCAACGGACTAACCGCCAAGAAGAGCAATCATTGAAATGGCCGGCTCGCATATTCAACCACCGAAATTCGAGGGAGAATTTTCATGGTGGAAGAAGAGAATGGAGGTATTTTTCAACACTAATTTTGATATTATGCTAATCATGGAGAATGGTTTTAAGATACCTAGGGATCAAGAAAACAAGATTCTTGAGAAAGTAAGGTGGAGCAAAAAGCAAAAGGATGATCACTTAGCAAACTCAAAAGCCCTGCATCATCTACTTAGTGTTCTTCCTCAACAAGAAGTAACAAGAATTGGAAACTACTCAAGTGCCAAGGACTTATGGGACAAGTTGGTGGAACTTCATGAAGGCACCTCGGAGGTGAAAATGGCAAAAAGGGATCTCCTTCGGTCCCAACTCAATAGTATTAAGCTTGATAAAGGGGAGAAGGTAACGAGTTTACATGCAAGATTTAAAGAAATTCTTATTGGGCTAACAAGTGTAGGAGAACAATTACCCAACCGAGAAATCTTAATGAAAGCAATAAATGCTTTCCCAAGAACATCAACATGGAGCTCAATGGTGGACTCGTACTATATCTCCAAGGATCTAGAGAAGACATCTCTAGAAGAATTTTTCTCAACCATGGAGCTTCACGAGACTCGAGTTGGAGGAACTATCGAAGAATCCTACTACAAGCCAAAGAGTATAGCCCTTATGGCAAACAAGGGAAAGGGTAAGAAGAAGGAGGTTTCGTCATCCGATTTGGAGGAGTCGAGTGCTTCCATGGGTAGTGATGCGGAAGCCTATATGGTAAGAAAGGTAAGAAAAGCATTTAAATAATTTTCTACTAACAAGTCTCGTGGTAGGAAAGAATCAAGGAGCAAACATAAACCAAGAAAGATTATTTGCTACAACTACCAAGGAGAAGGCCACATGAGAGATGAGTGCCCTCTCTTGAAAAAGAAGGAAGAAAAGAAGAAAGAAGGAAAGAAGGAAAGAAGAAATCAAAAGAGAAGGAGAAGAAGGTTCAAAACTTGAAGGCTACATGGGATGATCCATCTTCATCGAATGAGGAGGAGCTTTTTGTTTTCCATTTTGCATTAATGGGAATTGATGATCTTGCCTCCACGGCATCCGAGTTTGAAGAGGAGAAAAGCTCAAGTGAAGACGAAGGGAGCTCTAGTGAAAGGGGAGGCTCCACCTCGGAATCGGACTTCTCGGTAAGTGAGGTACATAACTTACCCACTTCCATTCTTGCAAAAATAATCTCAAGCACTAGTGATGACTTAGTAGATGCTAAAAAGAAGATCAAGTGCCTAAAAAGGGAAAATTGCATGTTAAGGGATAGATTAGCATCAATGGAAATTAAGGACAATGAGCATGCTTCTTCTTCTAACACAAATGACTCATTTTTAGAAGAAGAAAATAAGGATTTAAGGGAAAAGGTAGATAGCCTTACCCAAGCACTTAGGAAGTTTGAAGTTGGCTCAAAAACATTAGATATGATAATTGGGAGCCAAAGAGCAAGCTTTAGGAAAGAAGGATTAGGGTTTGGAAAGTCTAGCAATGAGAAAACCTACCATTGTTTAATTGCTAGAGGCCAAGCAAAGACCAAGACCCTTAGTAAGAAATGGATCCCCAAAGAGTACTTGGTTAACCCAATTAGGAAGCATTACTATTGGGTACCAAAATCAATCCTCAATGGTTAGAGGATTTTGGGATAAGTCAACCATACTATAAGAATTTCAAATTTTTGAAATTTGGTTGACTTAAGACATTGAGGGGGAGTTTGTGGCCCATGGTAGAAGTTTATGATGAATTAGGCAATAATGGGGTCTACCTTGAAAGCATTTCATATTACCCATTTATGATTACATATGGATATTAGGATGATACAATTGATTCACTTGTGCTTGTGGCATAGTGTTAAATCATTAAATGTATCAAAATCATTGAAGATAGACCAACCACGGGGAAGACATGTGTTTAATTAATGGACATTTTGTTCAAAGATCATGGTTGGACACTTTAAATGTTTGAAAACCATTCCATGTTTTATTTATGTTGGCATGACTTTGGAACATGTATGAGTTCATAATTAGATTGAAAACTTGATACAAAGTTAGTGTCTTTCAAGAAATTTGGATTTTTGTCAAAAGTCAAGCATGTTTAAAATTTTTCACAAACTGATATGTTTCTTTGATAAAGTATGTTATCTCAAACATGTCTGCAAATTTTTACAAATTTTGAAATTTTTTGGAATTACTGAGGAGTTTCTGAAATTCGGCACAGAGGCTGAAATATTGGACTGACAGAGTATCAGTCGACTGCCCATGGGGCAGTCGACTGCCATGTCTTTTTTCAGCCTGCTGAGCCATTTTTCAGAAATCAAGGATGTTGTCATTTGATGCCCTAGGATAGTATTGCTGCTGGCAATCATTTTTGATGGTGTCAAAGGGGGAGAATGGGTAGTTTAAGTTTGATTTTTAGCAAAAATCTGGACTTAATATTGAATTATGATGAAACTTTGAAAATGACATAGATTAAGGGGGAGGTTACTCCTTAAGGTTACATTTTCAAATTGCTACTGCTCTGTATTTGTGTTGTTGACTAGTATATTATATCCCTAACTTAAACATGTTCCCACACATCAAAAAGGGGGAGATTGTTGAGGCAATCGGCCCAAGAATGATCGGGAAGATCATGGTTTTGATGTGTGTGCCAATATGTTTAAGATTAGGGTGTTGGTTGTATTTGATATGTGTGATTAAGTTTGCAGGACTTGGAGAATCACACTTGGTGGACCTATCCGAGGGACGAGAGCCGAGGGAGGAGAGTTCCAAGGGCAAACCGGGAAGTGGACTTCAAAGGGCACACATGAAGGGTGGCATGGAGGCAAGCCAAGGGAAGGCTTGCGTGCGCATCCGAGGGACGATAGCCAGAGGAAGAGGACTTCAAGAGGCGAGCCAAGGGAGCAGACCTGAAGGCACACGCGAAGGAGAAGGTTCGGAGTGCCTGGAGCTGAGCTGGGAGGCAGGGCAGTCGACTGGCCCAGAGGCAGTCGACTGCCAAAACCCACAGAGAGTTCGCAGCTTCGGACCAGTCGACTGGCCTTGGGGCAGTCGACTGGTATACCCCAAAACTAGCCGTTGGCTAGCTGTTTGCTAGCCGTTGGCCAGCATTTATAGCTGGGCCAGTCGACTGCCCTAGGGACAGTCGACTGGTGCGGGCTGGACAGCATGCGAGACTGTCCTTTACTCTTATAAAAGGAGGACTGTTTGGCTCAAGCAAACAACGGTTCTTGTGTGTAACGAAGTGCTGCTAGTGCCAAGAGTCCTCAGCCCTTCCTCTAGTGATTACTTGCATCTTGTAAAGAGGAAGAGCACAAGATTGTAAAGGTTTTCTCCACCTTGAAGGAGGGTTTCATAGTGGAGGTGGTGAACTCGTGCGGATCCTTGGATTAGTCACCCTTAGGGGTGGATACCAAGTAAAACACTGCGAGTTAGCATTGATTTATTCTATATCTTGTGGTGTGCTAACCATCTTGTAGAGAAAAGCTGAGCCATCGATCCTAACACAACCTATCAGACATAATACAACCATGCTTTTAAGGTAAAAAAAAAAACTACTCGAGTACAAAGGAGAAATACCCGCCTTTTATTGAAGAATTTCGTAAACGAGGACCTTCCACAATTAACCAAACGAATCCAAATTCAGGGTCCTGTGTTAATACATAAGTTTAACTAATTATAAAAATTAAATAAATTAGTTAAACTATATATAAACAAAATGTATCTATCTTTTACAATTGATTAAACTACCCCACAAAATACTAGATACAATTAGGACAAGTCTTAATTAATATACATCAATTAGTCCCCGATTTAACCCATCATGTAATCCTAACAAATCAACAACACATATTTAACCTTCAAGAACCCCAATTAATTTCTTACCCCAATTATTAACTTAATTAAACCAATTTGATTAACTCCTAATATCACTTGTTTTAAAACAGATTTGCTACAAGGAATTGAAAAACCCCAATTACTTTCCAATTCCCATACAAGAATCCCAAATAACAATCCTTACCTGATGATCGCCGGCCAACACTTCCATTGAATCTGTGGAAAATTGGGTCAGAAGAGGAAACAACATTTCACCCCTCAAGACCTAAGGTATTCACTCCCCCAAACCCTAGATCACCAGAGATGCCCAAGAACAACCACATTTAGAAAGGATCAAATCCAAACCGGCAACAATTTCAGGGAACAAAAAAGTGGGAGCAAGCAATAAAATAACCCAACTCCCTCAGGCGAGCCAACATCTAACAGTAGACTTACCAAACAATCCGATCGCCGGAGAAGATGTTCGGCCTGGAGAAAGAGGTTGCGGTGAAGAGGAACGATGGTGGCTGGCGATCGGGAAACAAGAAGAGGCCTTCGTGTGCGTTGCTAGAGCTCGGAGACGGCACTCCCGTGGCCTGCTCCGCGTGCTCGAAGTGGGTGGCGTCGGCTAGGGCTCGGCGACGTCGGGCAGAGAAAAGAAATCGAGGAGAGGGCGGCCTCGGGCGAAAAGGAACGACGGAAAAATCGAATCGGGAGAAGAACTGCTTGCGGGGAGAGTTTTAGGGATTTTATAACTGTTTTGACATTTTACAAATAAGCCCAACAGATTTGGAAAATTGTAACTAGGCCCCTAATTTTCGAAATTCACCTTTTCAACCCGTTAAAATTTCAGTATTTAACAGAGTGTGTATGAGTGATTTTTTTATTGTTTCTTTCCATCATCTAGGGATCCTATTTATACTAGGTGAAGAGGTGAAGTACCCCTTGGTGAGTTCATCTGAGCCGTTCGATCTAGAGGGTGTAACCCTTCAACCAGAACTCTTAATCTCAACCCAAGATCTGGAGGATTGTAACCTTTCAGCCCTCCTTTGATCTCAGCCGCCAGATCAACTTTCATTACCAATGGTCCAATCATGATTATTCATGTTCAACGCTCCAGATCGCGTCACTTGCGATCCATCACCCTCTTCGATCTCCCTCTCTATCGAGAGTGCCACGTATGCATGCCACATAGGTATAGCCACGTCACCCAAGTGCAAAGTGCGCCAACAAAGCGCCTATTACGCGCATGGCGCGTGCACGCATGGCGGGTGGCGGGTGGCCCCTTGGATGAGTGCATCTGTGCTATTTGTGTTAACTCAATTAACACAGCAACATATATAAGGAAGTAAATTCTCTTTGGAATTTTCAATGTGAGACTATTTTCCCCTTACTTCTTTTTTTGTAATATTTTGAGCTGACTTTAACAATTAATTTCTTATTCACCCGTAATCGATTTTGAGCAAATTAATAGTCTAGATTCATCTACTCAAAACGTAGATTTCGATTTTGAAGTCAATTTAGACTTTTATCGATTGATGACACTTCGATTTTCTCTTGCAAAATCGTAAATCGTATTGATCTTTTAAGACCCAATATCCAACAAGTTAAAATAGATTTGTAATTAGAAAAAAAAGATGGACTTGTAATTCATCAACAAATCGATTTTGATCATTTCTGATTCACCCAAAATTGGTCAGATCAACATTCCTTTCCCTCCTTAAAATGTTCTTGGCCATCTACATTGTCCTCCATCGTCTATTGCGAGCCCAACAGCTAGCTCATGAGAAGTTTGTGGTCAAATCATGGCGGCAAGAGCCCACAAGCTCGATCGTAGTTGCAAAGTAGTAGTAGCAACGAGCTAGCAGCCTCCTCGCAAACTGACAGCTAGACGCCACAAGCTCACCTCTTTGCGAGTATAGGCAGCCGTATGAGTGACCTGCTCTTGAGCTTGCAGTGGCTCAATACACAGATCAAAGGTGTGATAATAGATATCAAGCAACTTGAATTTAAAGAAAATAAAAAACTGGAGCAATGAAATATGGCTGGAAGGGAATTTTATTTTCAAATCAAAATAGAGTTGGCTGGAAATTACATGTTCAATTATCCCTATAATTATCCATCACTACTGTACACTCCTTTTCTAAATCTATTGTACGTATATCTGATGTAACAACTCAAATACCAACACTCTGATGATTTCTGCAGAAGATTCTTACACTGGATCCCCTGTATTGTGTTTGTTCGCTTTCCTATCTGTATCATTTTGTTTCCTTCAGAAGTTCTCCTTATGGAAGTGAAACCGGGTAGTGGTGTTATGGCTGAATTCTTGTGAAAGATCTCTAAGTTGTTTCGTAAGTGTGGGCGATCCACAGTAGAAAACACCTGAACATTACATGTTAGAATCCTAATGTGGAAACATGAGTGAAGTAAATGCTACAAAATAGTTCACCTATACGAGCTGCTTTGTGGGCGCTGGACAGATTTGAGAAAACTTTTCTCCAGTTTGGTCTGGCAAAGTGTGTTCGTATCTGTCAAGCAAGAGCTAGAGATTAGAAAGGAGAAATTGTTTTTATTTTATCCAATTATGAGATGAGGGGCTTGGGTTACCCGGCTTCCAGAGACTATGTCGACACCATCTTTGGCATGTTGGAGTGACTGAACCATTGCAATGAGGGCTGACCTTGCATCACCTTCTTCATACACGCTTGTTAAGTAGTTGTGCATCTCTATGGCATTCTGTGAATTGAATCAGTCAGGGCACTTTGTGAAACAGAAGAATCAGTAACAGCAGAGGGATTTTAAGGAAGTACATTATGGTCGCTTTCTGCAACATCATTCATGACACCTTTGAACCACTCAAACGATCCTTGTTCCCTTGTCACCCAGTAAAAGTAAGCCCTCCCTGGGCCATTTGATCTGATGATGTTGGGATCTGGGTTATGCATTCTTTGGAATTCCTACATGAACCATAAACCAGTTAGAAACATGAGGGATTGGCATTTAGAAAAGAAATTTCTGCAGATAGTATATACTTCATTGGTCTTTATACTGTTCAGGAGATCCTTCAGTATGCTAATAAACGGAGTTGCACCAATCCCTAGTCCGATGAGCAAAAGAATGTCATACTTCTTGTAATTTTGAGCTGGTGCACCATACGGCCCATCAATGTAGAGCTTAGGGAATCTGAGACGTTACTCATCAGAGCTTGGCGCATTAAATAATGGTGTTGTTAATTGGTTGACATCAACTGCTAGACAGTGATACTAACCTTGTATCTTCAAATTGAACATCTGCCACAACCGTGGTTTCTAGTCTAACTAGGTTTGCCTTCTTTGAGGTGACCTGAGCCTGACAAACCTGTATCAAGAGATGTCTATTTAATCGATAAATCTGACAAACATTATACTTTTTCAGCAAGAAGAGTGTGTAAATGAACTAACCTTTCCAAATAGGTTCCTTAACTCAGACGTCCAGTCACCCAAGGTTCGGATATGAACACTTAAGTGTTCATCTCCTGGTGCTGAGGTGATTGAGAATGGATGCCTATTGAGAAAAATATTTTACTTCAGACAGAAATAATCACTTATTACTCATTGCATTTTCAAGCTAAGCACAAACCATTCAAAAGGTGAAACATCAGGACATTTGACAAACAGGTACATCCCACTTTTATATTTGAAACCTAGTGGCTTTTTCATATGTATGGAAAGAACATTACCAGGATATATAGCTGCCTGCATGACAGATATACGTGGAAGATGAGATTTCAAATTTGCATGCTTGCTAACGTTCATGCATGTAAGAAGACTACCTTAACAATGCTGACGCCATAGCTTTTCTCACGAACTTTACGAATTATTCTCTCACAAGCATAAAACAGTATAGGGACTGCAAGATACATCCATGTCTGTGTACATACAGAAAAATTAAAGCCAAAAATATTCCACACACAAGATATGGTATGAAAAGAAAAAAGTAGGACTTACTGTCTTCTTATACCATTCCTTAGTGAGGAAGAGGAAGTATGAATGGATTATCAGAAGGATGTATGCAACAACCAAAAGATGATGAGCATACCAAAATGCATTGAACCCAGCTAAATGGTGGAGGGGTGATGGCAACTTGACCACACTCCTCCTAAAAGAATGTGTTGCTAGGGTGAAAGAAAATGACATGATGAATATCATCAGAATACCAGTGATGCCTGGGACACTTGCCAACAAAGATGGATAAGTGGGCTGCTTGTAGTTGAAATCAGGTCCCAATGTGCTCATGAATTTGGAACGTGGACAGTTAATAAGCCTCGGAAAATCACATGTTAAATGAGCAAGCATGTGCACTAAAGTTCCGATGGTTATTGCCAGCGCAATAGTCTGCATACATTAAGCGCAAAAAAAAAAACATAACTTGATATTTACATTATTTTCCAGGAATATGCTTAATCATAGGAAAATCTCTGCTACCTTGTGGAAGTTTATGTTGTCGTCAAATGGAAATACTGAGCTAAGATGAGTAGATCTCAGCCTTGTAAGGGTGTTGCGACAGACAGGGATGAGAATCAAAGCCATATTTAGTTTCAAGGTTTCAGCAGCAGCCTTGGCTATGCAGACACAATAGCCCATCACTTCAAATGCTGCTCTCCTTTTGTACTGAGCAAACTTCCAAGATGCTAGGACTATATTCAATGTCAACCAAAAGGAAATAACCCATATCCTCTTCCAATGCTCATGAACAGAATCTGCAGCATTGCTGATAAATCTATTCATTGGGTTTCTGTATCTCTTTGGAATCAATGTTCTTGCAAGGCTATATGAACGTTTTAATGTTTTCTCACTTCCTTGTTCGCTAACCATACCTCTAAGCAATGTCTCAAGCTGCCAAAGCTGGGATAAGGATTGCAAGTTAATCATGTTAGTCTGATATTACAAGCCATTTGTTCTTCCTGATTTAAGAAATTTCACCAAATTTGGAGTATTAAAAAATGGATACAACTCTCAGTACCTCGATATAGCCTAGGCCATCAGGGTCTAGTTCCTCCATTATGAGAGCAGCATAGGTTGCTGCATTTGATTTCAATTTTGCAAGCTTGTTTGCTGAAGCACTCAGAATGATTATCTATAAACCAGGACACTAATATTATTCTCTTCAGCGTAAAGAAAATTAAAACAGCTCCTGCATGAGAATCACCAAGTGATTTTGACTAGTTACCTCTTTCACCTCTTCTTCAGACAGCTTTCCATCACCATTCTTATCACACCTATTTAATAAGTCACAGAAGACAATGTCAAAGGACACTCATGAGACCAAGGTTGAAACCAGATAAGAATGAGAGAGTGATACATGTCAAAGAATATTTGTAGCCGAGAATCAAAATTTTGGTCTGTCATTTCTTCCCAAAACTCTTTTAGTTCATCCTTTGTTATACCATTTTCTGGCTCCAAGTTTCTTCTCCTTGCTAAAGCAACAAAGAGCTCTTCAGCAAACTCTTTTGATTCAGCCATGCCTAGAAATTGGTAATGAAGAAAAGGATTGTGAGAAACTAGTACACATATAAATCTGGTGCCTCTAACCTTGAATCTAATATCGAAAAGGTAAAAATTCATAAGAAAAATCCATGTCTTATCTTCTACTTTTCTTTTTTTTCCCCCTTCATTGAAGTGTTTCTTTTTCCCTTTACAAAGACTTTAATTTGAATATTGAATTATATCTCCAGGGCCATACTTTAATCTTATTAGCCACCTATGTTGATTAATTCAGTATATGTTCTTAATAAACCAACACGAGGATGAAAGAAAGAATTAGCTCTCATCAAATGATTTTGGTCATCATTTGTTAATTTAATCTTTAAGATCATTCACTAGGTATAACTTTCCTGAGTTAAAAGATCAAATTTTACCTAATTCTCAGACTCGTTGAACTTATTTGACTTTGAAGATGAATCCTTTGCAAATATGTAAGCTCACGAAGCAGGAATAACAGAGTAAAAGTAAAAAAACAAAAAAAATCTGATTCTTTACTTAGTGCAACTTATCCCATACGACGATCGATCCTCAGATAAAGAGGGGAAAAATAGGCAAAAGATGGAGGAACACACCAATGCAGCGGCCGAAGTTCTCCTTTGGAAGACTTCCTCTAATGGCGAATTGCTCGAATCGCTTCTCGATGGCCTTCCAACCCTCGCTGCCGCCGGAGGTCTTGTCGAGGAACTGGAGCCCCTTGAGCCCCATCTGCGTGCTGGAGGCCACTCGGGTCATCTTTTCGGGGGCATTGGACCTTGCTCCAGGGCTCTTGCGGGAGGACCCGCCCCTGAAGGAATCCCTCAAGCCAACCTTGATCTTGGAGAGCTGGGAGAGGGAGCTAACGGGTGGCTTCGAGCGGGACGCATCGGTGGCAGCGCGCTGGGTCTGGTCGGAGAGGACGACGATGCTCTGAAGCTCGTGCGCAGTGCCCGTGGAGTCGTGGGCCGTGGCCATCGTCGAAACCGGGAAAGAAGAGAAAAGAAGAGGAAACTGAGAGTTTGAGGGAAAGAAGAGGCAGTTGTTGGGGGCATTCAAATAGCCATAGAAATGGTAATATTACATTTTTAAAAATATTGGCATACTAAATAAATATTACACGATCTCAGAGTCGAAAGAGATGCATTATGAAAGGTTACTCTTCTAGATAGTAATTAGTATATAAGAGAATATCTATTTTTATTAAGATTTGATTCTTAAATTTTATGATTATAATAATTTGTGTGTTAGCCATTAGTAGAATAAAAAAAATATCGACTTATGAAATGATGCGTAAGTTGGTAAATTTTTAAATTGTGAATTATACTTTGATAATGATGATGCACTATTTAATAGAATTTCCTACGAGACGGATATATGATTAGGATATAGGTGTTACTATTTTGAGATTTGGGATTAAAATTTGACAAAGTTAATATACTCGTTTTCTTTATATACTAATCACAACATCCGAATTAGAGTTTTCATGAATTATTTCGTCTGTATTTACTCTAAAATAGATTGATGAGAGTCTTGGCCAAATAAATCCCCTTATCACTTATTATTGATAATATATTTTAATTAGAGCAATGATTGGGAGAGTGAAAATCATAGTGAATGATATTGTATGACGTGACACTTTACATGCACTCGTCCGATTATCGCCCGCCCCGAATCAAACTATACCCTGGGGGGCACGGTGAACCCGTCAGAGATCGTGCATGTAAGGTGCCACGTCATTCACTATGATTTTCACTCTCCCATTTTCACTCTCCCAATCATTATTCTTTTAATTATTCCTGTTAGAGCAATGATAAGGAGAGTGAAAAACATAGTGAATGATGTGGCATGACGTGACACTTTACATGCACACGTTCGATTATTACTTGGACACCATCGGCGGCCTTCGACCATCGTCCCGAATCAAACTATACCCTGGAGGGCATGATAAACTCGTCGGAGATCGCTACATCCAAAATATCACATCATTCACTATATTTTTTACTCTTTCATTTTCACTCTCTCTATCATTTTTCTTCCTCTTAAAGCATCCGAACCCTGTTGAAAAAATTAAATATAAAAATTATTTCTATTATTTAAATACATGTAATCTTAACTTTTCTCCCTCACTATTCATACAAATAAATTTATCTCTCTTTCTCTAACTTGTTAATTCATTCCATTCGAATTTATTTTTTTAAATTTAACTATTAAAATTTGGTATCATACTAACCTTCATCTCACTCAACCCTACCGAATGAATACAAATTTATAGAAATTCAAATATTTTAGGCTCAATAATGAATTTCGGTCAAAACTCATTGATCGATTTAGAAATTAAGATTACATCCATTTCAGATCTAGTAGATTTCTAATATTACAAGGAGTTCAAATATACCCTCCATTACTGTTTTTAGGATTCCCTAGTGATAGTCCAGAGGTCTTGTCCTGCAGAGGCCATAACATTTGACTCAGAATAAATTTTGGGGCTTTTAGGAGCCAAAAAGAAACTCTTTCAGAGATCTACGATTTCTTACTGGGTTAATCTATATCTACCCAATTTCCAACCCAAAAAATATAATTTAAATCCTCTTCAAAGGTCAGAAGACTTTTTTCTACTTGGCACTATTAGGGAAGCCAAAAATAATAATAAAAGATGACACATTTGGACTCTTAGCACTTTAGAAACTCACATGACTTGAAATGTGTGCAATCAAAGCTCTTTAAGTCAATCAATAAGTTTTGATGGAAATCAATAAGTTTTGATGGACCTAAGCTATTTTGATTTCTGTGAATTTGCAACTACGTAAAAGAGTAGAGTTTATATAAAGTAGATTTGATGTCAAATTTGGGTTATAATTATAGTGTTTAAATCTACCTTCTCCAAACTCTACCTTTTCATTTGGTTGCAAATTCGCAAAAATCTAAATAGCCGAGGTCTATCAATGGATTTCGTAAAATTCACTGGTCGACCTAGATAACTTTGATTACACTCATTCCAAGTCCTTTGATTTTTTGAAGTGCCAAGAAGTCCAAATATGACCTAGAGATTAGGACCACGTTGGGTCTGATCTGAAAATAGACAACGACAAAGTTGGTTCTGGTCTCCCCACACTAGGTTTATAATATTCCTTGATAAGAACTAAGGTTTGACATCAAATCTTTCTTCCTCTCACTCAACCCTACCAGATGGGTGCAAATTTATAGAAATCTAAATAGCCTAATTCCATCAGTGAGTTTTGATCAAAATTCATCAATCAACCTAAAGATCTCATATCTCAGATTGCAATCAAAATTCATCAATCAACCCACATTAATCATTTTTTTTTCAGATTGCACTCATTTCAGATTTCATGAGTTTCAGAGGTTGCAAGAGTCCAAAGGTGTCCTCCATTACTTATTTCGGGCTCCCTAGAAGTGTTCCAGAATTATGCTAACTTTCATTTAGAGTGCTTGGGTCTGGCCTCCTTGAGACTAGAACCACATTGGATCTCATATGCTTTCATATCAAGTCTAACATGGCCCTAGTCTCCCCACATCAGACCTACAGTGTTCCTTGATCAAAATAAAGGTTTGATACCATATTTATCTTCCTCTTACTTGACCTTATTAGATGGGTGCAAGTTTGTAAAATCTAAATAGTCTAGGTCCATCAGTGAGTTTCAGTTAAAAATCACTGATCGACCTAAAGACCTCGCATCTGGTTTAGGTCTTATGGGGTTTCTGAGGTTGCAAGGAGTTCAAAAATGTTATAACAAAAAAAAAAATCACATATCTTACAATGATATGATATTATCCACTTAGTTGTATTCCCAATAATCCTTTTCTCAAACGAAAAATCATCATTACACTCATCGTCCGGTCCTCTCCTCAAGAATCTGGTCACTGTTGGCCTACTTTAGGTCTCCCCGCAAGCATCCAGTCACTCTTAACCTGCTCTGGGCCTTTTTGGAAGCATCCGGTCACTCTTAACCTGCTCCGGACCTCCCTCAACTTTGTTCAAGGCTACCCCACATGACATCCGGTCTAAACTATGGCTCCGACTCCTACTTCTTCCGGCGGTTAGTCCGATGAAGAGCAATCTCGCTGCCCCATTGTGTCGGGATCTCCCAGCACTAAATCATAAAACGCAGCGGAAACAAGAACCCACGAGTGATCCATGTGAAAGAAAACTCGTACAAAGTTGATCTACATCTACTTCTAAAGAAGATATACCTTTGGAGCGTGCCTTTACTTATCCCGCTCGTCCAAGGTGCGCCGGATCTCTTGCACGTTCAAGTGTCCGTGCCTCTATTCGTATCCACACGGACACAATCTCTCAACTTCAGGAGAGCTAACTTAGTTGTTCTAGCAACTTGAGGTAGCTCGCAGAACACCAAGAACCCTACAGTAAGGTTTCGGCCAAAGGAGGAAGATGAGGGAGGGAATAGGAAAGGGAAGAAGGAGAGGAGAAGAAGACCTCATCTAAAGTCACAAGGCCCTCTTTTATACTCATCCCATGAATATGAAGAGGTTTGTGTCTCTTTGGCTTCCCAATAAAGAGCACATCTTTTCATGTGGCTCTTTATCATTTCCCATGCAAGAAAAGAATCTTTTCTTTTCCCTTCATTAAACACTTTAATGAATTTCCCTTTAATCCTGACTGGGCCTCTCGGGCTTCCGACCGGTCTCCCGACCAAGTCTGCCGAGTGTCGAGCTCCCGACCCAGTCTGCCGAGTACCGACCCAGTCTGCCGAGTGCCGACCCAGTTTTCCGAGTACCGACCCAGTCTGCCGAGTGCCGACCCAATCTGCCGAGTGGATCTCCCAATCTGCCTTCCCAGTTCCCAACTCGGGCTCGGACTTCCCGAGTTTCCAACTCAAGCTTGGAACTCCCGAGTTCCCAACTCAGGCTCAGACACCCGAGTTCCCAACTCGGACTCCCGAGTTCCCAACTCGGGCTCGGACTCCCGAGTTCCCAACTCGGGCTCGGACTCCTGAGTTCCCAACTCGGGCTCGGACTCTCGAGTTCCCAACTCGGGTTCGGACTCCCGAGTTCCCAACTCGGGCTCGGACTCCCGAGTTCCCAATTCGGGCTAGGACTCCCGAAGCATTGTGTCCTTTGTGTGTGACCCAATAGGTTCTCGTGACGTTGGCAATGCGCCTAAACACTTTAGACACATAAGCAATGAGCGGCATCTAGCAATGCAGCATTGCTATCCAAGTAACAAGAAAAGTCGAGATCCGACTAAACCTCCGTGACTATGATAGTGTATGACCTTGTCCTTCTATCCTTGATATCTAGATTGACCAATGAGGCATAGACCGTGTCATCCTCAATCAATCTTGTGTTTCTTGATCCCCGAGTAGACTCACTCAAGCAAATGAGCTCAATATCTCATACTGACTCATTTGAGCATGACCATGCGTTTCAGTAGTCCTACTCGATCAAGGGGCCCACAGATATCACTCCCATCATATGGGAGGGATAGATCTCATCTACATCACTCACATCCCTCCGCATAATTCATTACATACCCAGTGATCGCCTTTTTATTGTAACGACCCGGCCCCTCGGCCCCTTGGGCGGCCCAACTGGCGGCCCACTTGGCGGCCCAACTGGAGGTCCCTTGGGCGGCCCAACTGGCGGCCCACTTGGCAACCCCTTATGCCGTCAACCGACGACCATTGGCCATGCCGTTACTCACAAGTACTTCCCACCCCTGGCCAGTGGATTTTTGCCTTCCTCAGGATTCGAACTCTAGACCTCCAGGCTAAGTACTAAGCTTATGAATCCTGATACCAATTGAGCTATAGCTCAATTGGTATCAGGATTCATAAGCTTTAGTACTTAGCCTGGAGGTCTAGAGTTCGAATCCTGAGGAAGGCAAAAATCCACTGGCCAGGGGTGGGAAGTACTTGTGAGTAACGGCACGGCCAATGGTCGTCGGTTGACGACATAAGGGGTTGCCAAGTGGGCCGCCAGTTGGGCCGCCCAAGGGACCGCCAGTTGGGCCGCCAGTTGGGCCGCCCAAGGGGCTGAGGGGCCGGGTCGTTACAATAAAAAGGCGCCTTTTTATTGTAACGACCCGGCCCCTCGGCCCCTTGGGCGGCCCAACTGGCGGTCCCATGGGCGGCCCAACTGGCGGCCCACTTGGCGACCCCTTATGTCGTCAACCGACGACCATTGGCCGTGCCGTTACTCACAAGTACTTCCCACCCCTGGCCAGTGGATTTTTGCCTTCCTCAGGATTCGAACTCTAGACCTCCAGGCTAAGTACTAAAGCTTATGAATCCTGATACCAATTGAGCTAAGTACTAGATATCACTCCCGTCATATGGGAGGGATAGATCCCGTCTACATCACTCACATCCCTCCGCATAATTCATTACATACCCAGTGATCGCCTTTATAGTCCACCCTGTTACGGGTGATGTTTAACGATACCAAAGTACATAACTCCTTATGTAGGGAACCGTAGTGACTTCAGGTCTAAGGACTATTCATACCAATAGTCACATGAGAAAGTCTATGACACTCACATGGCAATCTATGAAACTTTCTCATGACGGGTCATTCAGTACACATTCTCCAATGTATACCCATGTGTCAACTTGATATCATATATCCATGACTTGTGAGCTCAAGTCATCAGTTGACCTACATGCTAGTCTCCATGCATTAATATTGTCCCTGAATATTAATGCTTGACTAGGAATAATTTAGTGTAGTGTTCTCTACATTATCTCACTATCGATTCAACCAATCGATATAATGTAGATAAGAACCTACTATACAAGGACATTATTGTACTTAGTCATTCGGCACAGAATACAAAGTAAGTATAATAACCAAACATGTCTTTATTAATGATAGAATATGATACAAAATGTCCCTAGTCAATCATCACATAATTAGCTCTAGGGCTCCAACTAACACATTGGCAAATCCACAGTGAGAGTATAATCGCTGAAATTCAATGGACACGCCTTGACTTCCTGTGTGATATCCAATACCTCACCGGATGGCAAAGGCACTGATAGACGTTGTGATCTAAGGGTAGGCAACCTACTAATCTTTCCATAAATAACCGTGATATGAAAGAACTAGAACTACCAATATCAACAAGCAATTCAACAGGAAATGCATAAACTGAAATCATACCACGAAAAACCGATCCATCAGCCCGCTGTGCCTCCTCTCTGGTGACAGCATAAACTCGACCTGACTCTGGAGCTGGAGGTGGCAACGCCAAAATCTACTGCGGCTGAGATGATGAAGGTCTGGCAGTCTGCTGTGGCTGATATCTAGAAGGCCCAACCGACTGTTGGGGCTAATAACCCGAAGCTTCAGCCGACTGCTAATGCTGATATATTGTAAGATGGTATGCAGGGTATGGCTGCTGATAGTACGACCCCGTCCTAGAATACTGAGACACCGCTGGTGAGGGGTACTCATACCCAGGCATACAATAAATCTGAACTGGTGGAGGAACTGCCTGCTGACGTCCTGTCTGCTGCTGACGGGATGACGTCTAAATCTGACGATCGTCTTGTTGTGGCCTCTGCTGTCCTGACCGGCCTCCCTAGGGAGTAACTGCCACAGACTTATGCTGAGCCTTCAAAGGACAACCTCAACTCTCATGACTTAGAAGCTTAGAATAATAACAGATGGGGTGCTCTAGGGGACAATCTGTAAAATCAACGAGAGACTGTACGGATACGAATTTTCGATTAACTCAAAGGTCAAACAAAGAAAGTATCACCAGGTGATATAAAATAAACAACAACAAAGAACAAGGTCAAGCAGACCTATTCAAACATTACAAGTCATGCATTTTAAAATAAAAGAACTACAAGAATACAAAGGAATACCTTTATTTGTAGAACGTGTCTGAAAGAATCTCCGCTATCAACACACGCAACCAATCAATGATCTGTATCAAGGACTTAGTTTAGCAAATTATAAAATTAATTCAATAATTAACTAAATAATATACTAAACCTAATTAGGATAAATTCTATTTACAATCTTACATGTCATTCTTTAATCAGATCCAAACCAAACATTAACAAAATGTTAATTTTAGTCACCTGAGTGTTAACAATCCAAGAATTAAATAAAAATCAGATTCAATCTAAAACACCAAAACCATTTTTCGATGACCAAACCTCACGACAACACCCAAACTCCAACGATAGGATAACGAACAAACCTACAGCAAGGTATCAATTTTCCCAACCAAAGCTTCTGCTCTAAATTGAGATACAAAGAAGCATGGGAAACAATCGTTACCTTAGGGTTTCTCCTCTCGTGGTCGACGGACTCGACGATGGCTTGGCCTTGGTTGATGAGAAACTGGCAGCAATCGATGATGGGGAAGAAGTTGCAGTGTCGAGCGGTGGTCGGTACAGAGGCAGGCAAAGGCGGCGTGAAGCACGGCAGTTTCGGGCGGGCGAGCGACTGTGGCGTCGGGGAAGGAAACGAAGAGAAGAATGATTACGGGAGGTAATGTTAGGGTTTATAATATTTTTAGCTTTTTGTAAAAGACCCCCCAATTTCGAATAATTCCAACTAGACCCCTAATTTTCAAAATTTTCTATTTTAACCCCATAATTTCGGTATGTAACAGAAAGAGTCATTCTGTAAGTGCATAATCGAATTCAATGGAATAATCTATTGATGTTGATTAACACTTAATTGATAGACAAAAATCAACCCCAACCTAAAGTCTAACGTCAAAAAAAAAACTTTAGTGGAGGTCCTTGTAATCAACTCTTGAGGGTTTGGGAGATAAGTGTTGCTACATTTGTAAACCTCAAAAGACAATCCAAAATGACCAACAACAATCGAAAACAAATATTTAGTTGGCAAATTGATTCATTTAAATTTGATCATATTCGTAGTTGAATCTTTGTTTTTGTGTTACATTGTTTGTATAACAAGTGTTGTAAGAGATATTGCCGTCTCTAAAAGGTATTTGACAAGTAGAGAGTTTGTAGGCCATGGAATAGGAACCAGTGTCTTATTTCATGTTTATTTGTATTTCTTGTTCTAACTGTTTGTAAACGAGCACAATGAATGATGATCAAACGAGATCAAAAATGGTATGCAACCCCTCTAGCAACGATGTCGATTCTAACTAACTTGACATCCATCAATTGACTCAATCGAATACATCTTATTTAAACAATATAATTTTAAATTCAACGATTATGGGTCTAATTCAAAAAATTTAGATTTTGAACTAGATTTAGCCATTGAATTTTGCTTTATAACTCATTTTTTCTTTTTTTTTAACAATGGCATTATCATTTTTCTCCAAAGTCAACTAAAATCTCATATGTTAAAATGTGCTCCCGTTCCATACGCTAGTCACAGTATCCGAGTTAATAGTCTCCGTAATTTATCTCCTCCGTGTAATTCTGAAATAGATTGACGAGAATGCTAAGGACTGTTAGAGTTTGGTGACCCAAATTCTGTTTAATCCGTTAATATTTATTAGATGTTTTCTTATTAATATGTTAATTAACAGATTCTTTATAAATCTATTAATTAACAGTTTCGTTATTAATTTTTATTTGACTAAGTATTCTAAGGTCCCTATAAATTGTGTATCTCATAGACAAGTTGTATAGATCAATGAATAAAGTTATTTGGTTACCTCTTCTTTCTTTATCTCTACATCTCTTCTCTCTCTACTTCTCTTTACTTTATTATATGAGAGTTGTCATTTTTCCGTCATAATTTCGTTTCAAGTGGTATCAGAGCCAGGTTGGATGTCAACCGGGATTAATGACAATGGCAAGTATAAAGGAAAAAACCTTTGCTGCACTATGGCTAAAATTGGAGCAGTTGTGCATGACAGAGAAGTCTGGTGAGATTGATGTTGCCGAAAATCACAGTAATGGTGAACTTCTCGTTGCCTCTGATGCTGATTTGAAGCAGAGTGAGGAATGGATTCTTGATTCTGGCTGTACGTTTCATATGTGTCCCAATCGGGATTGGTTTTCAACATATGAAACAGTTTCGAGTGGTGCCGTTTTGATGGGCAATAATGCATCCTGCAGAATTGCTGGTATTAGTACGGTCAGAATTAAGATGTTTGATAGTGCCATTCGGACACTTGGTGATGTGAGGCACGTCCCTGATTTGAAAAGAAATCTGATCTCTTTGAGTATTCTTGATTTTAAAGGGTACAAGTACACTGATGAAGGTGGAGCTGTGAAGATCAGTAAAGGGTCTCTTGTTGTGATGAAGGGACAAAGAAGAACCGCCAGTTTATATGTTCTGCAGGGATCCACAGTAATAGGTGATGTTGCCGTCGCAAGGTCGTCTATGTCTGATTCTGATGTTACAAGACTTTGGCATATGCGTTTGGGTCATATGAGTGAGAATGACATGGTTGAATTGAGCAAGAGAGGACTTCTTGATGGTCAAAGTATTACAAACCTAAAGTTCTGCGAGCACTGTGTTTTTGGCAAACAGAAAAGAGTCAAGTTCTCAGTTGGTATTCATAACACAAAGAGTATATTAGACTACATTCATTCTGATTTGTGGGGGTCGTCTAAAGTACCATCTAAAGGTGGTGCTCTCTATATGTTAACAATTATTGATGATTTCTCAAAAAAAAGTTTGGGCATTCTTTTTAAGACATAAGAGTAATATTTTTACTACCTTTAAGGAGTGGAAGGTCATGATTGAGAAGCAGACAGGGAGGAAATTAAAGCATCTTCGAACTGATAACGGATTGGAGTTTTGTTCTGGTGAGTTTAATGTCTTATGCAGAGCTGAAGGTATTGTGAGGCATCATACAGTTCGGTATACTCCTCAACAAAATGGTGTAGCAGAAAGGATGAATAGGACTTTAATGGAGAAGGTGCGTTGTATGCTTCTTAATGCTAGGCTACCGAAGTTTTTCTGTCCAGAAGCCGCTACGTATGCCTGTTATCTTGTAAATCGCTCTCCATCAATTGTTATTGAAAGGAAAACTGCACAAGAGGTATGGTCTGGTACTCCTGCTAGTTATTCTAATTTGAGAATTTTTGGATGTCCTGCGTATGCTCATGTAGATAATGGAAAGTTGGAGCCTCGTTCGGTGAAGTGCATATTTATAGGCTTTAGACAAGGAGTGAAGGGATACAAACTTTGGTGTCCAGAGACCGGGAAAGTCATCATCAGTAGAGATGTTATTTTTGACGAGACTAGCATGCTTCAGGGGTCTCCATCTAAAACTCTTTCTGAGGAAGATAAGCAAAAGACAAGCACACAGGTGGAGATTGAGATTGAGCCGATATCTACAGAGACTACTCCAGAGCCTATTCTTGATGTTGTGGATGGAACGAGCTCATCACAAGCACCTTCACAATATTCCATTGCAAAAGATAGGCCTCGGAGAGAAATTAGACGCCCTCAGAGATATGCAGAGGCTGATTTAGTCACGTATGCTTTAAACGTGGCTGAGGAGATTGATTCCGGTGAAGAACCGGAGACGTATTCAGAAGCAATTAGCTGTAATAATTCTGGTAAGTGGATAATTGCTATGCAGGAGGATATGGAGTCACTTGGTAAGAACGACACATGGGACTTGGTGAAATTACCTAAGGGTAAGAAAGCTGTTCGCTGCAAGTGGATATTTAAAAGAAAGAAGGGAATACCGGAAGTTGAAGAAGTCAGGTACAAAGCCAGACTAGTTGCTAAAGGTTTCAGTTAGATTCCAGGAGTAGACTTCACTGATGTATTTTCCCCAATTGTAAAGCATAGTACGATTCGAGCTTTCCTTGGTATTGTGGCCATGCATGACTTAGAGTTGCAGCAGCTGGATGTGAAGACAGCATTCTTACATGGGGTACTTGAGGAAGAAATCTATATGCAACAACCAGAAGGTTTTAAGTCTTAGGAAAAGAGGATTATGTATGCTTGCTGAAAAGTCCCTTTATGGTTTGAAGCAGTCACCTAGGCAATGGCTTAAAAGGTTTGATTCGTTTATGATCACTCATGATTTCAGAAGAAGCAGCTATGACAGTTGTGCCTACTTTAAGAAAACTGATGATGGATCATTTATTTATCTGCTCTTATATGTTGATGATATGTTGATTGCGGCCAATAATAAGGAAGAGATAAGAAAGGTCAAAGCCCAACTAAGTAAAGAATTCGAGATAAAAGATTTGGGAGCTGCAAAGAAAATACTTGGGATGGAGATTCTGAGAGACAAAAAGGCAGGTAAATTATACCTAAGTCAAAAAGGGTATATTGAGAAAGTACTTCATCGGTTTAACATGCATTCTGCCAAGTCTGTTAATACTCCGTTAGCTACACACTTTAGACTTTCAGCTGATTTATGTCCGCAGTCAGATGATGAGGTTGATTATATGTCACGGGTTCCATATTCTAGTGCAGTGGGATCTCTCATGTATGCTATGGTTTGTACACGCCCAGATTTATCACATGCAGTGAGTACAGTTAGTAGATACATGACAAATCCTGGTAAAGAGCATTAGAAGGTAGTTCAGTGGATTTTCAGATACTTACGAGGAACTTCTGATATTTGTTTGCATTTTGGGAGAAATAGAGATGCAATTATTGGATATGTTGATTCTGACTTTGCAGGTGACCTTGATAAAAGAAGATCACTTACGGGGTACGTGTTCACTGTTGGTGGTTGTGCTATCAGTTGAAAAGCTACTTTGCAGAATACAGTTGCATTGTCCACTACAGAGGCTAAGTATATGGCTATTACGGAAGCTTGTAAGGAAGCTATTTGGTTGAAAGGACTTTTCAGTGAGCTAAGCGAGGACTTGCAGATTACTACAGTCTTTTGTGATAGTCAGAGTGTCATTTTTCTCACGAATGATCAGATGTTTCATGAGAGGACAAAACACATTGATGTGAGGTATCATTTTATACGTGATGTTATTGCTCGTGGTGATATTATTGTTAGGAAAGTCAGTACTCATGATAATCCTGTTGATATGATGACTAAGGCACTCCCTATAGACAAGTTTAAACATTGCTTGGACTTGGTTGGTGCTAGATGCTGAGATTTACCTGTGGGGGTTTTGTAGAAGAGGTGAAGAATGTTCTTTTGAAGATTTATGGAATTCGCATCAAGGTGGAGATTGTTAGAGTTTGGTGACCCAAATTCTGTTTAATCCGTTAATATTTATTAGATATTTTCTTATTAATATGTTAATTAACAGATTCTTTATAAATCTGTTAATTAACAGTTTCGTTATTAATTTTTATTTGACTAAGTATTCTAAGGTCCCTATAAATTGTGTATCTCATAGACAAGTTGTATAGATCAATGAATAAAGTTATTTGGTTACCTCTTCTTTCTCTCTCTACCTCTCTTCTCTCTTTACTTCTCTTTACTTTATTATATGAGAGTTGCCGTTTTTCCGTCGTAATTTCGTTTCAAGGACAAATAAATCACTTTTTGTCACCTCATCTGCTAAATGTGTTGTTGTTTGGAGGATTTCCATCACTCCCATATCATGGAAAACCAATTCAAATGTTGATTAAAAATGTGCATTCTGTTGGATCGGGTTGGACCGGCTATAGGGAGGTGAATAGATGGTAAAAAAAAATTAAAATGGAAGGCACTCATCTTTTAAAAAACTTGGTTGCAACTAAGAACGTTGCTTCCAACTTCCAAGGCACTAGACGCACAATAAAACTCTCCTTATGGCGGAGAAGCCTTACAACAAAAGCACGCTAAGAGATTTTACAATTAATTGATTGATTAAAAAGCCTGAAATTCTAAGCATACTTATAGCATAAGAGAATAAATCTGGATTGTTAATTATTGATGAATTTTCTTTTGGCCGTTGATCCATGGATGTAATCTGAACGGTTGATCTTGGATGGGATTAAACTGCATCCATTGAATCTGATTAAAGGATAAGATTTTATCCAACTGCATCCATTAGATCTGATTAAAGGATAAGATTTTTGTTGGTGCAGGAAGCACCATATCGAACCTTGTTTTGATATTGGCAAAGGATTCAAAGTTAAGTTTATTTGTGATCTAATGAAGTTACTCAAGTGTGCAGAGACAAAGTCCTAGCGAAGGACTGCTAGGCACTGGCGAAGGAATGTCAGGGTAAAAAGCCCTAGCGAAGGAATGCTAGGCACTGGCGAAGGAATGTCAGGGTAAAAAGTCCTAGCGAAGGACTGCTAGGCACTGGCGAAGGAATGCCAGGGTGAGAAGCCCTAGCGAAGGACTGCTAGGCGCCAGGCGAAGGATAGCTTGGGACTGAAGCCCTAGCGAAGGAATACTATGCTCCGGGCGAAGGACAGCTCGGCATCCAAGACCTGGCAAAGGACCGCCAGGCAAAAGTCCAACCAGAGGAACGGTTGGCATCAGGTAAATTCTCCCGAGAGGAGTAGGTGAGGACGCGTTCCCCGTCGAGGGAACAGTAGGCGTCGGTTCGACCTAGGGTTCCATTTTAGAGACCCAAAGTCAGAACCAAGACAGCTAAGGCTGTATAAAATAATATAATACTATTTTTTGGACTAACCCTGGATGCAGGACCGAAGGACTGAGTATCTGCAGCTCAGAGAGCCTCAAAGGAGCGAGGCAGAAGCTGAGCAGGGCGCCCCGGATGTTCCGGGCGCCCCCCAAGGTCAACCCAAGTAAGCAGGAGCGAAAACACGCCTCGACAGTTATATGTCGGGGCGCCCCGGATGCTCCGGGCGCCCCGCCTGTCGCGGGCGCCCCCAGTGACAGCTGCCGAAGCACACCCTCGCGAAGCCAAGAGGATGAAGGCTTAACCCGGTCAATGCGGGCGCCCCCAGCGCTCCGGGCGCCCCGGTCAAAGCTAATCCCGAATTCGAAGAGATCAGACGCTGACCGAGAAAAAGCCGGATCAACCGACACATGGGGGGGCGCCCCCGACGTCCCGGGCACCCCCAGGCCCTATATAAAGGGCCCTCGACCGCAAGCTTCAGACATAACTTTCAATCAACGCTTCGACGCTCCTCTACTCCTGCGCTCTGCTCCGGAAACCTCCCGACACGAGACTCAAGCGCCGACGACGTCCTCCCGCTCCAAAAATACTATCTACTCCGGACGTCGGTAACGAAGAGCTATTTTAGTTTACTGTACTGAATTCTGTAAAATCTTTTGTAAACTATTTTTGCGACATATAGAATTGCTCGCAGAAAACGGTCAACGACCGTGGGCCTTGGAGTAGGAGTCGACCTAGGCTCCGAACCAAGTAAAAAATTACTGTGTTCGCGTGTTTGCTTTTATCTTCCGCTGTGCAATTTCTCTTTACCTAAATCCGAACATTTTCCAATATTCACCCCCCCTCTATCGGTTCTCTCGATCCAACAGTTTTATCCTTTAAGACTTTATCTTCTGCTCTAGACATCGCTGTTGTGATCTTCAAGTAGTAACATCAGCAGTTGTTTGTCGAGATAGCTTGCTATCCCAAGTGGTAACCATGGCAACATGTGTTGGTTGAGGTTTTAGATTTGAGTCTTCTTAGGAACAAATAAATCCTCTTTTTTTTCGGGTGTCATGTTTGACTTGGTCAAACTAACCAGTCTTTTGGTTCTTTATCTTCTGGGTGATTTCCGACCAATCAGAGTTAGGCTCACCCGAACTCGACTCCAGTCTTTCGCCCCTCGAGCGTGCTTCCTCCCGACTTCTCATCCCTCGGGTGTCGCGTAGGTCCTTCTCGATCCACCGGTGTACTCTTCCGCAGCTTTCATATCCCTCGAATTGTACCAAGCCCGTCGGCTCACTTCCCCGCACAATCCTTCTCGTCCGCTACATCTTACGCTCGACTTCCTCCGTACCTAAGCTCTTGCACACTTAGTAGAGGGATTAAATACACTAGGACTTAATTTAAATCGATTGATCACATCAAAACCAACCAGGGATACTTATCCAATCATTTGTTATATATGTCACCAATGCTTTAGACAAAATCTTAGAAAGATACAGAAAATATTTTAAAAATTAAATTAAAAATAATAAAACTTTCTACATTCGTGCTATCGTGCCAAATGTAACTTCTTAGCTACCAGCCAATTGGTAATGATTTAAAATGATCAAATGAAGATTCAACACCAAAAAAAAAATACATATAATTCTTAGACTTTTGAAAGGTTTTTGAATGACTTTTATTAATTAAGTATGATGGCATTGAAGATTTCATGATCACATTTTGAAATTTGATATTGATGCATTGTTGAGTTTTTTTTAAATATAATTAATTAGCAATTGAGCTAAAACTCTTTCAACAACTTTATTCTCTCTTTGTTGTAGGAAATTAATATATATATATATAATATTTTTCTTGGCAGGAAAATCTGCCGAGGCTTTTTGTTAGGGACCAAATCCCAGCAACTTAGCAGCTGGAGTTTATAATAATCAACAACCAACATCTAAACATAAATAAAATTGAAAATGTAAAATAAAATTAAAAAATTAATCAGCAAACGAATGAATAATTCTTTTCCCTCGTTGCAAAGCGTGCTCCCCAGCATGATGTTATGTTCTCTGTTTCTTTATTATTTTTTTTATCTTTTAGTTTTTAATAAATTACTTTTTCTAATCCAGATATTTAATTATTCGGACCTATTAATCTTGAAAATAACTTATTCTAACTCTAAAAATTTGTATTGACGATCAAAATAAACCCGAGAAGCATAGCTAGATTATGGCGGTCGTCAATATCGCAAATGATTCAAATACCATAGACATATGATAAAAAATTCAAATCCTCATTATATAAAAATTCATACTATCTCTTAGGATCACATCATATCATGGGAATAAACTACTTTCCTGTGCGTTATTATAGATGTGGTAGCTAGAAATCAAATATTCTTGAATAAAAAATATTCATAAGCTTTTTTAGGTAGTTAAGTTGAATTAAATTTTATATTTTTATATTTATTTGATAAGATAATTGAGATGAGTTAAATCTAAAATAAATCAACTTGTGAAAGATTATCTTTTTTTAGTTTGAGATTGATTAAGTTTGACTTAAACTTACTTTATCTACTTATCCATCTCTTAATCCGAGTTTGCTTGATTATTTTAAAAAATATATATTTTGTGTATATTTATCTAATTTGTTTGATGTTAAAATTTATTTATTTATTTATTTTGAGAGTTTTTGTTTAATTAAAATTTATAAATGTTTCATTAATAAATATATTTCATAAATTTTATTGATAGACACAAGTATGTTAAGTTCAAGTTTCTTATTAATTAGGCATCTGAGATTTGAATTATAACTATAACACATTATAAATATTTTTCCTCTAATATTTTTCCTCCAATAAGAAAATAAATCTAAAAACATTGATCCCCATGAACGGACGAATACTTTCTAATTTAGTTGATGGGCATGAGACCCAACTGTCTACCCTTTTCTTTTCCTTTTTTTTTCAATTCAAGTTTTCATATTAAAGCAAAACATGTGAATAAAATTAGGTGGCCAAAAATTAGATCAATTCAACCCTTATCAACTAAGCAAATTAAATTGGGTGTTGAGAATTCCTTAAATAAGATATTTGCTAGAATAAAGTACACAATTGAATGGTAAATTAAATCAAGTTCAAAATTATATCAAGAAACTAAATAGATGTATCATTATGTAATTAAGAAAATTAGACAAAATATTAACTTTTCTTCTCGTCATCTATCTTGTAGTTCAAAAAAATGATATGCTCAGTGAAAAAGCTCAAAGAAAAACTCAGTAAATGACGTGACACTTTATATGCAACGATCTCCGACGGATTCACCGTGCCCCCAGAGTATAGTTTGATTCGGGACGGCGGCCTCCGGCCGCCGATGGTGTTCGAGCGATAATCAAACGTGTACATGTAAAATGTCACATCATTCACTGAGCATTTCATTAAATTTTTTCACTAAATGTATCATGGCTCTGTAATTCGTCGCCTACAAGCTCTGCAACTTGTAGATGAGTCTCACGGCTAGATCACGTTTGCACAATCTCATAGTTGATTCCAATACAATGCAAACTCTCCATAATGTTTCTTGTTCAATCATAATGCAAATGCTAACAAGATTTCCTCTCTAATCATAGTGATTATGAAACAAATATTGTGCATCTAGTTACAACAAAGCCCTTGTACACTACAATCCCACAAACTATTCCAACACAATGCTCCAGATTAGCCATATTCACACGAGTGTATAACTACAACAGTCCACCATGGCGTGGCACCGGAACCACTAGTTAAAGAGCAAGTCAAGCAAGAGGGGTTACCTGGCCAAAGTGTACGAAAAAAATAAGCAGGAGATAAAGAATTTTGTCGTCCATTCGAGATTAGTCCATTCATCACCCCAAGTTTAAGGATCCATCCTTCATTAATCTGACACTAAGACTGTTGAATCTCCCTCTTGAATAGTGGCGTGATGCCTTTCTCCAATCGGTTCCGGTCTTCATCATTGCCACAAATTCATCATAGCTTATTAATCCATCCTGCAATTGGATATCATGTTAATGAAGATGAGGGTAAAGGTGCCTAATAGAAGGTTGGCAGAATACTACCTTATCGGTATCAATTTCTTGTAGGATATTGTTTGCTGCATCTGTGCTATCAGTAGCTCCATCTTCAGTTAGTGCCTCACGAAGCTCCTCTAGCTCAATAAAGCCATTCCCGTCTTTATCAAAGTATGAGAAGGCCTTTCTGAGATGCTCATCATTTGTCATTCTCTGTAAATGAAGAGATACAGCCAGAAACTCCCCATAGTCTAGAGTGCCTCTTCCATTGCTATCGACCTATTCGACAGTAGGATATGGTTGAATTTTAAAGCTCATTTCTCTTTGCTGAGCATATTAACTATAATAAGTGAATGTAATGTTGTACTCAATGAACGGAGAAATAGTTAATTGAACTTTATTATCGATCTATGCAATTAAGAAAGTAAATATTTTTTACATGAAACATCACTTGCTTATCCATGGAGAAATATTTCTAAGCAAATATCAGAATGCTCAGAATTCGTTACTTAGATTGAACATGAGTATCCCCCACATGGGTGTCAAAGATCAGGATATCCATTTTGACAGAAGATAAATATCACAGTAGCCAAGAATTCTTACATGTTCAAAGTTTGAGATTAAAACCCTAAAATATGACACCTCACTTTCTTGTGACAAACGTAAGATTCTTAGATACTCAATTTAAGCTTCTAGTTGAAAATTCCAAATCAACTCAGCCTAGAGTTCCCAAAATAATTGTCATGCGTGAACCAAATTCTCAAGTAGTGGGAACTGAGAAACTCATCATGTATTCATGTTATATACTTACAGCTTCAATGAGCATCTGCACTTCAGACTCTATAAGCTGTGAACCGAACTGAGCAAGGCCAGCTTTTAGTTCGTCATGTGAAATAATACCATCATTGTCAGCATCCATCATCTTAAACATCTCTTTAACATCTTCAATTTCTTCAGTAGACAAGTGATCAGCAATAATCTAAGAAGCAATTAGCAGAATTAAGCTGTACTCATATATTCGAGAATACCAGAAGCGGTTAACCTAAAAGATGCAATATAGCATACCCTCAAAGCTCTCCTTTTGAATCTATTCATTCTAGAAAATTGTTTGAGTCTCGACTTGACCACGTCACCAAGTGGCACATTGGGTGCTTTCTTAGCATTTTGAATCCAAGGATGCTCTGCAATAAAAGGGATGCAAATCTGAGCACCAGTTCTATTAACTGCAGATGAAAATGGTAATTAAAGAACTTCTAACAGAAGGTGTCTAGAAGCTAGGACCATGGAATACGACGTCAAGTTAGAGAAGATAGTTGTTCTAACTACAACTAGAAATATCAAATTTCCATAATTTTCTTTCGTGAAAGTACACATGACTACAGTTTACTGGACAGAATTGAGATTAGATGAACTAGTTCTTGACAAATAATAAAGAAACAGTCAACCAGCTCTCTTCACAAGAAAGTGAGCAAAAGCATGACATGTAACATACCGAGCACTTGCTTTGCAGTTAACCTAAGTTTGGGATCAGGTTCCAACATCTGCTGGACCAAATTCTTAGCACTTTCTGACACACTAGGCCATGGATCACGCTTGAAATCAATTATCCCCCTCAGAATAGCTTGTGCAACTCCTTGTTCAGTTTCTGCGGTGTAAACACATTGTAACCTTAGCAGAGAGACAGAGTTCATCAGAAGAGATGAGAATGCAAATTAAAGCTGCAGAGTATACGTTTGCTAATGTGCAGAAAATAGTTTTTCACACGATGGAGGCATTCAAGCTTACCAGCCCAAAATGGTGGAACTCCACAGAGGAGAATATAGAGAATAACTCCAGCACTCCATATATCAATTTCTGGTCCATAATTCCTCTTTAATACTTCAGGTGCCATATAATATGGGCTCCCAACAATCTCTGAAAACCTTTCTCCTGATAATGGAGAAACTTATAAGTTTGCACGTATTCATCTGACGGGATAAAGATTAAAAGTTTATACCTAGAAACATTTGTAATCATCATAATTAATGGACAGTAAATTTTGATGTATGCATCATACTCCAGATCATACCATTTATTAGCTCATATGATATAGCATGTGAAAAGGACCACTGCAGAAGATGGAGGTAACTATGGTATAGAAAATTGGTCAGGTCCTTATTAGTTACCTTAACCATTGTAGACACCCGATCCCTCAATGCCTGCATATTTTGAACTCAATAGTCTTCAGATATAGTTTCTACTTTTAACCACATAGGAAGTCATAAAGAACATGGTGCCTAAACTAGAACGCTTTTTGAGATATAAGTTCTCTGTTCTTAGTGGTTTCTTGCTGGTTCTTTTCCTTCATCCTTTCCCTCTCCATAGATCTTTCCCTCCTTGGCAATGAATTGATAGTCCTAATAGGATTTTTGACTTTGATGCTATATAGTAAATCTTTTTGTTTTCCTTGTGACACTGCAAGTTTGTCAGTTACATTATATGCAAGAAAGGTAGGTTTAAGCTAAAATTGAAAGGTCGTGATGATGCTTCAAATGCTAATCAAGACAATTTGGCCTTTGCAAGAAAGAAGGACAAAGCCAATATCTGCTATCAATTATAAATTCGGAGGAATCAGAGAAAGCTTCGTCAATAATAGCATATGTAAACCAAGATTTTAGATGAAGTTGACCACACAAGAGAATGCCCATTGGATTTGACAAAACAGATTGGGAATTTAACATCTGGAACTCTGTAACACTGGCATGGTCCAGAACTATGATTTGGCTGCCTCAGAAACCGCGTAATCAGAAGGGTTGTATGTTAATCAATAAACAAACAGATCCAGACATCCAGATGAGAAATTGACTAACCAGGCTTGAAAAATACGGAAAGCCCAAAGTCGATCGCTTTCAATGGCGAGTTCTCCTTATTGTTGGCAAACAGAAAGTTCTCTGGCTTGAGGTCGCGGTGGATGACCCCATGCCGATGGCACAGCTGCACGACTTCAACAATGGTCCTCATGACCGCGGCCGCCGCGCGCTCCGAGTAGTGTCCGCGCGCCACGATGCGGTCGAACAGCTCCCCGCCTTCGCACAGCTCCATCACCAGATGCACGGCGCCTTCGTCCTCCAGCGCCTCGCGCAGAGTCACGATGCTGGGGCTCTTCGGCAGGTGCCGCATTATGGCCACCTCCCGCCGCACGTCCTCCACGTCCACCGCCGTCCGCAGCTTCCTCTTGGAGATCGACTTGCAGGCAAGGAGCTCCTTGGTGTGGCGGTCCATGCAGAGGTAGGTGACGCCGAACTCTCCGCGACCGAGCTCGCGGTCCAGGGCGTACATCTCCTCGATCGCGCCCGCCAACTTCGCGTCGCCGCTCAGCACGGTCATGCGCTTGGGCTGTAACCCACCATTCTGGTGCTGGCGGTTCTTGCGGGCGGCGGAACCTCCGTGGTCGTGGTGGGCGGTCGAAAAGTGCGTGTTGACGTCCTCGCGGGCGACGGCCGCCGGCGAGCGGCAGCAGTTGCCCATTTGGGATCTCCGATCCTTAGGCCTTCTGCGTAGAGCTGGAGAGAGCGATGGACGGTAGGAGAGATGGGTAGGGCTTCACCTTCACGTCCGATCTAGTGGAAAAAGACGGAGCTTTTCCGGATTGGGGCAAGCCGATGCGTTTGTTGTTGGGAAAGAAGAGAGCGAATGTGACTGTGGGGAGAGAGAGAAAGAAGAAAAGAGAGATAACCGTTGGGTTTATTTATTTACTTTACGAAATTTAGAAAAAATAAAGGAGTGGAATTACACTGATTTGACTTACTGAAATGTGAAATACACCTAAATAAATAAATAATTTTTTTTTAAAAAAAAATCTGTCGGAATATTCTCTGAGATATATTTAACATCAAACCAGAGTTTATGGATGAGTTATAAGAGTTTAAAATTTTACTTTTATTTTTATTTATAAATTTCATTGCACACCTTAATGACTAATATTTAGTTTTTTATATACATTTTTATCTTTTTAGTATACATTAAAATATATGCATCGCGTTTGGTTAAATTGTCACAAAATAACATTGAACTTATATCACCATAGTCCTAGCCGTGATATATCTGCGTGTCCGTACGAATCCAAGGATCGGTATAGAATTTTTTTAAGTTTTTTTTAATATATTTAAATTTTAAATTTTTAAAATTTAAGAATTGAATTACAATAAATACTAATAAGATTTTTTTTGCAATTCAATTGTCCCTCTTGGATTTTAGAGATTTTAGTGATTTATAAAATATATTATACGTATTTAGCATTTAAAATTTTTAAAATTTAAAAATTAAATTATAATAAATTTAAACTAATAAAATTTTTATCAAAAGTTTAAACGTCCTCATTGGATTATATTATTTAAAATAATCAATTTTAATTATTTATTGGTATATCATATATATTTAAAATTTATCAAAAAATTTTAAAAAATTTAAAAAATAACAAAGGTGCCTTCAGTTGATATTTTTTTTTAGAAAAAAATCGTTTGAGACACCGTTCATAATATAAAAGGCATCTCGAGTCACGCTATTCATTGTTTCTGTCTGACATCATCGACGAATGAGAACTATCTTTACTGAGCCATCAAATAACAAGGAAGCTAAGGATTGATCGCCGTGAGAGCCGATAAGCTGGAAAGAGAGATAAAAAAAACAAAGAAGGAGAACAGAGGCTAGGGATATATTGACTTAATCCATTCTGACGCTTAAGTAGTATTAGACAGTAGAGATGAAGAGAAAGAACAATAAATGAGCAAAACGCGAGGATTAATAGGAAAACATATCTCTGTCCGCCCCGAAGCCAAATTCTTCTTAGATAATCTATATTAATTTTAATTCTTTGACGTTGTAATATTCATTATTTCATCAAAAGTATAAAGTACCCATCATATTAACATATTTATTCTCTCATATATCTATTAATATCAATAAAACACAGTTCTGCATGCAAACGTGTCATTCACAGGGAGCTTAGGATTCCCGCCTAAACCGAATATAAATTTTCTAAATAAAAAATTTATAATTAAAAATACAAATTTAAAAAAAAATTATAATTACAAATCCTAAAAAGAAAAATTCAGATCTTAATCCAAAATTAAAATTTTAAAAAATAATTTATCAAATTCAAAAAAAAAGATAATTTCAAATTTTAATTTGAAATTGTATTTTAAAATTTCCAAAATTAAAATTTTAAATAAGTTATAATGATTACAGTAAAGTACATAAAAAAATAAATTTAATTTAATTTCTTTTAACTTTTCTTGAGTTGATGTAAGAAAAATGATAATCCCACATTTGAACTTATCAAGGCGAATTACACACAGAGCAATTATAAAAATGGACAAAGAACGGTAAAACAACTCATACTTTTCTCGGCCTTTTGGCTAAGATCAAGTGTAGTATCTGTTCTTATCAGTTTAATATTTGATATGTGGGTCATTGGTCCACTTTGATATTAAATTAATTTTTATACGGGGATGACCCATTACAGTAGCTTGCTACTAGGGTTTTCATGTGTCGCCTGTGTGTTACACTATAGCACAGGTCTAGCACACCCCTATCAAAGCAAAGTAAATTTTAGATCGCATCCACATCCACCATCTTTATAAAACTTATGATCACTATTAATATCTTATATTATAAAAAATAATATTATATCTTATATTGACATGAATCATGATAAAATAAATATATTTTTCATTTTAATTTTTTATTTAATAATAAAAATTAACATATATATATTATCACTAAACATGTTATTTGAATTGTGTAAAATTCTCGTGCATCTTGAAATAAACAACTCGCACACACTCCCTTTCCAAAATAAATCAATACACCAAGTACTACACTTAGATTTATTGGATTTGTTGCTAAAATATCGGTATTAAACCCGAAACTTCCGGCGTATGGCCAGTGGCCCAAGTAAACGAAAGAATCAATTACATTTTTCATATATTCTCCTCTCTTTTCTTTTGGATAGGACTAACAAACAACTCTATACTAGTTCATTTTAAAATTAACATTAATTCATTATTTGTGAGATTATTGTCAAACATATATTATCATAATATATTCATTTTCTCGCATTTTTATTTTTATTTTATATTAAATAATTATAATTTTAATTTCATTTACGAAATTTAAATGATTATTATTTAAAATAAATAATAAAAAATTTTAAATATAATGTATAAAATAATTTTTTTCTTATAAATGTCATTTATTTAAAATTAAAATATTATTATAAATTCGAAAAAAAGTACAATCAATTAAGACTGTCCCAATCGATCAACCCTCAATCGATTGGGGGTATTGGGTAGCCCCCAATTGATTGGGGCATCCCCAATCGATTGGAATGTCCTGTCACGTCATTTTTAACGCGTTCAATTGTTTGAATGCGTTCATCGTATCAGCGTTTAAACGTTGACACCACATCGCTTTTGACATGCCGCATGCGTTCATCGGGTGTTATAACACTCAATAAACAAGCCAATGCAGATGCTCTTACAAGGTTGCGCAATAAGAATAGTACATCTTTTCACATTAATTGGATATCACATTTTAATAAAGAAAGTGTCATATCAACGTATCATTGTAGTATTGTCGTCGTATCCTATGATCATGTCACTCATATTCTGAATTTATAAATCGCTCCACATGCTCTAACAACGCATGCATTATCTCACATGTTGTGTCAATCTACAAAATATGGGATTAATTGGGCCAGGAAGGGCGAGCCGCCCCCACTTGGGCTAGGATGGGCTTTAGCCCACCTCCTTTTTTAAAAAAAATAATTTTGATTATTTTTTTTATTTTTTTAGTTAATCACAAAATTTATTAATTGGTAAAACATTAAATTAAAAATAATTAATTTTAAAAATAAAAATATCAAATAAATTTTATAAAAATCATTATATTTATAAATTAATAAAGATATTAATTCTAATTTGTTTAATATTTTTATCCTAAATTTGTCGATAGTAAAGTCTCTTTTACTCTCCGCAACATCATTTTTTTTCTCTAATTTTTTTTTCTAATCTGTTAATTTCGTCGTTGACAAAGAGCTAACAAACATTGGCCGCTCGAGAGATGATCGACAAGGCACTCATGAGGCGGACATCGCCTCGCCAAGCGATCAGGAACTATTTTGTGTGCAATCACAAGCAATGTGAACACTGCCTCCCGAGGCAACTAACAACAGCTTCACGTGCAATCACTTTGCGAGCAGGCACATGTGAGATGGTCACTGTTTTGTCAACTAATGAGCAACATAAGTCTAGATATACAAATATAAATTATATCTCATAATTTTATTTAACGTATATTGATGTGATATCAAATTTATTTATTTTTCATCCTCTAGAAAATCTTATACAAAGATGATCAATTACTCAATTTGCTTGTTTACTCACAATTCTTGATACTTCAACTTTCAAGGTTCTCAATTTTGTTAGCCCTAGATAATTTTGAATTCTGATTACGTCCTTGGAGCCGGAGGTCTTGACCCGATAAGTAAAGGAGAGTCAGATCAAGGAGATCGAAAGAAATGTGCCTTGAGCACCGTGGGTGGGAGTGTCCGATTGGCGAGGTTGAGGAAGAAAAGATTTGAGAGCTGGGGAGATGTCTTCAGACTTCAGGCCAACTAAGTCAGAGAAGTCGAGCGAGTTGAGTTCCTGGTCTCAGAGTAAAATGAGCAGGAGGACTCGCGGGTGAATTGAATTTTTGGTGTCGAGATAAACTAAGTCGTAGGACTCGAATGAGCTGAGTCCCTCGTGTTTAACATCCGACTTTTGACCGAGTAATAAGGCTGAACTTCACTACTACGTGTAGATCTCCGCTATCCTCCATATCACCCATTAATAACAATCATAAGGTTTCTAGTGCTATAACTCTATTTAGAAAACAATTATATTTTGACCAAAATATAATCGTGCGAAAAAAATATAGTAAATCTCTTAATCAATCAATTCAAATATTTTCTAATCAATTGAAAAGTTGATATGGGAAGCTTAGCTTAAACAAGTCTTTCTTATTTAGTCGATCAAATTTACATCAATCAACTCAATTAAATAAGTTTGTGATCTTAATTTTCTTCTAACAACTTTTATCTCTGATCAACTCAACATATATATTCAATCAACTACAAAGGTTTGAGTTGATCGAGGATTTGAGTCAACTTTAGACAAATTAAGTCGTTGATAGAAAAGGTCACAAATTTAATTGATTGAGTTGGTTAATATAGAGTTAGTGATCAATTCTCAGGCTCCGAAGCAGAATGGCATGCAATGCAAGTGAATCATCCTCTGACTCTGAGGAAGCTGATCCATTCCTGGGCGATATATGGAAGAGAGGGAAACGGCGGATCTAGGATTATAAATTCGAAAGGGCCAATGTAAATAATTATTATAATAATAATCAAGAAAATAATTATTATAATAATATCTTCTCTAATCTTTCAAAGATAATGTATATTGATTTAAAATTTAAAAAATAAAAAAAATTAAATTTAATCATCCAAAAGATTTGAATCCTAGATGTATGCAAACATAAAAATTACATTTTCCATTAAACTCACTACAAATATAGACTTCTAAAGGAGTCAAATTATATATATACTAAGAAAATAAAAATTACTATACCAAAAAAAAATAAATATTTCTATATAAAAATAACATTATTAAAAATTAGGGGGGATGTGACTTTCCTGGATCCCCATTAAAATCCGCCCCTGAAGAGAGGATTATATATGTTCTTTTAATTTATTTTGGGAACAAGACAAGTTTAAAAATCTACTTAATTTAAATAGAAATAATATATTAGATTCTTGCAGGGATATATGAGGAAGTGAAAACGGAGGTTCCAATATTGAATTGTGAATTAGCTCTTTTAAGCCAACTGTTGGTCAGTGCATTAGATATATAATTACATTGACCACTGATGATTAATTTGTATTGAAAAGCTTTCTATTTATTTATTCGGTGGAGCCTGCCTGTCTGCCTGCATGCTTGTGGAGTTATGGCGTAGCCCCCGGAATTATGTTGCTAGGATAATTAGTCACTATCTTAAATATTCATGATTCAATCTCTAGTTACGATATATTTTATAAGAATTTTTCTTTCAAATGGGACATGAACTCTGGGACACTGGGCTTCTAGATCACCCACTACGAGCGCTTTTTGATTTATCCTGGCGACCAATGAGAAACTTCTATAGAAATGGATCGATCATTCTCGATTCGTCTTTTATCGGGTCCAATATATATATATATATATAATTTTGCTCTCCTGCGGATTGATTCAGTGCGGACCGCATGCGGACTGTACTGCGTGACCGATCATATATATATATATATATATATATATATATATATATATATTATATATATATATATATATATATATATTATATATATATATTATATATATATATATATATATATATATAATATTTTGCCCTCCTGCGGACCACTTCTTGAAGACCGACTTGCCTGATCGGTCAGGCTGACCAATCAAGCAGGTGTCTAATCGGTCAGGACCTAGCCTGACCGATCAGGCACCCTGCCTGATCGGTCAGGGCTTCCTTGACCTGCCTGCCTGATCGGTCAGGGACTTCCCTGACCGATCAGGCAGGTGCATGATCGATCACCGTGATCGATCAGCCATTACCCAGTGCCGACGGGTTCACCGCTATCCTTCGGATTCACCGCGCCGACGGGTTCATCGCTACCCCTAGGGTTCATCGGTCACCCCCTGAGTTATAGTTTTGTTCAGGGGTGGCGGCCGAAGGCCGCCGATGGTTCCAATCGCCACCATCGGCGTAGCGTCAGCAGCGTCTACGTGACCGATCAGACAGTTACCTGATCGGTCTGGCGCTGTGATCCACACTGGTCCGCACCGCGCGATCTACAGGATAGCAATTTTTCTCATATATAATGGTGTGGCACCTTAAAGTTAGGTCTTGCCTGCATAAAAGGCGAAGGCAATCATGCTCTCAGCTTGCTTTAATCAATGATGCAGTGTCTGCTGGTCAGTTTTGACTTGGTCACTACCATGATTTAATTTAGATAAAAAATCACCAATTGATGACGACGCATTTAAAATTATAATATTTTTAAAAAGACGTTTAGATTTTCTTTTATTCGTTCTACTCATCACTGTAACATTACATTCACAAAATAATAATAATAATAATAATAATAATAAGAATAATGATTGGGAGAGTGAATGACGTGTAGCTAATGTGTACATGTTCGATCGCCGATCGGACACCACCGATGACCTCTGATTGCTGTCCCGAATCAAACTATATCCTAAGAAGATGGTGAACCCGGCAGGGTCACCGGTAATTGAGATCTCGCCGGATTGACGGTGAATGCGACGAGATCATAATTGCGGCGATTCCCGATGAGTTCACCGATCTTCTTAGGACATAGTTTGATTCGGGACGGTGATTAGAGGCTGCCGATGGTGTCCGATCGACGATTGGACGTGTATACAATAACTGCCACGTCATTCACTCTCTCATTCACTCTCCCAAATTCACTCACCCTATCATTATTCTAATAATAATAATATCAATGTGGTACTAATTTTTATATAAAAGTATTCTTGTAATATTATATTTTAAAAATCAATATCATAATAATATAAATTTTAAGATTTATATGGTATTAAAGTAGTGTTAATTTTTAAAAATAAAAAATTTAATATCATAGTAATATTGATCTCTATGTATAAAGAATGATTAATTAGATTCGATAATATGTTATTTTCTATCATGATTGATAGATAGATAATTTTAATTTTTAAAAATTTAAAAATTAAGTCCACTCTTTAAAAACTTCACAATTTTAAGTGAGTCTTGTAATAGAATTATTAAAGACGCTAACCTTTTTTTTATTTATCATCGCATAATCAAATCCAGCTTGGCCGACTCTAAATAAACTCATAGTAAAATTTTTAAAACGAATATTTAAAAATTATTAATTTTTTTTAAATAAAATGATATAAATTCTACTATAAAATTATAAAAAATTAATATATAATTTATAAATTATATATCTATATATATTCTTTTTTCACTTTAAATATTATGAGCCCACTCATATTTTTGAACAACTCTACTACATTTACTCAATTTTTTCTAAATTTAGAAATAAATACCCTAATATATATGTTCAAAGTTTAAAAGGTTAAGGACTACATGAATGAATGTTTTCTAAAATTTAAAATATTAAACAACCTTGTTACATAATCTTAAATTGGTTTAAATTCACAAACTAATACTTTTATACATTCAACTTTTAGAGATTAAGTTATTATTATATGAATTGTAAATTTAAAAAAAATACCGGAAAAGGTGCTGTAAATTGCATCTTTCTGCTGGTAGAATCCATTTCCTTATATGTTTTCTCAGTTAATTACAATAAAACATCAGACATGTCCCCCAGAAAAAGATGCAGATTCAAAAACACAAGTGTTTTTAACATCGCTTTTCTCTTAGCCCATGGATTACTATTGAGGATTTACTTGCATTCAATGAATTAAAGGACAAATATTTTTATTTTATTATTTAAATTTTGTTTGACAATATATTAGACGCAATTTTTTTTAAAAAAAAACGTTTTAAAACTAGTCCGATACTAAAAAGGATAAAAAATAACACCCATTTTGTATATTTTTATAAAATTGTTATGAGATAAAAGTTTTTAACATTATTATAGATAGAATATTTTTATATCAAAATACAATTATATATGAAATATTATTATAATATTAAAATTATTTTTCAAATTATCAAAATTATTTTAATATTATTTTAATAATTTTTATTAAAACTATTATGACATAAAATATAAACTAATTTGATTAAATTATAATATATTATAATAGTTTTAATTAAAATTGTTATAGTAGCATTGGAATAAAAAAATCAAAATGGAAAATAAGATAAAATATTTTTTGTTATTTTTTTAATATATAAGTGGGATATCTTTTTTATTTATAACAATAATAATTCTTAATTGCCATCTTTTTTCAGAGCCATATGTGACTTAACTAAGAAAAAAAAAATGTTTTTGTGACTTAACTAAGGCGTAGTCATGTGAGTGATTCAATACAGATGTGGAAACGTTTCTGTTGATTAAAATATCTACTTGTCCCAATTCGGAGGTATGATATATAGTAGGCAATAATTTTACCGGTTTAAAAAACGGATAATTTTAGTTGGCTAAAATCTAGCCGACCAGTATAATTTTTTATAAATAAAAAATATTAATTTAATATAAAAATAAATAAGAAAAAAATATAATTTAATATAAAATATAAAGGTAAGAATATAATTAAAAAATCATAATAGATTTTTATAAATTAAAAAATTAATTTAATATGAAAATAAATAAGAATGGATATAATTTAATATAAAATAAATAGGAAAGAATATAATTTATTATGAAAATAAATAGAAAAGATATAATTGAATTTAAATATTTTTAATAATGATTTAAAAATTAAAAAGAAAATGAAAAACAAAAAAAATCTAATTGATTAGATTCTAACCATTTAACATTATCCTAAAAAATATATATTTAAGATATCTATTTTATTATTATTTATAATGTTCTTGAAAAATATATAATATAATTAAAGAGACATCTAATAATATATGGAAATTAATATATATATTTTGTATGTTACATAAATGATAAAACAAAAAGAAAAGAAGATAAGGACATCTCTTAGTTAGCTACTAATCAAGATAGTGAGAGCTCTGAGTTTCCTGAAAGTTAAAATCATGTGGCGTTTGACTCATTTGCACCATGAATTTTCATATTTCCCGTTCAATTTGCTCATTCTTATTTGGGTTTGTCAAGATTCTTCAAATTGTTGTTATAATATAAAGAGTTGATTCTTCAAATCTAGGTTTACTTCCCTTAAGGCTTTAGTAGATGATCGGTCGGGATGATCCCAGACCCTGGGAATCATTATATAATCATATACGACTCTCGCATGAGACCCAAGACTGTAGAGGGACAAGATCTTTTTCCTCCCATTGACCGCATTATAATAAATATCATTTAACTAATTGATGGATAGAGTATGTGACTCATCTCCCTTTGTAGTAGTAGGCTTAGACACTTATGCAACTCTAACCGTTATTTTTTCATATTTAAATAAAAAAAATTCACATTAGACATATAATTATAAAAGCTAATCATTTCTAACTGTTAAACGTATTCAAGTTTATATTCTTATATATAGATCGACAAATATGTCTCGTTAAATATCTCCCAAACAGATTGTAGTTCTAAATAATGCAATTAAATCAAAATAAATTAATTGATAATTAAAGAATTTGTATATAAATTTATTAATTGTAAATTCATCAAATATATCTGTTATGCTTATGCCCCAGAGGCCCATGCTTGCTAGAATAACGGGCGACATCTCTCTTGTACGGCGGACAATCTGGAACATTTATACATATCATCTCACATACTATATGGCTCAGCCATCACAAATATAAAATAAATTATACAATCACGCAGTATAAAAGATAATAATAAAAGAAATCACATATTGCAATTAAAACTCCAAAGACATCCAACGACAAACATACTCAGACTATACATAAGTCTATTGAAATAATAAATACCAGTCTTATAAAGTAAATGCGGAAATAAAAACAATGTGGAAAATAAGGTAAATGCGAAAAACTATAATACGTTCAACACCATAGGACTGACAACTAGATCTTCTCCTAACTCAAAGTAATGCATCTATCGGCTACCTGAAACAGAATTAGATGGTAGGGGTGGGAGTCCAAGCGGACTCTGTGAGTATAAAAGTAGATAAATACATAGCATAATAAAAAGTATAATAAAAAAGTAGAAATAATAGTATACAGTATCTGAAACAGAATAATATAGGCATATGTAAAACTGAATGATAGTGCAATAATAAAACGTACATGTTTCTTAACCAAATGCAACAATCATAGCTCATACAAATGCAGCAAATATAAGAAAATGCAAGATGCAATAAATGCACATTATGCATTGACATGTGTCACCCCTAATGTCAGTCAAGCCGTCATCACATCACATCTGTGAGACCGAGTGACAACTGTACACACTCTAACAATTACCACAACTATAAGTGGTTGAGTGGGTAGGATGCTCGGGAGCCAACTACTCCAAAATCCAAGGAAAAAGGGGGAGCCACCAACAACTTTGCTATCCCTCGAAAACAATAGTGAGAGTGTCAACTGTTTGCCTACAACTCTAACATCCACTATCCATGAGTGGTCGAGTGTGTTAGATCTTGTGCGGTTGATTTTACTTGGTATGTAGGATCGATTCCGTACGCTAGAGGGGGGTGAATAGTATTTCTTCAGATTCTTTTCACCTACGTTGTTAGTTGCGCAGTGGAAATACAAACAAAATAAAACTAACAACAAAGACAATGCTAACAAACCAGATTTACTTGGTATCCACCCCGGACGGGTGACTAATCCAAGAATTCGTCGGTGGATCACTCCCCGGATAACCTCCGGCTAGCTCTTGTCGCTCCTTGTGGGTGGAGAAACCTCGCCACAAACTCAAGCAAACCTCTGAGCACAAAGACTACTATCTTGCCTTTAACCAAGACAAGATTCGTCAAGAATCTCAGCCACCACGAAGTCCTCTTTAAATAGGACTCGGGCTGAAACTCTCGCCACTAGTCGACTGCTCCCAGGGCAGTCGACTGGTGCCACTAAAAATCGACCGTTGCAACCCCAACGTTCGAATTTTCAGCCAACTCACCAGCCACCTACCAGTCAACTGCTCCCAGAGCAGTCGACTAGTCCCCAACTGAAACCCTTCTGTGAGTTTCATCAGTCGACTGCCCCCAGGCCAGTCGATTAGTCTACTCACCCACTTAAGGTTACCCTTCCCGAGTACATTCGACTCCGCACTCGAACCCTAGGATTTCCCGAGTATAATCACACAACACTCGTACCCTCACGACTCAACTGACTCCTCATCCGCAGCCTCGACTATTGCCTTCGCGCCCTCTTCATCTTCGACTCCCGTCCCTCGGATGCACGCAAGTCTCCAGCTTGCTTCCATGCCATCCTTCACGCATGCCTCGAAGTCCGTGCCCATCAGCTCATCATCCCTGCTCTCCAAGGTCCCGCGGGTGCACACAAGCCTCCAGCTTGTCTCCATGCCATCCTTCATTGTACCGAGACCGTCCAGTCAAGTCCATATGTGTAACCTGCGCACCCTGCACACTCAACATAAACATATCAAATACACAAGGGTAAACCTAACTTAAACTCTTTGCCCAAATATCAAAACATTTGGTCACTCCGGACCACAGATTGCCTCAACAATCTCCCCCTTTTTGATGTTTGACAATACGTTTAAGTTATGGAAAGCAAAATAGTAGTCAATAGCAAAAACAATGCATATGCAATGCAAAAATGGATCCTATCCCAAGGCATCCCACACCTAACCCTCCAAGTTAGGAATTTTCGAAACGGACTTTTTAAAACCTATCCCAAGGCTCCCCACACACCTAACTTCCCAAGTTAAGACTTTTCACACCTAACCCTCCAAGTTAGGAATTTTCTACCAAAACGGACTTTTTAAAACTTTTCCAAAGCTCTCCCTACATTTGACTTACAAAGGTTTTTTAAGAACCTATCCAAGATTCCCCTTACGCCAAGAATGGAGCAACCATGCTCCCCCTTAATCTTAGCTCCCCCTAAACCTAGGGTTTCTAGCAAAGGTATGTTTGGTTTCCCAACTTAAACCCAAACTTCTCCCCCTTTGCCTAACATCAAAAAGAACCCAACAATATCTCAATTATTGGTTCTTTTAATCCCTAATGATCCTAAACACAGTGTACTAACCCCCTTAGACCAGCTTAGACCAAACAGTTGCTGGATACCCAAACCAGCTTAGACCAGTCGACTGCCCCTGTTGGCAGTTGACTGATACTCTGAAATTCAGTCTTTCTGGCCAATTTCAGAATTGCGCCAGAAATTCCACAGATCTCCAAAAATTTCTAAATTTTGTGGAGAATATTGTGGTACCTATACCTACTTGGGAAAAATACATTTCACCATGTATCTATCACCGTTCCTAAGTTGGACACAAAATCCAAAAATTTCTTATGAAAATTAAGGCAAACAAGGAGGCAACCTCCCCGTTAACCTATGTCTTCTCCCAATTTTTAATTTTCCTAGGTGAAGTTCTACCCAACTTAACATCCTAACACCAAGTTAGGTTCTACCCAACCTAACAACCAAGTTCTTCTCCCTTGGCCACCATTAAAGAATTGCCCCCAAGCAACTTTATCCCTTTTGCCAAAAAGAACTTAACAACACCCAACAAAAACCTAAAGGTTTGTAAGCACACTTGCTAGGATATACCCCATCCTAGAAAAATATGATTCCATGAAAATATCAAGTGTGCTTGACTTTTGGTACAATATAATTTCCTTAAAGGTTTGACATTTGGTATCAATTTTGAAATCTAACCACAATGCCATGTGTTTGCCAATTATCATTTCACACACGAAATTATCCTCAATACTTCCCTTTTTTTATCTCCTAATCCTAGACATATGTAGGAAACTTCCATATTTTGTGCATTCATTAAGAGTTAATTATCCAATATTAGTCTATGAATCTTCAAATCATATAATGTCAATCCATAAAATCTCTCAAGATACCATGATACTTTGCTATGTTTCCAATTTTACAATTTCTTATCACCTAATAGGCTTTTTTTGCAAACTCTCACTGATCAGTCGACTGCCAAAACGAACAGAGAGTTTCTGGGATGAGACCAGTCGACTGCCCCTGGGGCACTCGACTGGTACCTGAATTTCAGGTTTTTCAGTCCAATTTCAGTAATGCCTAAATAATTCTATAAATATCCAAAAATTCTGAAATTTCGTGAGGAAATTTGTGAAGTCTATATCTACTTGGGAAAAATATGTTTCCAAACAAATGTACTCCAAATCCCAAGATTGATACGAAACTCAACTTCTCCTAAAGTGTATCATTTCAACTTCTCCCAAAAGTCCTAATTTAGGCTTCTCCTCAATGTTTCTTCTTATACTTGATCATAACTCATTTCTATCACTGAACTAAATGGTGTTCACTCATTAAACCATAATTTTATCAAATATAACTGTATTTTCATCTTTTTCTCCCTAAATTCTCTTTTAATGTGCCAAAACCTAGGATTAAGACTTACCCAAGTCTTCCAACCCTTTTTGGCACATTTCACCTAATTTCCAAGGAGAGAAACTCTTGAGATCCATTTACCATGGACCCCAAAGGCTCCTAGAGCTCCCCCTTGAGCTCTTAGCCCTAGCCACCTCCCTAGGTGACTCAATCCACACTAGGCCACACCGGTGTGCCACCGGTGATTCTTGGCCTACAAAATAAACCCTCTTAACCTTAGACACCTTGTCTTTGGTTAAGTCATTTTCTTTCCCTTTGAATGACACCCCTTGCCATCCTTGGACTTCTCCTTCTTGCTATTATCATATGTCTTCCCAGCATATTTCTTTTTGTTGGCCTTGAAGACTCTAGACCGGTAGCCCAAACCCGATCTATCATAGTTGGGTTTTATACTACCCAACATCATGTCTAAGCCCTTAGATCCAACCGTGAATCTTTCTAGGGCATTTTCTAATGTATCAAGCCTTGCCCTCAAGGCTTGATTTTCCCTTTCCAAATTTATAACCTTTGAATCCATATGACCACTTTGAACATTCCTAGACCTATCCACATTTCTAGGCATATTCCTTCCCTTCTTGGGATTAATGCCTTGATCCTTAAATCCTAAGGTCTTTAGATTTCATGATGCATGTTTTTCCTAGGATTTTGGTCTACCTTGTTAGCTCTAGTCCTATCATTATACCTAAATCCAAAATTGTGCACAAGTAAGCAATTTTCGTTAATTTTAGCATGCATGGATGAATGAGTTACACTATTTTTACCATTCATGGAGGAACTTGAAATTGAATTACATTTTAACCTAGGGTTAGGAATTATCTCCTTTATCCTTGAAGTTCCTCCTTGTGGTGATCTTTGCTTCTTCCTTTCCTCCTTCTCCCATCTTCCCAAGTACTCCATCTTCTTGAGCTCTCCACTCTCTCGGCACTTGGTGTGGTAGTGTCCTAGCTCACCACACGTAAAGCATCGGATTTTCTTTTTTCCTTTCCTGAGCTCCTCCAATCCTACAACCCATGTTAGATTTAAAAGAACTTGAAATGAGTTTAGATTTTACCTCCTTTTTACCTTTTGGGCACTTGCCCTTGTAGTGCCTATTTTCATTGCAACCAAAGCATATGATGTGCTCTTTCAATTTAGCTTTGGTTGAGGTGGAGGCTAGGTTGACTTCCTCTTCAACCTTAGATGAAGAAGATGCTTCATCTTGTTCTTGTGTAAATAAGGGTCTCTCCCCCTCAATTCTTGAGATGGTGACCTCTTCCTCTTCCTCTCTTGAAGAGGTTGATGATCTTTCACTTAATTCCTCCTCTTTACTTGATGAAGTTGACCCTTCTTCCTCCTCTTGGTCTTCTTGGACTATTGAACTTGTTTCTTCGGGCTCCTCTACTAGTTGAGCTTGTGTAGGGGTCTTATGAACTTCTTCCAATTTATTCCACAACTCATATGCATTTGAATATGTCCCTACACTACTCAAAATATTGTTGGGCAAAATGTTAACCAAAATATTGATTACCTTCTCATTTGCCCTTGCTTGTTCTTGTTGTTCTTGATTCCAATATCTAGGTCTAAGCCTCTTCCCGTGCTTATCCTTTGGAATCTCGAACGGCTCTTCTATGATTATCCTACACGCCCAATCCATGCTAAGCCAAGTCACCATCCTTGCTTTCCAATAGCCGAAATCCTCATGGTCGTAGGGCGGTGGAGTGTAGATATCTTCACCAAATTTATCTTCCATCATTTCCCTCTAGCTTTCTTAGCTCCCTTAGCGGTTAGTCCAATCAAGAGCGGTGCTTCGCTCTGATACCAATTGTAGAATCAATTCCGTACGCTAGGGGGTGAATAGCGTTTCTTCGGATTCTTTTCACCTACGTTGTTAGTTGCGCAGCGGAAATACAAACAAAATAAAATTAACAACAAAGACAATGCTAACAAACCAGATTTACTTGGTATCCACCCCGGACGGGTGACTAATCCAAGAATCGATCGGTGGATCACTCCTCGGATAACCTCCAGCTAGCTCTTGTCGCTCCTTGAGGGTGGAGAAACCTCACCACAAACTCAAGCAAACCTCTGAGCACAAAGACTACTATCTTGCCTTTAACCAAGACAAGATTCGTCAAGAATCTCAGCCACCACGAAGTCCTCTTTAAATAGGACTCGGGTTGAAACCCTCGCCAACAGTTGACTGCTCCCAGGGCAGTCGACTGGTGCCAATGAAAATCGACCGTTGCAACCGAACGTTCGAATTTTCAGCCAACTCACCAGCCACCTACCAGTTGACTGCTCCCAGAGCAGTCGACTGGTCCCCAGCTGAAACCCTTCTGTGAGTTTCATCAGTCGACTGCCCCCAGGCTAGTCGACTGGTCTACTCACCCACCTAAGGTTACCCTTCCCGAGTACATTCCACTCCGCACTCGAACCCTAGGATTTTCCGAGTACAATCACACATCACTCGTACCCTCACGACTCAACTGACTCCTCATCCGCAGCTTCGACTATTGCCTTCGCGCCCTCTTCATCTTTGGCTCCCGTCCCTCGGATGCACGCAAGCCTCCAGCTTGCCTCCATGCCATCCTTCACGTATGCCTCGAAGTCCGCGCCCATCAGCTCATCGTCCCTGCTCTCCAAGGTCTCTCGGGTGCACACAAGCCTCCAGCTTGTCTCCATGCCACCCTTCACCGTACCGAGGTCGTCTAGCTAAGCCGATATGTGTAACCTGCACATCCTGCACACTCAACATACACATATCAAATACACAAGGGTAAACCTAACTTAAACCCTTTGCCCAAACATCAAAACACTTGGTCACTCCGGACCACAGATTGCCTCAACATGGTATCCACCCCTAAGGGTGACTAATCCAAGAATCCTTCGGTGGATCACTCCCCGGATGACCTCCGGCTAGCCCTTGTTGCTCCTTGTGGGTGAAGAAACCTCGCCACAACCCCTCGACAATATCTGAGCACCAAAGGCTACTAATCTACTCTATCCAAGCAGATTTCGCCAAAGAGCCCGGCCAAAACGAAGCCCTCTTAAATAAGACTTACCTTCTGTTTGACCGCCACCAATCGACTGCCCCCACTCAAATTCGACCGTTGACACCCAACGCTCGAATTCTGAGTGCCACCAGCCGACTTCCCAGGGGCAGTCGACTGGTCCAGGGTCGACTCCCTTTCTGTGAGTGTTATTAGTCGACTGCCCCAAGGGCAGTCGACTGGTCCACTCACACACCTAGGGGTTTCCTTCCCGAGTACACTTCTCTCAGCACTCAAACCCGAGGATTTTTCGAGTACAATCACACAACACTTGTACCCTCACGACTCAACTGACTCCTCATCAGCAGCCTTGACTATTGTCTTCGCGCCCTCTTCATCTTCGGCTCCCATCCCTCGGATGCACGTAAGCCTCCAGCTTGCCTCTATGTCATCCTTCACACATACCTCGAAGTCCGCGCCCTCAGCTCATCGTCCCTGCTCTCCAAGGTCCCTCGGGTGCACACAAGCCTCCAGCTTGTCTCCATGCCACCCTTCACCGTACCGAGGCCGTCCAGTTAAGCCGATATGTGTAACCTGCACATCTTGCACTCACATACACATATCAAATACACAAGGGTAAACCTAACTTAAACCCTTTGCCCAAACATCAAAACACATGGTCACTCCGGACCACAGATTGCCTCAACAGAGTGTGGCACAACAGGACGACTACTCGCACTCTAGTAACTACCATTACCCATGAGTGGTTGAGTGGGCAGAGAAACTAAATGACTGACGACAAGCTTAACCATAAGGAAGCCGATGTTCATCAGCATGTAACTATGCAGATATGGTGTATGATACTAATATGTACTATCAAGCAGGTCAAAACTATGCAATGGTATAAAAATAAACACCAGAATCAATAAGCATGCAACTAATTTATTAGGTAAGTTATATCTAATGTCAACCAACCCTAGTTGTGTTTAATGATTATTCTTAAGTACTCGCATACAAGCGGTACTTTACAGATCAGAAAAATCATCAGGTGAGACTATATGGACATAAATTTGATTAGCTTTAAGATCAAGCAAAGAAAGTATCAACGGATGATATTAAAAGGACCAGAATAAGATAAAGCAACCTACTCGGAAATAAAATAAGTTATGCATTTAAGTTCAATAAACTACAAATACGTAGAAGAAGTACCCGGCTTAAATTAAGTGTATATGGATAGAACCCCTCACGATCAACCGAACAAGTCCGAATCAAGGTCCTATATCAATGTGAAAGTTTAGCCATTTTTAAAAAAATAAAAATAGTAATTAGCTAAACTAACAACTAACCATACAGGAGTAATCCTAATAATTACCTTTATCATTTAATATCAAATAAATGATTTTACTCCTAATTAATTTGCATCATCATGGTTAGGTTCAATATAATTTTAATCCCATATTAAACCCAACACTAGTACCTAGTTAAACTAAGAAGACATCAAACCTACTTACAACAACCTATTCCCTCATTAAAGTTCACGGCGGACACAAGGTCAAATGTTCTAAGTCAAATACTAATCCGCAACAACATCAACTCGAAGACCCAACATCCCAAAAATGAAGAACCACTAAGTAAACAAATCCACAACACATGCTTCTCTACACTGTCGCAAATTCAAAAATATAATTCTAAATATTTCCACGTAGCAATAAGAGCCCACGTTACTATATTACAAACATACAATGCAATCCTAGGAACCACACCATTCCAAAACACCAAATACTATGACTGCTCACAAGAGTAACTATAACAGCCCAAACAATAATAATAGGAAAATATCACAGAACCCCCTACAAATCCTACTATCACTTGTTTCAAAACAGATTTGCCGCAAGCAATTCAAAACACCAATTACATTCCAATTCCCATACAAGAATCCCATAGTATAAAATGGGCAAGATGAACTCGACAAAAAGAACTCCCCAACTTTGATGTTCACAGCCAAGAAGTACCAAATCACAAACTGAAAACAAATTAAAACCACCAATCAAAACTCACTCACACTACAACAAAATCTCCACAGCTACGCCCATCACACAGCCAAGGAAAAAAAATCTGCACAACCTCCAAAATCGAAAACCATCCACAGGAGAACAAAATTATCCAAATTAGAAACATATGCACTATCAACTACTTCATCCATCAAGAACACAACAAGATCTCTTACCTTAGATGATTGCCGACTTGAAACCTTGCTCAGATTCGTCCAGGAAAACGAAAACTCACGGCGCCAAATCGAAGAGGGTTGTGGCTCGCAATGCATTGAGGGAAGGAGAGATCAGAGCGGAGCTGTGGGAGAGGAAAATATTTTCATGTGAGAAGAAGAAGAAGGAAAGAAGAAAAAGAGTAGAAGAGAAGAAGAGTGTGGCAGTTTGCGGTGTCGAGGAGGGGAGCGTGCAATGAGGCAAGGGAAAGAAAGGTTTTTTTTATAAATTATAATCAACTTTGCAAAAAAAAACCCCTCCTAAACTTTACTATTTAACACTATCACATACTCTATGATTGATCAGGATCTACCTGTTTGCTTTATGGATTCAGAACTAGGCACAACCAACTCAGTGTTTTTGTTAGCTCAAGTTGTCATTGAATTTGACTGTCATCTTTCTGCAACCTGATGACTCACCATGCATCCCAAATAGCCACTTGGTACCAAGATTGGCCTTGTTCCAAGTGTTGATATTTCATTTATATTAGAATGATCAACTGTATTTATCACGTCGTAAATCTTGAATGCATTCTCATTAGATGATGATCCCCCAAAAACAATTGTGCTAGATGAAGAAGCAATCAAAGTTTTAATTGAATGAAACAATTGAAGTTTTCGAGATTGATAGGGCTGGATAGCCCGTGCCCGACACGGGGGATGAATAAGTCCGGGATATGACATAACCTCCCACCTTGGGTCCCGCCCCCCCCCCCCCCCCCCGGGGGCGCGCTCGGGAAGGTCAGTCCAAGGATCCCCAGCAGAAGCCCCCCAGGAGGCGGGGCCTCGAGAGTACTTCGGGAGATATCGCACCCAGAGATCCCCGAACTCACCTCGGGAGGCGGAGTCCTCGCAACAGCCGGCCCCGGGTGCCAACCTCCCCCGGCTCAATGCGGGCAATCATCCCCGCTATAAAAAGACCACACACCCCCCGAACGTCTCAACGATAGAAAGAGTGCTAACGGCGCAGACTGTTTCAAAGGATATCCCTTTATCACCGAAAGCAGGGGGCGCGGCCTAAGTATCGGAGACGTGGCACCAATAAAAGGGGCACGACTTGGCTGTCGACACCAGTATAAAAGGTAGACCAACCCCTCCGATAAGGGGGTTACGGTCTCCCGTTTCTACATATTGTCTTTCTTTCTCATCACAATTCGGACAGCCTACTAACTTAAGTGTCGGAGTGGACTTCGCCAGACCCCTGCCGGCGTGTCCCCCTAACGCTTGCCCCCAAGTTCCTCATCGACGTAGTAATCTCCACAGGGGCTGAGCCTCAGTGACTGGCCATTGCCGACGACTCCTTCCGGAATAAATTTGGCGCCGCCTGTGGGAAACTAATAAAGCACCTAAGGGAGCGCGGTTGGCAGGATCGGAGGGACAACCCCTCACCCTCACGCGAGAGGAATTTGACCGTCTGGTGGCTAACACCATCAAGGAATCCCTGGAGCAGCACCAAATCGAATAGGCTGCCCCACAACCAGTGGGTCCGGTGAGGGAGGAGATCCCCAGAATCTCCGCCTCACATTCTCGAAGGTCCGTCACCCCTGTGGGGCGACAGGACGGCGCAGCCCAAGGCCCTCAGAGAGAATCCCCTGGAGAGGGGGAGAATGCCCATTCCGTGGCCTCCAGCGCTCAGAGGCATGAAGAGGGACTGGGGAGGAGGGATGGACCCAAGATCTTTCACAAGACTCCCTCTACCCTCTTCTCGTCCGAGATTGTCGAAGACCCCATGCCGAAACAGTTCAGCGGGCCGGGGATCCCTGAGTATGATGGGAAGACGGATCCAGAAGATCATGTCTGTAAATTCAAGAATGCGGCACTTCTGCACCAATATACTGACGGGGTGAAGTGCCAGGTGTTTTTGAACACTTTGTCTGGAGCAGCTCAACGGTGGTTTCAGAGGTTGCCACAGGGTTCCATTAACTCCTTCACGGAGTTCATGTTAAATATCGAATTTTACAGGGTTGAAAATGTGAATTTTGAAAGTTAGGGGCATAGTTGCAATTTTCTAAATTTGTTGGGTTTAATTGCAAAAAGGCCAGAAATAGTTATAAACTCCTAAAATCCCTAACTTCCTCCCCCATTTCCCTTCTGCCTGTTTCTATTCTCCAATGCTGCACGAGAGCAGTTGCTCGCCCGACGCCACAGCCGCTCGCCGCCGTCGAGACCCGACACCACAGTCGTTCGCCGCCGCCGAGACCAGACGCCACAGCCGTTCGCCGCCGCCGAGACCCCATCCTCCCCTTCTCCTCCTTCTCCGACGCGCACGAATAGAGCACGCCCTCACGCTGAGCCCTAGCCGACTACTGACGCCGTCGCATCTCCCCGTCATCGCCGCGCCCTTCTCCTTCCTCTTCACTTTGCGCGAACAAGCAGGCAAGCGCTTTGCCTTGCGTGGAAACCCTAGCCGATCGTCGACTGAGCCTTTTCGATTTCGACTGAGATTTCACCTTTGCATTTCCTTGGGTTTGGCTAACATTTAAAGAGTATAATCTGTTCCTAATCTCTTATTCTGATCGTCAGATCCATTTTCAAGCTGTGGTGTTAGTTCTGTGCTCAGTGCTTGCTGAATTTGTGCCCAATCTGTCTGAATTAAAGCTATACAAATTTGGCCGACGAGCTATAGCAGGTAAGAGTATTACCTAGGTTTGATCTTTGGTGCTTAATATTTCTTGCTTTGATGTTACAGAATACTGGCTGGTTTCTCCGTAAGATGTGTCCCAATGTTCAGAACTTGAACTGTAACTATTGTGACTAAATCTTAGACCATGGCCTAGGCACATATCTGGATTTTCAAACTTGACCTCCTTATTATGTATACCTTGAATCTTATAGTCAACGGATTCGAGGATTAGGTTGGTAGTCGTGGTAGTTTCGTTAATTTGGGAATTTTATTTAATAACCTAATGGTGATAATTAGGTATGGACGGAACCCATAGTTATATTGGATTTAACTAAATAGATGTAATTAAATAGAAGTTGTGATTAGGATTTATTCTAATTGTGTTTAGTATTCTGTTTAGCTAAGTTGTTAATTTTATAATTAGCTAAACTATATCATTCGGTACATGACCTTGAGTTGGTTACGCACAGTTGATCGTGAAGGTCCTCATTTACGAAATTCTTCAATAAAAGGCGGGTATTTCTCCTTTGTACTCGAGTAGTTTTCTTTACCTTAAAAGCATAGCTATATTATATCTGATAGGTTGCTTGACCTTGTTCTTTATCGTTATTTAAAACATCACCGTTGAGACTTATTCTTCGTTGATCTTCGAGATTCTAAATTCGTATCTGTACAGTCCTCTGTTGGATTTCTGTTCTGTAAAGTGCCGCTTGTACATGAGTACTTAGAAGTCCATTAAACATAGATAGATTTATTTGGCATTAGAAATACCCTACCTAGTAGTGTAGGTGCATAATTGTTGGTTTTTGATTTCTGGATGGTTGTGTTGATGCATCGTATACTCGTTGGATTTTGTTGCATCGTTGTTTCTTCGGTTGTTTGTGCATCGTATAGCATGCACCATACTTACACGTTGCATACTAACGACTGTTGGGCTTACATTTGGTTAAGTCATCGTTAGTCATATTGTTGCTCGATTCACTCAACCACTTGTTGTCGTGGTAGATATTAGAGTGCGAACATCTGTCCTGTTTTACCAAACAGTGACACCCTCACCGTTGTTTTTAGAGGGATGAGCAGTTGGTGGCTCACCCTCACCGTTGTTTGTTTTTGAGGGATATTGTAGCTGTGATAGCTCCCCCGATGTACCGTGGGTCTGGAGTGTGGACTCCCCAGCATCCTGTCCACTCAACCACACCTTTTGTGGTATTTGTTGTTAGAGTGGTACAGTTGTCACAGCCCTACCCACTCGGTCACACAGATGGGATGTGTTGACGGCTTGACTGGCGTAAGGGGTGACACATGTCATTGCATCATATGCATACGTATTTCTTTTATGCATTTGCTTGTGTTTGATGCACTTCTATAAGCTATGGTTGTTGCACATGATTGACATGCATGTATATGTTAGATTTATTGTTGTCGTGTTGTTTATACCTATTTAGTTGATGTTCTATTTTATATCAGTTGTTATTCGGTTTTATATCTTGTTGTTTTATATATGTTATGCATGTTTAGGAAATCTTATATTCCTTATGGACTGTACACTGTTGATTTCTCTACTCCGTTATCCTTATTATGTCATGCTTATTTGTCTACTCATATACCCGCAGAGTCCGCCCGGACTCACCACCACTGCTTTCCTTTTTGTTGTTTCAGATAGCAGGTAGACGTATCTCTTGGAGCCAGGAGAGGATCCAGTTGTCAGTCCTCAGTGTCAAGTTGAGTTAATCTTTCGTATTGGGTTTAGTTATTTGTTTCAGTACTTGTAGTTGCATTTTATTTATTATCGGGTTTTGTCGTTATCAGAGTCTTTTGGTGTTCTCTTTGAATTGTAGTTCTTTTATGTTTAAGGTGGCTGAGCCACCCATTATCTTTTATTCTAATATAAACTGTGTGGTTGTGTTTACTTCTATATATGTGATGCTAGCCGCATGTGGCTAAGCTAATATGGTGAGATAGTATGTATTATTGTCCCATATTGTCCGCCGTACAGGGGAGATGCTGCCCGATTTTCGAGGAAGCATGTGCCTCTGGGGGTGTGACAATTTTTGGTATCAGGATTCATAAACTCTAGTACTTATCCTGGAGGTCTAGAGTTCGAATCCTGAGGAAGGTAAAAATTCACTGCCAGGGGTGGAAAGTACTAGTGAGTAACGACACGGTTGTTCGTCGTCGACATTGGTTGTTGGTCGACGACATAGTTGGGCCGCCAAATGTTGATTTGGCCGCCAGGTTGTTGGGCCCGAGGGGCCAGGTTGTTTGGCGGCCAAATGCAACATTTGGCGGCCCAACGACGACCTGCTGGGGGAAACGAAATCTGACCGCGGTCCCGATCGCGATCCAGAGGCAGAAGCCGGGGGCCCGCACCCCGAAGATCCCTCTCCTTGGAGAGAGATCCTCAAAAGGAAAAAGCCCCTATGTGGGGCCCCCCTTCGGGCCACGTAGGGATCATCTCCGGAGGACCTACCGGGGGGGGGGGGGGGGGACTCTAACCGAGCCCGGAAGTCGTACACTTGGCGATTGGAAAACTACTCCATCGGGACAAGCTGAAGCCAGGTGACGGGCCCGGCCATCTCGTTTGGGCCATCCGACCTCGAAGAAGTAGAAGCTCCTCATGAGGACGTCATAGTGATCGTGACCCATATTGCCAATTATGAGGTGAAGTGAATCTTCGTAGTCACGGGGAGTTCCGTGAATATTTTGTACAGAGCGGCTTAGGAACAAATGCAGATAGATGGCGATGAACTGCTCCCAGTCTCGACCCCATTGTTCGGCTTCACGGGGTATCGAGTGCAGCCGCTGGGCCAAATTACCCTGTCACTCTGTTTAGGCAACGACAGGCTCAAGAGAACGCGGAGAACTCCTTTCTTAATCATGGACGCGCCTTCCTCATACAATGTCATCCTGGATCGCCCGACGCTCAGTGCTTTCCAGGCTGTAGTTTCTTTCTACCACCAGAAAATCAACTTCTCGGTGGGCGATCGGGTGGTGGAAGTTCGAGGAGACCAGCTGGTGTCCCGACGATGTTACAGTGGAGAGGTCAGAACAGCGTCTCGGAAGAACCTGAAGGGCCAGGAAGACTATCCGCGGAGGAGAGGTGGAAACGCAGGAGGTCCCGGTCCAACTGCGGTCTCGGACCCCCCTGGCCTTAGTAAGATTTGCAATTTGCTTAAAACAACTGTCTATGTCTCTCTGTGCTTTTACAGCAAAATCAAGTAATAAAATGGGATGCTCCTTTCAAAATGACAAATGTGATACTTAGGCTTGGTCTAGGACATACACACCCGACCAAGTAACCAAAACCCTAATGCCCCGCGGAGCAGCCGATGCCCGGGGTACTTAGGCTTGGTCTACGATATACGCGCCCGACCAAGTAACCAAAACCCTAATGTCCTGCGGAGCAGTCGATGCCCAGGGTACTTAGGCTTGGTTGGGCCTGAAATGGAATCATTTCAGGCCCAATGACCCTAAAAGGCCTAATGTGTCAAAACCCACTGATTGACCTAGAGAGCTCCGATTGTAAAAACTTCAGTTCCCGTGGATTTCTGAGGTTACAAGGAGTTCAAATTTGCTATCCATTGTTTATTTGGACTTCTCCGAGGTGTTAAAATGTAATAACAAAGAATCAAAAAAGACCCTTAATATTGGGCACGTTGGGCCTGAAATGGAAACATTTCAGCCCCACGTTGGGCCTGAAATGGAACCATTTCAGGCCTAACGTGGGTCTGATATGTTCTTTTAGTTTTAATTTAATAAAAATATTTTAATTAATTTAAATATTTTTTTGTTTTGAGAAAGGTTCCATAATATAAAAATCAAAATATAAAGGAATATCTTTTTATGGTCTGTCTCGGAATTCGTTACTGAGAATGAGAAAGAGAAATGCATGCAGTACTTGACAGTAGGGGTATAAGAGGAAATTTACTAAAATATGTGCGCCCTTTGGTAACAATGAAACCATGGTATATTTTTTGGTAAATACCAATTCTTAGGTACGCCCTTTGGTAAAAAGCCGATTATTATATGATTTGTAAATTTTTAAAAATAATAAAAAAAAAGCAATGATCGAGAGAGTGAAAATGGGAGGGTGAAAACCATAGTAAATGATATGGCATGACGTGACACTTTAATGCACACGCTCGATTATCGCTTGGACACTATCGACGGTCTTCAGCCGCCGCCCCGAATCAAATTATACCCTGGGGGGCACGGTGAACCCGTCGGAGATCGTGCATGTAAGGTGTCATATCATTCATTATGATTTTTACTATTCCATTTTCATTTAACCCAATCATTATTCATAAAAAAAAGGGGGAAAGGTGCTGTAAATTGCATCTTTCTGCTGATAGAATCCATTTCCTTATATGTTTTCTCAGTTAATTACAATAAAACATCAGACATGTCCCCCAGAAAAAGATGCAGATTCAAAAACACAAGTGTTTTTAGCATCGCTTTTCTCTTAGCCCATGGATTACTATAGAGGATTTACTTGCATTCAATGAATTAAAGGACAAATATTTTTATTTTATTATTTAAATTTTGTTTGACAATATATTAGACGCAGTTTTTTTTTAAAAAAACGTTTTAAAACTAGTCCGATACTAAAAAGGATAAAAAAATAACACCCCTTTTGTATATTTTTATAAAATTGTTATGAGATAAAAGTTTTTAACATTATTATAGATATATGTGAAATATTATTATAATATTAAAATTATTTTTCAAATTAGTCAAAACTATTTTAATATTATTTTAATAATTTTGATTAAAACTATTATGACATAAAATATAAACTAATTTGATTAAAATTATAATATATTATAATAGTTTTAATTAAAATTGTTATAGTAGCATTGGAATAAAAAAATCAAAATGGAAAATAAGATAAAATATTTTTTGTTATTTTTTTAATATGAGATGTTTTTTATAACTATAATAAGAGGGATATCTTTTTTATTTATAACAATAATAATTCTTAATTGCCATCTTTTTTCAGAGCCATATGTGACTTAACTAAGGCGTAGTCACGTGAGTGATTCAATACAGATGTGGAAATGTTTCTGTTGATTAAAATATCTACTTGTCCCAATTCCGTATACAGTAGGCAATAGTTTTAAAATATCTACTTGATTAAAATATGATATACAGTAGGCAATAGTTTTACCGGTTTAAAAAACGGATAATTTTAGTTGGCAAAAATCTAGCCGACCAGTATAATTTTTTATAAATAAAAAATTTTAATATAGAAATAAATAAGAAAAAATATATAATTTAATATAATATATAAAGGTAAGAATATAATTAAAAATCATAATAGATTTTTATAAATTAAAAAATTCATTTAATACCAAAATAAATAAGAATGGATATAATTTAATATAAAATAAATAAGAAAGAATATAATTTATTATGAAAATAAATAGAAAAGATATAATTCAATTTAAATATTTTTAATAATAATTTAAAAATTAAAAACAAAAAAAATCTAATTGATGAGATTCTAACCATTTAACATTATCCTTAAACAATATATATTTAAATATTTGTTTGGATATCTATTTTATTATTATTTATAATGTTCTTGAAAAATATATAATATAATTAAAGAGACATCTAATAATATATGGAAATTAATATATATATTTTGTATGTTACATAAATGATAAAACAAAAAGAAAAGAAGATAAGTACATCTCATAGTTAGCTACTAATTAATATAGTGAGAGTTCTGAGTTTCCTGAAATTTAAAATCATATGGCGTTTGACTCATTCGCACCGTGAATTTTCATATTTCTCGTTCAATTTGCTCATACTTATTTGGGTTTGTTGAGATTCTTCAAATTGTTGATATAATATAAAGAGTTGATTCTTCAAGTCTAGGTTTACTTCTCTTAAGGCTTTAGTAGATGATCCCAACGCTTTAGTAGATGATTGGTTGGGATGATCCAGGCTCTGGGAATCATTATATAATCATATGCGACTCTCGCATGAGACCCAAGACTGTAGAGGGACAGATCTTTTTCCTCCCATCGACCACTTATAATAAATATCATTTAACTAGTTGATGGATAGAATATGTGACTATCTCCCTTTGAAGCAATAGGCTTAGACACTTATGCAATTCTAACCGTTATTTTTTCATATTTAAATAAAAAAATATTCGCATTAGACATATAATTATAAAAGCTAATCATTTCTAACTGTTAAAGATATTCAAGTTTATATTCTTACATATAGATCGACAAATATGTCTCGTTAAATATCTCCCAAATAGATTGTAGTTCTAAATAATGCAATTAAATCAAAATAAATTAATTGATAATTAAAGAATTTGTATATAACTTTATTAATTGTAAATTCACCAAATATATTGTCACGCCCCAGAGGCAATGCTTGCTCGAATAACGGGCGACATCTCCCTTGTACGACGGACAATCTGGAACATTTATACATATCATCTCACACACTATATGGCTCAGCTATCACAAATATAAAATAAATTCTACAACCACGCAGTATAAAAGATAATAATAAATGAAATCACATATTGCAAATAAAACTCCAAAGACATCCAACCACAAACATACTCAGACTATACATAAGTCTATTGAAATAATAAATACCAGTCTTATAAAGTAAATGCAGAAATAAAAACAATGTGGAAAATAAGGTAAATGCGGAAAAACTATAATATGCTCGATATCATGGGATTGACAACTGGATCTTCTCCTAACTCAAAATAATGCATCTATCAGCTACCTGAAACAAAATTAGATGGTAGGGGTGGGAGTCTAAGCGGACTCTGTGAGTATAAGAATAAATAAATACATAGCATAATAAAAGGTATAATAAAAAAGTAGAAATAACAGTATACAGTATCTGAAACAGAATAACATATAGCATATGTAAAACTGAATGATAGTGCAATAATAAAACGTACATGTATGTCAATCAAATGCAATAATCATAGCTCATACAAATGCAACAAACACAAGAAAATACAAGATGCAATAAATGCACATTATGCATTGACATGTGTCACCCCTGATGTCAGTCAAATCGTCATCATATCACATCTGTGAACCGAGTAGGTAAGACTGTGACAACTGTACACACTCTAACAACTACCACAACTATAAGTGGTTGAGTGGACAGGATGCTCGGGAGCCAACTACTCCAAAATCCCAGGAAAAAGGGGAAGCCACCAACAACTTTGCTATCCCTCGAAAACAATGGTGAGGGTGTCAACTGCTTGCCTACAATTCTAACATCCACTATCCATGAGTGGTCGAGTGTGGCACAACAGGATGACTACTTGCACACTCTAGCAACTACCATTACCCATGAGTGGTTGAGTGGACAGAGAAACTAAATGACTGACGACAACCATAAGAAGCTGATGTTCATCAACATGTAATTATGCAGATATGGTGTATGATACTAATATGCACAATCAAGCAGGTCACAACTATGCAATGGTATAAAAATAAACACCAACATCAATAAGCATGCAACTAATTTACTAGATAAGTTATATCTAATGTCAACCAACTCTAATTTCCTAAGTACTTACATACAAGCGATACTTTACAGATCAGAAAAATCATCAGGTGAGACTATATGGACATAAATTTGATTAGCTCTAAGATCAAGCAAAGAAAGTATCAACGGATGATATTAAAAGGACCAGAATAAGATAAAGCAACCTACTCGGAAATAAAATAAATTATGCATTTAAGTTCAATAAACTACAAATACATAGAAGAAGTACCCGGCTTAAATTAAGTGTATATCGATAGAACCCCTCACGATCAACCGAACAAGTCCGAATCAAGGTTTTGTATCAATGTGAAAGTTTAGTCATTTATAAAAAATTAAAAATAATAATTAGCTAAACTAACTACTAACCATACCGGAGTAATCCTAATAATTAGCTTTATCATTTAATATCAAATAAATGATTTTACTCCTAATTAATTTGCATCATCATGGTTAGGTTCAATATAATTTTAATCCCATATTAAACCCAACACTAATACCTAGTTAAACTAAGAAGGCATCAAACCTACTTCCAACAACCAATTCCCTCATTAAAGTTCACGGCGGACACAAGGTCAAAGGTTCTAAGCCAAATATTAATCCGCAACAACATCAACTCTAAGACCCAACATCCCAAAATGAAGAACCACTAAGTAAACAAATCCACAACACCATGCTCCTCTACACTGTCGCAAATTCAAAAATATAATTCTAAACATTTCCACGTACCAATAAGAGCCCACGTTACTATATTACAAACATACAAGGCAATCCTAGGAACCACACCATTCCAAAACACCAGATACTATGACTGCTCACAAGAGTAACTATAACAGCCCAAACAACAATAATAGGAAAATATCACAGAACCCCCTACAAATCCTAATATCACTTGTTTCAAAACAGATTTGCCACAAGCAATTCAAAACACCAATTACATTCCAATTCCCATACAAGAATCCCATAGTATAAAATGGGCAAGATGAACTCGACAAAAAGAACTCCCCAACTTTGATGTTCACAGCCAAGAAGTACCAAATCACAAACTGAAAACAGATTAAAACCACCAATCAAAACTCACTCACACTACAACAAAATCACCACAGCTACGCCCACCACAGAGCCAAGGAAAAAAAATCTGCACATAACCTCCAAAATCGAAACCCATCCACAACAGAACAAAACTATCCAAATTAGAAACATATGCACTATCAACTGCTTCATCCATCAAGAACACAACAAGATCTCTTACCTTAGATGATCGCCGACCCGAAACCTTGCTCAGATTCGTCTAGTAAAACGAAAACTCACGGCGCCAAATCGAAGAGGGCTGTGGCTCGCAATGCGTCGAGGGAAGGAGAGATCAGAGCGGAGCTGTGGAAGAGGAAAATATTTTCATGTGCGAAGAAGAAGAAGAAGGAGAAGAAGAAAAAAGAGGAGAAGAGAAGAAGGGTGCGGCGGTTTGCGGCGTCGAGGGGAGCGTGCAACGAAGCAAGGGAAAGAAAGGTATTTTTTTATAAATTATAATCAGCTTTGCAAAAAAAAAACCTCGTAATTTTTACCATTTAACACTATCACATACTCTATGATCGATCAGGATCTACCTGTTTGCTTTATGGATTCGGTACTAGGCCAAGCCAACTCAGTATTTTTGTTAGCTCAAGTTGTCAACTGTCATCTTTCTGCAACTTAGATGACTCACCATACATCCCAAATAACCTCTGGTATAATGATTGGACTTGTTCTCTTTCTTCTAAATTGGTATAACATATTCTTATAGAGTTTGACACAAATTTTATTCCAAGTGTTGATATTTCATTTATATTTGAAAGATCAACTGTATTTATCACGTCGTAAATCTTGAATGAATTCTCATTAGATAATGATTCCCCAAAAATAATTATGCTAGATGAAGAAGCAACCAAAGTTTCAATTGAATGAAGCAATTAAGGTTTTCCGTGATAATATTAATTGTAATTTAAACAAAATCATTCATAAAACATATATTTTTTCGTGGTATCCTTATCACTAAAACATATATTTCTATATTTGTAATGATTATAGAGACAGCGTAACTCTACATCATTCATAAATTCAGGATGACTTTTAATAAATGTCACAAAATCTTCAACTCTAGCAAAATATTTATCTCGGATAAATTCATTTTCTAATATATTATATATTCAAGTTTTATTCACGTATATTGTATGCTAATGAGAATAGGACACAAGTACAAAACTAAATTTCCATTGTTCAAATTAAGCTAATGCTAAAGTATTCGAATATAACAAAGAACTATCAAAAATTAGATCATGAAATTACAATAGAAACACACTTAGTTTCTACGTTAAACGGATAGAATAATCTAGGTATACAACACATCTGAATTGCTGAAAAAAGGAACAAAACTACCCATTCCTGTTGCAATATGAATTATATAGCCTTTTTAAAATTAATTTAGGTATTTAACACATGGAAACATATTGATAAAATCCCCATATAAATATAACATGTGCAGATTAAAATAAGAGTAATAATATGCACAATAAAAGTGAATGTCCCAGTGAAAATTTTGATCATTAATTGACGACACGTCCGACGTCCGATCGCTGATCGGACACTATCGATGTCTCTGGCCGCCGTCTCGAACCAAACTATATCTTGGAGGGCACGGTGAACCCATCGGGGATCGCCGCAATTGCAGTCTCGTATTTCACCGTCGATTTCTACGTTGTCGACGATCTCGACGGTCACCTCTCCAAGTTGATCGACGCGATCGGAGGCCGGTAGTATCGATCGACGAACGATAGATAATAGATAGGAACTGAAGTGAATTCAAATATAAATTCTGTTCTAGACGTCTCAGCGTTATTTTTATTTTATTTTACTTTTTGCTTCGAAAGTTTTTAATTTTTTTTTTAAATCGTAAATTTTTTAAATCCTATCCTATTCAATATTATACCCCAAATTCTAAATCATAAACTATATAAAAAAAATTACACATCCTAAATACTATATCCTAAATATTAAAACCTAGACTCTAAATCCTAAATTCGAAACCCAAACTTAAAAAAAAATATGCACCTAAATACTATATATTATACCCGTTAGCACAAAATTTTTGTCATTTTAATGTTTTTACTTGAATACTATGACTCAATCCTGAATTTTAAAGATAAAAATTTTATTGATTTAATCCCGAACTAAAAAAAATTGTTTGACAATCTAAGTCTCTGTCCAGGGCCTTGGATTGAATCTAGGAGAGTCTGGATAGCAATAAGCATGGATAGAAGCAACGCACAAAAATTTATAATCTATTTTGAACATTCTGCTCATTGAGTTAATAAAAAGGCATAATTGAATTTAAAATGTATTAAAAAAATTCATCTTGAATAATAAGTATTTAAGTTGCCCATTGAGTTTTATAAGCTCATCTCCGTATGTAGTCTAGATAAATAGATGAATTTTTATCTAGTCTACGCAGATGATCTTAAAGTACTGTTGAACTCAGGGATGTCAGATGAGCATAAAAATTCATATTCAAATGTGATTTTAATCTGGCTAATTATTTAATGTCATACTCTTCTGATCTCTATATATTTTCCCTTTGCTATTTATTTCTTTTCAATGACCTTTGGTTGTACTCCATTATCAACCGAAAAATTAGTCAATTATACAACAATATATTAACAAATATATATATAATAATATAATTGATTAAATTCTTAGGAAATTAATTCATATATTCTTTGATGTTATGGGCACAAATATATTTGCCAAGTACTACTTTAGGAATAACTAGAAATGATAATCATATCAAAATTTTCTTTCAAGTATAACAATTACAAATTCTCATTCAAATATCACATATTAATAAGCAATTCCAACCCAAATAAATTTGCAAGTGCCTTGGCCTAAAAAGTTAGAGCATCCACATCAAATTCTCTATCTAAAATATAAAATTTAAAGTAAAAAAATTATTTTATTTAAATTTGGATATTCACTTTTCACTGTCCAATTTTCATCATCTTCTCTATAATTTAACATATCATTATTTATTATTATTATTTCTCTATCTTTTATATTTTTTTAGGGAATTAAATATATTCCTTAAATTTAGAAAAGTATTGTTCATCCCATCAAATTTTAGAGGATAGATAGAGTAGCTGTTGTAAAGAAATTTTTGATATAAAATATAAAATTTAAGGTAAAATATTTATTAAGAAATCTAACGTGGATGCTCTTAGTAATTAAGCTCCTAAGCACTAGTTTAATTTAAAAAAAAAATAAATATGGCGTTGCTAATTACACTAGATCGATATCCATGCATGATCGAGTAGCGCTTCACAAGGTTGATTAAATTCATCGAGCTTTGGATCCACTCGGCGTTGCTTCATTAGTTTCTGCACAAACAAATATACTTTCATATATTAATCTTAGGGAAATTTTTTGCATGCATCCAACGATTAAAGAAAATACATCCACCAATAAATTAAATTAAGAAAAAGAATTTAAAGAAAAATAAGAAGAAACACTCACGTGATTGATGATCATCTGCTGGCGATCCGGCGAAGTAGCATTTGATCCTGCATAATAATCCCTCAGGGCACTTATCGTAGCACGAGTCATGTGCATTAGTCTCCGTCGCCGGGTGATGTGCATCGGTGGCCGGTGCCGGTGCTGGTGCCGGTGAGGTCACTTTAAATGGGGAGACCATGTGTGTCATGAGGATTTGCAGGCGGGCCGACGAGGCCGGAGCCGTGACAAGAAGCAGACACAAAATGAGAACCACGCAGCTCTGCCTCCTCGTCTCAATCGCCATTCTGATTGCAGTAGCTTGATTTACTTAATTAATTAATTAAAATATATTTAGGATTTGATTTAATATTATATTTTATTTAGTGGGGGATATGATTAATTATATTAGACGGAGGAAGAGGGGAGTATTTATATAGTTTTGTGCAGTGGGCTATTTTTGGTTTAATTGCGAGCTTAACGGTTGATGTTTTACGTGGCGTATCGTGTTTGGTCATTTCTTATCGACTTTATTAAGCCATTGCACATCTTTGACTACGATGTATATATCGCCTCTAATTATCAATCAAGAGTCGCTGATGAACTACTCTGGAATAATAGTTGATATGAGATAGTATTAATTCCGTCACAATATTTATATATATTTTAATTGTTTAAATTAAATCATACAGAGAATTAAAAAAGAGAGGTTAGAATAACATATATTAAAATAATTAAGGACACTTCAAATTCTATAAAGATATAATTATCAAGATCAATTTTAAATATTTTCTATAAAAATATGATTGTATCGAAAAGATCAACTTTAAATTCTCATGTTTGGACTTTTCATAAATTTTAGTATGTAGATCCTAGTTGGAAATTAAACATGGGTTATGTCTTAGTGAAACTAGATAATGAAGCCTTGCCCCTAGAGTTTGGTACAGATGGTAAGTGTACGGTAGTTTGTCTATAGTGGATAGGGTTCGAGTCCTAAGGAATGCATCGTTTGTGTTCGTCTTATCATGTACTTAACATTGGTGGTCTTGATGAACCTTCTTTCAATGACATGGGATTGTCACGTGGGGGTTGTTGGAGCAATCTAGGTACCTTAGATTTTGATGTTTGAGCAAAGGTTTAAGTTAGGTTTATTGTTGTATTTGATATGCATTGTGAGTATGCAGAATATATGTACAATAAGGAAAGTCCAAGTGAAATCTTGGCAAAGAAGAAAAGTCCAAGTGACATCTTGGCAAAGGAAGACCCAAAAACAAGGACCAAGATCGAAGGAAGCTCCAGAAGGTAAGCGTGAAGGATGGGGATGCATCCGAGGGACGCAAGGCTGATGGAGGAGCCAAGAAGGCTAGGTCTAGGTTGGTCAGGCGAGGACGAGTGTTGAGGGACTGTACTCGATCGGGGTTGAAACCCTAGCTAGCTTAGGGTATGGGCAGTCGACTAATGCTTGGATCAGTCGACTGATGTATGGTACAGAATGATCAATCGACTGCTGAATGTTGCAGTCGATTAGTGTCGGCTGAAATTCAAACGTTGGACTGTAACGTTCGAATCCAAGGTGAACCAGTCGACTGGTGCCAGGTGTTGGCACCAGTCGACTGGTAACGGTTGTTTCAACTGTGAGCTCTATTTAAGAGAGCTTGGTTTGACTGGGCAAAGGTTGACGAAATAAGCTTGGGTAAAGCTTATTAGTAGTATCTAAGTGCTCAGGTGTTGTCGGAGTTTGTGGCGAGGTTTCTCCACCCACAAGGTGTAAGATGTGTATACTGAAAGACATGACTTTCTTTATATGAACATCTTTGTTGAAAGAGAATCACAACTACACTAGGTGCATGTTTATATTAGTACATGCATGAAGTCCAATTACTTTTCATTGTAGATAACATGGTGTGTGGTGTCACACGGAAGATCATGTTATCAGTCCCTTACTTAGTATAAATAAGAGGCTCACAACCAAGATGGAAATTGGACAACCCATCAGAATGGTTGTAGTGTAATTAGGTATGGTTGGTCTTGACCATAGAGTTACACTAGTGTGCTTTGAGTACATTGAGCAGGACCCAAACCCGAGGTTATCCAATTTGTATTGACTCGATAATTGGATAGGACCTCAAGATTATATTATGGAGTACGATCCCTTAATCCCGATATAATAACAGACATATATTATTAACTATTATTTCTTTGATTTACCAATGGGCGAGATTATTCTGTTAGATCGATAGGCCCGGTAAGTCGGGAAATAATATTAATAATATGATGTGCTGTTGATTATTGACGGAATCCGTATCCTGGTGAGTCGGGTTGATGATGCCCCTTGATGAGCTCAAAAGGTTCATCATGCTAAACCCTGCAGGTGGATTTGATCCGGCATGATGATAAGGTTGAGTGGTACTAGTCAAGGACTCAGAGGTTAATTAATTTGAATTGTCAGTAATTTAAATTAATTAACGGGCATTCGAGATCTTAAACACGGGGGATGGACGACTCGTAATATGTGGAGCCCATATGAAAATATGAGGTTGGTGAGGAAGTTCAATTAAGATCCTTTAGTGAAATGGATCTTAATTAATGGATCGGGTTTAGATCCATTGGTGGGCCAAGATCCAACTCCTCCTCTTGGTCCCTACCTTAGCCCTATAAATACCCAAGGAGATCATAAAACCAAGGCTTGATCAATCACACAACAACCCAAGACTTCCCTCCTCTCCTCTCTTTCCCTTCTCTCTCCTAGGTCACGGCAAAAGCAAAGAAGAGAAGAGTGCCTCTTCTTCTTCTTTTCTTCTTCCCTTCTCATCCACTTGGTGGCTAGCCTCTACTAGACAAAGGGAGAGACTTCCTCTCCCTTTTGTAGGGTGCGGCGAGAAGAGAGGAGGCGCCGGCGGCAGTTGGGAGGTGGCGCAAGGGTGACTTGCAGCGCCGCCGCAAGTGGAGGAGAAGAAAGGATACCGGTCAGGTTTGGGTGGGAGAAGAACTTGGTTCTCTCCTTCATCTTCTTCTTCACCTTCTTCCCGTGAACTTCCTTGTGGCCAGCGTGGGCTTGGAGCCTCACGGTGGCTGGCGGCGCAAGGAGTAGGGAGAAGGGCCGACGGTTCCAAACCCTTGAACTAGGGTTTGGATTGGTGTGAAGAGTTGATTTGTTGGACAGCCTCAGTGATCTCGGTTCGCGGTAGATTGTTGCCCACACAACGTCTGCGAAGGGAGGGACATAAGGTAGAAGACCACGAGGTGATCGGAAAGGTATAACTCTTTCCATGCTCCTTTGATTATCCTTATGTTGTTTGTGTGCCTTATTCATTTGTCTCGTCATTTCATGTTAGTTAGTTTATTATTTTGGTTTTGTATCATGATGAATAATTTACTAACTGGACCCCGACCATAAACACAAAAGCCGGCGATCAACTCGTCGCCTTTTCCGCGGTCGAACGATCAAGCAAATCACAAGGCCGATTTTGGTAATTAGCCGAGTTGTGATTTGGATCGTTCGATATGGCACGATATGGTCATAGAGAGATGGGTCTCCATTCGGATTAATTTTTAATCCGTAGACATGGAGAGGTCTCTCGGATCGACCAAGTATTCGCTGAGGAAACCCGCCAAGCCATACGCAACACAAGGAGCAACGCGAGCTAGCCGAAGGCTTTCCGGGGAGTCATCCACCGACGGATCGGGATCGTCCACCTTACGGACAGCCACGGAGTAGGAGTTTTATCTCCGAACCACGTTAAATTGGTTTATCTTCCTTTGTGTTAGCTTTAGTTTATTTTATATTCCGTTGTACACTAACACGTGTAGGAAGAACCGCGATCGAAGTGGGTGAACGACTATTCACCCCCTCTAGCCGTACGCACCGATCTCTAACAGGGGTCATTAATGTAGTGGTTTCATAATTTTTTTAGACAAATGAAGTTTGGTTGTGAACCAGGCACTCACAAAATCCTAATAGAGCTAGGTAACTAACATCCTGATCGGGAATCAGGTAGGACCTAAGTCTTGGTTGGGAATCAAACAAGAAAGTCTTAGTTGGGAGCTAGATGGATCAAGTCCAAATGGAATCAGGTGGGAGTTAGATACTGCCTCATATGCTTCACCAGACAGCCATGGGTAAGAGGTGCAAGTGATACTCCATCACATTTGGTGAGACTCTCATTAGATCCTTTAAATACCTCACAATTTTGAGTGATCCTTTAGACCTCACCATTTTGAGTGAGACAGTTGGCTAATTCTCCCTTTAGCTCGGGATCAAACCCTTTTGAGATTTGAATGATCTTTCCAAAGTGAAGATGTTCCCAAAGTGAATGAATGGTTGAAAATCCTCTATGATCTTTCTGGGGATGTTCTCTGTTGAGGATGCCTCCAAAGTGAATGAACGATTGAAGTCTTGTGTGGCATTTTCGAAAATGTTCCAAGTCAGGAATGTTCCCCAAATGAATGTACGATTGAAGTCCTGTGTAACCATTCCCGAGATATTCTCAGTGAGGGATGTTCCCAAATCCCAAAGTGAGTGTACAACTGAAGTCATGTACGATCTTTCTAGAGATGTTGTCAATCGAGGATGTTCCCAGAGTAAGTATGGGGCTGAATTCTTGTGATATGCTGCCAAGCTATCTCCTCTAAGCATATGTTCGGTTGGGCCCTTCAATTCAGACAACACACCTCATGTGTGGACCGTGCAGCTAGCTTTTCAGACGGTGCACTTTCGCATCAGTTGATGTCTTGAACAGATATACCTAGGTATATCAGATTTGATGTTATCAGAGTATGCTCTTGATGTCTATTTTAGACATCTAAGGGGGCGTTTGGTACGCTTGTTTTTCATTTTCATTTTATGTAGAAATGTGATTTTCTGGAAAACGTGTTTGGTTTGCATTTTCAGCCTTGTTTTCCAAAAAAAGATATAGCGTTTTCTGAAAAACTAGAGAATGAATTAAAGTCATTTTCCAGAAAATGAGAAAATGTGATTTTTGAAAAATGAAAATAGAAAATGGAGCAAACCAAACGACCCCTAAGGTTGTTTTTAAAAATACGGTAATTCGAAAATCCGTTGTAGCAAATTTCTCGAAGAATTATTAGATAGGTTCTAGGATTTTCGGGATCGAGAACGAGGTTATAAGGGGGTAAATTAGAAAAAGAACCTTATACTTAAGGGCATGGATTTGGTTTAGGTAAGTTTGAGGGGTTTAAATGCTTAGAGCCCTAAAATTGAGGGTTCATTTCGAATTGGCAGAAATAGGGGGGCTAAAATGCAAAAGTGTCTCTCACATAAATCCCCCAAACTTCTCCTCTTCTTCATCGTTGTCTACACCCGACGCCCACGCCTCTTCATCCTCTCTGTTCGATCGAGATCAGCCGAGGCCGACAATTTTTCCTCGCTTCCTTCTCTTCCCCATCTCCTTGAACGAGCTCTTTTATTGCGAGGCTATGGGTTCTTGAGCCTCGACAGGGGTTCCTGTACAAAGTATGATTAAACATGAAGCATTTGTGAATTGAATGAGCACAAGAACAAACTGAGGAAAAAACGACAAAAGAATACGGTTCTAATTTTTACACCATGGTTACATCCAATTGTTGGTTTTATACACACATCTATCCTAATTATGCCACAACTGTACAAGAGCAAATAATTACATGTATGCCCCCATTGGCCCGCTATCATCCCAAGTCCACAGTCTTTAATCACAACACCCCCTCCTCAAGCTGGGAAGAAGGGACCCCCAGACCAAGCTTGGACAAAAGTGTATGGAACGACTGGGAACTCAGGAACTTGGTGAAAAAATCTGCTAGTTGCCGAGAGGTAGGCACATAGCATGGGTATAAGAAGCCTTTCTTGTACTCGTCGCGCACCAAGTAACAATCCATGTCTAGATGTTTAGTGCGCTTGTGGAACACCTCATTCGCCGTGATATGGATGGCTGATTGATTATCGCACCAAAGAGGGATCGGCGTAGGATAGGACTGACGGAGGTCCCGGAGTAAGTAAGATAGCCATACAAGTTCCACCGTAGTGGTCCCAAGACTCCTATATTCCGCCTCACTGGAAGATCGAGAAACTGTGTTTTGTTTCTTGGTTTTCCAAGATATTAAACACCCTCCCATTAGAACACAAAACCCGGTCACAGAGCGTCGAGTGAGAGGGCAAGAACCCCAATCTACGTCGCTATAAGCTTCTAAATTGGTTGTGCCGCCAGCTGGATAGAATAATCTGTGAGTGCAGGTATTTCGTAAGTAACCAACGACGCGTTGTGCCGCACTCCAATGCTCGGCTCCTGCATGTATTGACTGAGTTGTTGGACAGGATATGCCAAATCAGGCCGAGTGAAACCTAAGTATAATAATCGCCCTATCAGGCCACGGTAGGCATCTGGGGAAGCCAATGGAGGTGAAGTACCAGGTGGTTGAAACTTGAAATTCCGCGGCATCGGGGTACTATATGTTTTGGAATCAGAAGCAGCATAACCAGCGATGACATCCTGTATGTAGCGATGTTGGCAGAGATGAATACCTTCTGTGGACCGATAAATATGGACACCAAGAAAGTAAATGGCTGCACCCAAGTCTTTGACAGTGAATTTGCAATGAAGAGCCTGTTTCACTCGAGCAATATCTGATAAATCACTACCGGCAATGAGAATATCGTCCACATAAACAATAAGAGCCATGATGGTTGTGTCCGTATGGCGAAGAAACAAGCACGGATCAGCAAATGCTTGCTGAAAATCCAGAGACTTAAGGAATTTAGTTAACTCCAAGTTCCATTGGCGAGATGCCTGCTTTAATCCATAGATGGAGCGTTGTAGCAAGCAGACTTCCCCCTCCTGAACTGCATAGCCAGCAGGAGCTTCCATATAGATAGTCTCGTCGAGATGGCCATGTAAGAAAGCATTGTTCACATCAACTTGATGAAGATGCCAATTACGCTTGGCGGCTAAAGCTAATAAAAGACGGATCATTGTAGCTTTAGCCACCAGAGCAAATTTTTCGACATAATCAACTCCTTCGACTTGGGTGTAGCCCTTTGCTACTAACCTCGCCTTGTGGCGAGCAATGCTCCCATCGGCATGGCGTTTGATTTTATACAGCCAACGACATCCGATGGCGCGCTTTCCTGGGGGGAGTCGCATGACTGACCAAGTGTGGTTTTGCTCCATTGCCTGTAATTCATCCTTCATGGCAGCCTCCGAGGCTGGATGTCCTTTAGCATTGGAGTAGTGTTGCGGTTCCTCCATGGCACTTGGTTCTGGATCCGCAAAAATGGTATCAGTATCGATTTGCGCTAACAGTGTGACATATTCAAACATCCAAGCTGGCTTCTCCCTGTTGCGATGACTTCTGCGTGGGGCAGCAAGTGCATCTGACGGCTGTTCATTTTCTGCTGGAAAAGAGTGAGCTGATGGCTGCTCATTCTCTGCTGGAAAAGTGTGGGCTGAGTGTGGCTCATCAACGTTGACTGGATGCTGTTCGGCAGCAGTAACATCAAGTGACTGATAGTCAGACGGTTGAGAAGTGGGAGCGTCTGTACGGGAAATGGACAAACTAGAGTCGTGCACTTCCGGGAATAGCAATGGTAAGGCAGGTTCAACATTCTGCTTGAGCAAACCATGCCCTTTGTAAGGGAAAACAGATTCATAAAATACCACATCCCGTGAGATATGAATCTGCTTGTTGTCAAGCTCCATCACACGATATCCTTTCTCCTGTCCAGCATAACCCATAATAACACACTTTCGAGCTCGAGGAGACAGTTTGTCATCAGCAGGGTTAACAACTCCAATGTAACATAAGCAACCAAAGACCCGTAGATGGGATAGAGAAACTGTCGTACCTGTGAGTAGTTCCAGCGGTGTCTTCCAATTCAGTACAGAGGAAGGAAGTCGATTGATTAGGTAATTTGCTGTAAGTAAGGCATCACCCCAATATGTACGAGGCAAGTGGGACTGAAAAAGTAATGCCCGAGTGACCTCCAATAAATGTCGATGCTTCCGTTCCACCCGTCCATTCTGTTGAGGACGCCCCGCACAGGAAAATTGTTGCAATATGTCGTGGCTTTCACAAAATTGTCATATAGAGGCACTAGTAAATTCACCACCCTTATCACTGCGTAACACTTTCACATGCCTTGCATATTGTGTCTGTACTAGTTGCACAAAAACAGGAAGGATGTGTCCGACCTCACTTTTCTGTCGCAACAGATAGACCCAAAAACAACCCGTAGCGTCATCGACAATGGTGAGAAAATAAGCATGTCCCCCAGTGGTCCGAAGCTTGTAAGGGCCCCAAACATCACAGTGCACTAAATCAAAGGGTGTAGACGCAAGAGATGCACTAACAGGAAAAGAAGGGCACTGAAATTTAGCAAATTGACAAACATCACAAGGTACATCATAAAAAGTACAGGGCAATTTCAAATGAACTGTCTTCGAAAGCGAAATGTGTCCCAGGCGACAGTGCCACAAAAGAGAAGCATCCGACTTACATAAAGAACCAGAATATAAAGCAAGTTTGTTGAGCAAAACACCAGACAAATTAAGTAGAGCAGAAGACTGAGGGTGATGAACTTCCTTGTCATACGCTGCTATGACATGCAACAAAAAAGACGTTCGGTCCAAGACGTATAACCCTTTCTTCAAACGACCAACAGCAACAACGGAATCAGTATCCTGGTCCTGCACCACACAAGAATTCCCAACAAAAATGAATTGCAAATGCTGATCCAACATTAACTTGCTCACCGACAGTAAGTTGTGATGGAAGTTTGGTGCAAGAAGAGTATGTTGTAGCATGAGCTTTCCTCCCAGATTTACTGTCCCTGAATTCGTTACTTGCTCAACATTGCCATTGGCCATGATAATAGGAATATTAACAACCGGTTGCACATTAGATAACAATGTAATAGAGTTTGCAATATGGGATGTAGCTCCCGTATCAATAATCCAGTCAGAATGATTGCTCGCAGTAAAAGAAATCTGTGTATTACCTGAAAACTCATAATCTAAGTAATTTGTAGCAGCATAATTCACTTCAGGCTCCTGTTCTTTTCCTTTCCCTTTGAGTATTTTGAGTATTTCATGTTGCATGCTTTGCAGGTTATCCAGTGGAGTTGAAATTGCTTGTGATTCTTCATCAAGGGGGCTATCCACATAGTGTGCCTTGGCCCCTTTAGAGACCGGCCTGGCTTGTTCTTCTTCCACTTTGGGGGGTAACCATGCAATTGAAACAACGATCAATTGTATGTCCTTCACGCCCACATGCTGAGCAGACCAATCCATCAGAAGATTGCTTTTCTTTTCCCTTTGAATTGTAGCCAGTATGAGCATTATGGGACAACATAGCTGACTGCAACATTGTTGTTGGTGACGAGATGGCTATAGAGGGGGGGTGAATATAGCCAGACACAATTTCTTGGCTCTTTTCGAATCTTCTCTGCACTTAAGTTAGTAGCAGCGGAAACAAAACAAATGCAGAGAAGCAAATTTAACAAAACTGCAGAAACAGAGAATACAAACCAAGGATCGCAAACAAGGATCGTTTACAAGGTTCGGGGATAACTTGCCTCTACTTCTTGGTGTGCCCGTGAGGTGGGCGATCCCTTGATCGTCGGCAGATCAAGCCCCGGTGAACTCCGGATAGTAGCAGCCTCCTTCTCGGTGGAGAAACCTCTCCACAAGTGATCTCAAGAAGATACAAGTTAAGCACAAAGACACTTGAGAAGACAAGCTCACAAAGATGTAACAAGATAGCTCAAGCACAAAGCAACAGAGAGCACGAACACAGCCCAGCCAAACTTCCCAAGTTTCTGTCTTGTTCGCCACCGCTCCTCTGCTTCCAACTTCGTCACTTAAGCTCTGCTCACCATCACAAGCTTCATCAGCATCCACTGAGCCAGCCTGAACCCACTGACCTCCCTGAGCACTCAGTCCACTAAAGACCTCCTCTCCAGCTGAGCCTCCGTCAGTCGCCAGCTGCGTCAGTTAACCGTTGAAACCTGAGAATGAGAAACAGCCAAACCTGCTCAACGGAAAGCCTCCCATTGACCCTCCTTGAGTGTTTGAATCACCTGCTATCACCTGCACACTCCAACAGAGGCTTAGCAATGCATGTCAAAACATATCAGCAGTGTATCAGAGAATCGGCAGTGAAAATAGACTTCTGACAGCATATTTGAATTAAAGTTCTGCTCCTGATCGGTCACCGGACCGATCAGGAAGGACCCTGATCGGTCACCAGACCGATCCAGAAGTCTTCTGCACACTCCTGATTGATCCCCAGACCAATCAGGCTCCAGCCTGATCGGTCACCAGACCAATCAGGCTGCTTCCAGACCGATCAGGAGTCATCCTGATCGGTGATAGTGAGAACCTTGCGACAAATGATCGTTCACTAGACCGATCTGAGCAGTATCCCTGATCGGTCACCAGACCGATCAGGAGCAGATCAGCAGGGGAACTCAACTCACTGTTCGCTCCCTGATCGGTCACCAGACCGATCAGGAGTTGTGCAGTGAGTGAAACACACACTCCCTGATCAGTCACCGGACCGATCAGACATTGCTGGATCGGTCACCAGACCGATCCACGAAGGAGCAGCGTGCCAACTCCCTAATCGGTTACCAGACCGATCCAGGGACGCAGACCTAGCCTTCCAAGCTAGGATTTCATTCACCTTAGCCCTCCAAGCTAAGGATTTTTCAATCTAACTCTCCAAGTTGGGAATTTGCACCTAACCCTCCAAGTTAGGACTTTTCACCTAGCCCTCCAAGCTAGGACTTTTCACCTAGCCCTCCAAGCTAGGACTTTTCACCCAACCCCTTCGAGTTAGACCTTCATCCAACCTAGCCCTCCAAGCTAGGCACCTGACCCTCCAAGCCAGGACTTTTTCACCTAACTCTCCAAGATGGGACTTTTCACCTAACCCTCCAAGTTAGGACTTTTCACCTAGCCCTCCAAGCTAGGACTTTTCACCTAGCCCTCCAAGCTAGGACTTTTCACCCACCTCTTCCGAATTAGGACATTTCCGACACCTGGCTTCACTCACCAGGACCCGGCTTCACTCACCGGGATTTCCAACACCTGGCTTCACTCACCAGGACCCGGCTTCACTCACTGGGATTTCCATCACCTAGCTTCACTCACCAGGACCCGGCTTCACTCACCGGGATTTCAACCTAGCTTCACAAGCTAGGACCTGGCTTCACTCACCAGGGTTTCATGCCCAGTCCCCGACCAGGACTTTAACCCAAATTCGCTCAACCAAACTTAAATCATTGTCAAACACCAAAACAACAACCGGGCCAGACTGCATCAACAATCTCCCCCTTTTTGTTGTTTGACAACCCGATTTAAGTTTAGGTATCAATCAATTGAAGTCCGTTCAATTCTCATAAGGGAATCATGATCCTCCCCCTATAATAACCATAAACTTAATCAGTCATTTTCTCCCCCTTTGTCAAACATCGAAAAGGGTATGGTTATTAAGTTTGAACATACCTCCCCCTCAACCAAGGGTCTCCCACTAAAATAATCAAAGGATAATTTTTGAATTGCATATGAGAGGCATATACCATAAATGTATCATGGCAACAATGTATATGCATCATACGACAACATTTATCGCAGTTCCATCAGACTGATGATCGATACAGAAAAATTTCTGATTTATCTATGAACGATCAATTTTCAGAAAAATTTTTATAATTCTGATTCGTTCAAGATCGGACTGCATTAACACTTGGACTTCCATGTGAAGACATATACAGAAGTATATCATGGTCAAGTACGTATATGCTTCATAGGATGAGTAAGAAATGCAACTGTATCTGAAAAATAGTCCTGATTGGTCTCCGTGACCAACCAGGTCTGTTGATTACGTGATACAGAAGGATATCTGATTAGTCTGGGAGCGATCAGATTTCAGAAAAATTTCAGAAACTTTGATACATTCCTGATCAGACTGCATTAACAATTTGCATTCCACAACAGGGATGTAGACTCTATTGAGATTCGTTATTTCAGAAAAAATTCTGAAACACGACATTAAGAACAAGAGTCATGACTCAACAAACCCTTTCTTATGAATTTGAACATTCCAACATAGGTTTGTATCAAATCACTATTAAGTACCAGGTTTGTATTACTTGAACAATTTTGTGCTCCTTTAGTACCAGGTTTGTACCAATGGATGATCAAGTATGTTTTAATTGTACTTGGTTTGTATCAGATTTGTGTGTGGTATGATCATTACACTGATACAACGAGAAGAGATTGGCTTGAGGAGGTTTTGGATCAATTTGGAATGATCTGGGAGCTCCTTGATCAGAGTTGGTTTGATCGGTCACCAGACCGATCAGAAGCACCCCTGATCGGTCGGTGGACCGATCAGGGATGATACAGAATGGTTTCTGAAACTGATCGGTTTCAGAAACAAGTTCGTTTCAACTCTTAATCACTCTAATCCCTAATACAATCAGATTTACTCCCTAAATGAGTTCCATTAATCATAAATCATTTAATCAAAACAAGCAATCTGATTTGGGTCTCTTAACTAAGCTTCATTTCATATCAAGCATTAAGAATTTCCATGGATCAATATACCATCACTAGGTTGACTGATCAATTATGTTCTAAGCATGTTCTTGGCATGATCTTGAGTTTTCAAAATAGATTTATGTCAAAGCATGATAAGTATGCTCTAAGCATGAACTTGAATGTCAAAACATGTTTGTATCAAAATTCTAAGACAGGTATGCATACCATCATTTGAACAGGAGGTTTATAATCATGGATAGCATGGATGCATTTTGCTATTTATCAACATCAATACATGAATGAAGTCTATGTGTGCCAAGGCATGATCAGTGGGAAATCAAACAAGTCATGGAACTTAAAATATCATAACCTATGTGATCATGTTGTTCTTAACCAAAATTAGGTTTGTACCAATTCCAATGGATGATCAAAATTCCAAAACATGCTTATTTCACATCATGATCAATTTAAGCTATGTGTTGATATTGTTCTTAATCAAAATGGGCATGTCATAGATTAATGTTAATCATCCAAACACCAAAGTCATGACATACTCATCTAGGTTCATCTCCAAAATAATAAGAAAAGCTTAAGCCTAGGCCTTAAACTCATGTTCTTTGTCTAATCATGTATTGTGAGATTTTCATAGTGATTTTCACAAACCATGTGTTCTTCATGTTGGCATAATACATACAAGAAAATCATGGCATACTTGATCATGGAAGAACTTAAACACTAAAGTAGATTATACCATGACTATGTATTTTAACACATGAATATCATAAAAATCACTAGCCAAGGGATTATATTGTCATAAGATCTAAAACAATGGAGCTCAAAGCATTGAATTTGAATTTTCCATAACCAATCATGTGATTGACAATTTTTTCTTTTGGTCATGGGTTTGGAGCACCAAATATCAACCTCCCATGTTGATAGATGCTCCCCCTCAAATAATGCTTATACAATTCTAAAGATAGAAGTTTTAGGTACCCAAATTTTGGGGCCTAAAGAGTCTACAATGAATGACTTTGGCACCCATGTCTTAGTCAATTTCTTTTTGACTTTTTGAACCCTAGAATCATTTGATAGTCTAAATTGGGTTCTTGACATTAATGATACAAAGGTTGGTTCCTTAGGTCGGTAACCTATACCGGCCTTGTTGTACATTGCCCTTTGTGAGTTGAGTATCATATCTAATGTTTTAGAGCTTGTTGAAAACTTCTCAAGAATATTCTTGAGGTTTTCAACTTTGCTCTTCAAATCCTTATTCTCATCCTCAAGGAATTTGTCATGCAAATCATTAATGTCCTCAACCTTAGAGGATTTCAATTCTTTTACTTCCAACCTTAATGCTTTGACTTTGGCCTTAGATTTCTTAAGCATTTTGGTCAAGCACGCTATTGTTCTACAACATTTGTCTAACTCCGGAGAGATTACCTCTTCATCATCCGAAGATGATGAAGGCGCGGTTGAGGAGCTTCTCAATTCGTTATCACTCTCCTCCTTTGAATCTTCTAAGGACACTAGAGCCACGTGACAGTGGGTGTTTTCATCCTTCTTCTCCTTTCTTTTGTTACCTGCCACAAAAGCAAACTCTTTCTCCTTTGGGCTTTAGTTAGAGATCTCATGTAGTTCCATTTCGCAAAATAGATCGTCTAACTTAACACAAGATAAATCCTTGGACACCTTGTAAGCATCCACCATGGATGACCACAAGGCGTTCCTAGGAAAAGCTTTAAGAACATACCTCACTAAGTCTCTGTTTTCTACCTTTTCATCAATGGAGTGGAGACCATTCAATACTTCTTTAAATCGATAATGAAGTGTACTTACAGTTTCATTTTCTCCCATTATCAAGTTCTGGAGTTGGCTGTGAAGGAGATCCTTCTTGGTTGTCCGGGTGTCTTGAGTTCCTTCATGGAGCTCAAGGAGTTTATTCCACAAGTCTCTGGCAGAGGTGAAGGGACCAATCTTGATCAATTGCTCTTTGGTCATCCCACATTGTAAGGTGACCACAGTTTTGTCATTTGCTTCACCCTTCCGGATTTGCTCAGCCGACCACTTGGAAAACTCAAGCTCCTTTCCTTCATTATCCTTTGGAAGAGAAAACCCCTCCTTGACAGTGAACCACAAACTCATGTTTGTCTTTAAGTAAAACTCCATTCTTGACTTCCAATATGAAAAATCTGTGCCGTCAAAGAATGAAGGTCGGTTTGTGCTCATTCCTTCTCTTCCAGCCATCTTGCTGTAAGTTCTCGGATGTTAAGCCGTGAACAGAGCCCCAAGCTCTGATACCACTTGTTGGTGACGAGATGGCTATAGAGGGGGGTGAATATAGCCAGACACAATTTCTTGGCTCTTTTCGAATCTTCTCTGCACTTAAGTTAGTAGCAGCGGAAACAAAACAAATGCAGAGAAGCAAATTTAACAAAACTGCAGAAACAGAGAATACAAACCAAGGATCGCTAACAAGGATCGTTTACAAGGTTCGGGGATAACTTGCCCCTACTCCTTGGCGTGCCCGTGAGGTGGGCGATCCCTTGATCGTCGGCAGATCAAGCCCCAGTGAACTCCGGATAGTAGCAGCCTCCTTCTCGGTGGAGAAACCTCTCCACAAGTGATCTCAAGAAGATACAAGTTAAGCACAGAGACACTCGAGAAGACAAGCTCACAAAGATGTAACAAGATAGCTCAAGCACAAAGCAACAGAGAGCACGAACACAGCCCAGCCAAACTTCCCAAGTTTCTGTCTTGTTCGCCACCGCTCCTCTGCTTCCAGCTTCGTCACTTAAGCTCTGCTCACCATCACAAGCTTCATCAGCATCCACTGAGCCAGCCTGAACCCACTGACCTCCCTGAGCACTCAGTCCACTGAAGACCTCCTCTCCAGCTGAGCCTCCGTCAGTCGCCAGCTGCGTCAGTTGCCCGTTGAAACCTGAGAATGAGAAACAGCCAAACCTGCTCAACGGAAAGCCTCCCATTGACCCTCCTTGAGTGTTTGAATCACCTGCTATCACCTGCACACTCCAACAGAGGCTAAGCAATGCATATCAAAACATATCAGCAGTGTATCAGAGAATCGGCAGTGAAAATAGACTTCTGACAGCATATTTGAATTAAAGTTCTGCTCCTGATCGGTCACCAAACCGATCAGGAAGGACCCTGATCGGTCACCAGACCGATCCAGAAGTCTTCTGCACACTCCTGATTGGTCCCCAGACCAATCAGGCTCCTGCCTGATCGGTCCCCAGACCAATCAGGCTCCTGCCTGATCGGTCACCAGACCAATCAGGCTGCTTCCAGACCAATCAGGAGTCATCCTGATTGGTGATAGTGAGAACCTTGCGACAAATGATCGTTCACTAGACCGATCTGAGCAGTATCCCTAATCGGTCACCAGACCGATCAGGAGCTGTGCAGTGAGTGAAACACACTCTCCCTGATCGGTCACCGGACCGATCAGACATCGCTGGATCGGTCACCAGACCGATCCACGAAGGAGCAGCGTGCCAACTCCCTGATCGGTTACCAGACCGATCCAGGGACGCAGACCTAGCCTTCCAAGCTAGGATTTCATTCACTTTAGCCCTCCAAGCTAAGGATTTTTCAATCTAACTCTCCAAGTTGGGAATTTGCACCTAACCCTCCAAGTTAGGACTTTTCACCTAGCACTCCAAGCTAGGACTTTTCACCTAGCCCTCCAAGCTAGGACTTTTCACCCAACCCCTCCGAGTTAGACCTTCATCCAACCTAGCCCTCCAAGCTAGGCACCTGACCCTCCAAGCCAGGACTTTTTCACCTAACTCTCCAAGATGGGACTTTTCACCTAACCCTCCAAGTTAGGACTGTAGTACCGATGCACGTGAGAGGGGGGTGAATCACGTGACTTTTAAAATCTTCGTTATAAAATCAGAGTCGATAGAAAATTATACGATGCTTTTTATAACGTACGCAGCGGAAAAATTAAAACGAAATGCGAAAGCGAAAAATAATAAAAAAAAATTATACGAGGAGTTTTACTTCGTTCGGAGCCTTCGCCGACTCCTACTCGAAGGCCCAGGTTCCTTGAACCTTTCCTGTGGGCAATCCACTAAAAACCTCTACCGACAAACTACCGATAGAGTGATTCGAATATAAGATTGGGCGGAAGTGTAACAGCCCTACACTTCCCCCTTAAATAATTTAAGTGCAGAAAGAAAAAATTCGTTACCCAACACTTAGATTTATCTGAAGCAGCTTGGGTGTTGGGAGCGATCTTCCAGCAGCGGTCGGACAGCGTCGAGTCAAAACACAAACCGCAGCAGAGGAGCGTGGAAGCAAGAGAGCGCCAAAGATTGAACCAGAATCAAATTTTCTTGTCTGTTAGAGGGCTTGCTTGCTTCTATTTATAGTGCCTCGATGCATGATCTTCTCAGCTCAAATTTTATCCATCAACAAGATAAAATAATTAAAAAAAAAGATAATGTTTCTATCCTTTGCTTCAATTAAGAAAATAATTTAAATAAAATATAAATACAGAATATTGAAAAGTTAATCGAGAGGTTTTATCCTCTTACAATTTTATTAATAATTTAAAAGGATATTTTATCCTTCCAGCTGAGCTTTGCATGAGAATTTTAAGCATTAGTAGGGATAATTTTATTCTCTAAAAAGAAGAAAATACGAATAATTTAAATGATAATTTATCCTCCACCAAGGCTTTAGATAAGGAATAATTTTATAAAATTCAACTACAAAATCTAATTAAATAAATTCTGTAAAATAGAGTTAATGCATTTAGAATCTAATTAAATAAATTCTGTAAAATAGAGTTAATGCATTTAGAGTTAATTAGACCCCGTCAAAACCTGGATAAGGATCTAACCAGGACTCAATCGAGGTCATCAAAATGGGCCTAAGTTGGACCGCGCCTACAGTCCTAAAATAGGACCCGTCCTCACTGGTTCGCTCCTCCAGTGACTTACCTCACTTACCTCATGCAGCTCTACTCAACTTCTTAACCCACCAGGTCTTCCTGCCAGGGCTCAACCACCCTGGTCTTTTTGCCAAGTTTCAACCAACTTGGGCTTCAGCCAGTTGTCAAGCCCCGTGAACCCAACTGGACTTCTCGCCAGGACTCAACCACCCTGGACTTCCCGCCAGGACTCAACCACCCTGGACTTCAGTCTGGTGTCAGGTCCTAAGTCTTTCAACCCTGCACACTTAGTAAAGAGGTCAAAACCAAAAGCAAGTCTAACTTTAACCTATTTGTCATTCATCAAAACTCAGGTTTAACTATCAGTGCAAATTGCACCAACAATCTCCCCCTTTTTGATGCAATGACAACCTGGGTTAAAGTTAGAAAATACCAGATAAAGCAATGAGTCCAAGAATAATATGCAAATGACATGCTCTAAGATCAGAAATTTTTAATTTTCTAACTCAACCCTTAAACCCTCCCCCTTTGGCATTCATCAAAACAAAGAAATAATAAGTGCGCAAGCATCAGAAATAAAACAAGCAATCAAGTAATATGCCAGCCAAGTAAAAAATACTTTAAGTATTTGGGGAAGAAAAAATGCTTAACAAGCATACTAAGTTTCTGAACTGATTCAGAGGGGTAAGTCAAATTCTTAATTTAACACAAACAATCTGAGAGCATAAATGTTAAAGGAAATGACTAGGTGTAAATTTAGAAATGACTTTTCGAACACCATTTTCAAAAATTAAAAAGGCTACCTTCAAAATCTTAATCTTTTCCAAAATAAAGAATATCTCAAGGCAAATTAATGAAAAAGAGAAGATTTTCCAAAATTTTCTTTTCAAATGATCATTTAGAATATTTTCAGGATTAATTTGAGAAAAAAATTTCAAGATAATTTTTTTTTAAATCCTTGTTCAATTAAAGAAGATATTTTCTAAAACAGTTTTCACTAAACATTTTTGAGAGTTAGAATACAAAATATAAACTCAAGCTCCCCCTGAACCAAGTAAGAAAGTTTAGCCCATTTTGAATGTCTAACCGTAGTTACTAGCTAACTATCTATAGGATAGTAGTTTTCACTAGGTTAGTCAAGTCAAGTACTAGTGTCTAGCTTAGCTTTACAGAAAGACTACTTGACTTGATTAATATGAAGTTGGTATTTAACGCCCAGACTTGCTACGATGCACAGGTTTAACGCCCAGACTTGCTTGATACCCTTGCCCAGCTGGTTACTTGGACTTGCTTAGGGATTGGCTTCTCGTGTGGTTATGTAGCGGCCCCGCCTCTATGGTCCCCGCAGGCAACCCTCTAGGCCGGCGACCCTACGGGTCTTCCCACCCCTGGCAGTGGGTTTTTGCCTTCCCCAGGATTCGAACTCTAGACCTCCAGGCTAAGTACTAAAGTTCCTGAATCCTGGTACCAAGTGAGCTACCCTATGCATCTCACCCCGTTCTAAGTTTTAGCATACACAAACATGTTATACCTAATGTGCTTTGTGAGATGCGGCCTCTAAATCTATAGGAACACGCATCTCTAGGGGTCAAACTTAGGCTAAGTCCACCAGTCTCGAAAGTCAAGTTTGAAATCAAAGTTAATTTTTTTAAAAATTAAGTGTGAAAATCAAAGTCAATTTTGAAAATCAAGTTTAAAAAATACACATTTTAGAGAGTACAAAAAATGCAAGTACAAAAATTAACTCTAACTCAAGCTATGTGTCAAACAGAATTTGTGAGTTGAGTAAAAGTGATTAGGTCAATCCTAGTCTACAACACACATTCCTATTAACCTTCTTAAATTGCTAAATTCGGATTCAGGAAGTGGTTTAGTGAATATGTCAGCTAGGTTAGATTTGGATTCAACATGATTAAGTTCTATTTCCCCTTTATTAACATGATCTCTAACAAAATGGTGCTTAATTTCTATATGTTTGGTCCTAGAGTGGTGAATTGGGTTTTTGGTTAGATTAATTGAACTTAGATTATCTATAAAAGTTTTGACTTTCATAAAATCTAAGTTAAAATCTTTTAAGGTATGCATCATCCAGAGTAATTGGGCTACACATTCACCCATTGCTATGTATTCAGCTTCAGTGGTAGATAGGGCAACACAATGTTGTTTTCTACTGAACCAACTAACTAGTGAGGGTCCTAGAAGTTGGCATCCACCACTGGTACTTTTTCTATCTAATTTACAGCCAGCATAATCTAAGTCAGAAAATCCAATAAGTTCAAACTGGGCTGTTCTAGGGTACCAAATTCCTAAACTTTCTGTCCCTTAGAGATACCTAAATATCCTTTTAACTAGGGTTAGATGTGATTCTTTAGCACATGTTTGATACCTAGCACACATACTAACTGCAAAGAGAATATCAGGTCGACTTGCAGTTAGGTAAAGTAAGCTACCTATAGCACTTCTATAATACTTAAGGTCAACAGGTTTGCCATTTGTGTCACTATCTATAGTTTGATTGGTAGCCATAGGTGTCTTAATTTCTTTAGCACTATCCATTCTAAATTTTCTAAGTAATTCTTTAGTGTATTTTTGTTGATAGACAAAAGTACCCTCACTAGTCTGTTTTATTTGTAACCCTAAAAAGAAAGTTAATTGACCTACTAAACTCATTTCAAATTCATTTTCCATTACCGTTATAAAATCTTGTAAAAAATTTGAGTTAGTTGAGCCAAATACTATATCATCTACATATACTTGAGCTATAAAAATATCAGTTTTTAGAGTTTTAACAAATAGTGTTGGGTCAATTTTGCCTTGGTTAAAGCCTTTAGATACTAAGTAGTTAGACAATCTTTCATACCAGGCCCTAGGGGCTTGCTTAAGTCCATATAAGGCTTTCTTAAGTTTAAAGACATAGTCAGGATATTCTAGGCTTTCAAAACCTGGGGGTTGGCCTACATAGATTTCTTCCTTAATCAGGCCATTTAGGAAGGCTGACCTAACATCCATTTGATACAACTTGAATCCCTTATGGGCTGCATAACTTAAAAGCATCCTAATGGACTCAAGTCTAGCTACAGGGGCATAGGTTTCATCATAATCAAGTCCTTCTACTTGGCTAAACCCCTTAGCTACTAACCTAGCCTTATTCCTGACTGTTTCTCCTTGTTCGTTAAGTTTATTCCTAAAGACCCATTTAGTTTCAATAAATTTCTTGCCTTTAGGTAAGGGTACTAAGTCCCAGACTTGACTACGTTCAAATTGGGCTAACTCTTCCTGCATGGCTATGATCCAATCAGGGTCAAGTAAGGACTCTTCTATAGACTTGGGTTCAATTTTTGAAATCAAGGCAATTTGACTAAGGTTCCTAAAGGCTGATCTGGTCTGAACCCTTAGCTCTGGATCGCCTATGATCTGATCAGTTGGGTGGGCTGAGCTAACTCGAATAGTTCTGGGTTGGTTAGGTTCAGATTCAGGTGCAGGTTCAGTCAGATCATGGTCTCGGTCCTCAAATTGGCTTTCATTTGGGTCAGTACTAGACCTAACAAAATCAATTGGTTGGTAGGTGGTTTGATCAAGGTTATTTGGGCTAGACTTTTCATCAAATTTTACATTTGTAGTTTCTTCAATTCTTAGGGTAGTTTTATTATAAACTCTATAAGCTCTACTGGTAAGGGAATAACCTACAAAGATACCTTCCTCAACCTTAGAGGTAAATTTTCCTAAGTGTTCTCTAGTGTTTAATATATACACTTTGCATCCAAATACTTTAAAATACTTAATATTAGGTTGTTTTTCATAATAGATTTCAAAAGTTGTTTTTCCTAGATTTTTATTTATAGTTATTCTATTTTGTACATAACAGGCTGTACTAACAGCCTCAGCCCAAAAATATTTAGGTAGATTGTATTCATTTAGCATTGTTCTGGTTGCTTCTTGTAGTGTTCTATTTTTCCTTTCTACTATTCCATTTTGTTGAGGTGTTTTAGGACAAGAGAATTCGTGATGGTAGCCATTTTCTAAGCAGAATTGGTTAAATTTTTGATTTTTGAATTCCCCGCCGTTATCGCTCCTAAGTCTTTTAATTTTAATCCCTTTTTCATTTTCTACTAATTTACAAAATTGAGTAAACATATCAAAAGTTTCATCTTTATTTTTTAAAAATTTTACCCAGGTAAATCTTGAATAGTCATCTATGATTACTAAACAGTAAAGGTTTCCACTAATTGATTTTACCCCATGTGAGTCAAATAGGTCTAGGTGAATTAATTCAAGAATTGACTTAGTTTGAGTTTGACTAGTTGGTTTGTGGGTTGACCTAGTTTGTTTTCCTTGTTGACATGCGTTACATAAGGTTGACTCAAGGTTAGATAACTTTGGTAGGCCTCTAACTAAACCTTTTAGTTTAGGTAGTTTTCTGAAGTGAGTGTGTGAAAGTCTCCTATGCCAGAGCCAAGTCTCATCCTTATGGGTTAAAAGACAATTTTCTAAGGGACAGGTTAACTTAATTTCATAAATGTTATTGTGCCTAAGTCCTCTAAGTGTGATGTTTGGGTTGTCATTGTGTTTGATCAGACATTCATTGGATAGGAACCTAACCTTATAACCAGTGTCACACAATTGGCTAATACTCAGTAAATTGAAGTGAAAATTTTCAACAAGTAATACATTTGTAATTATAAAATCAGACTCAAGTTCAATATTACCTAGGCCAATTACCTTAAGTTTACCGTTATTTCCAAAAGCAACGGTCCCTAGTCTTTTGTACTTGAGTTCTGTAAATTTGGTGGGATCCCCAGTCATGTGTCTGGAGCACCCACTGTCAATAATCCATTTATTTACCTACAGTTAAGTAAAAGATTTAGAACTTAGGTTAAGTTTTTGAATTTTTTTTTAAAAAAAATTTAAGAAAATTTTAAACATCCTAAAGAATTTAAAACTTGAATTTGAATTTTGAATTTTATTAATTTTTGAATTTAAATTTTGAATTTGAATTTTATGAATTTTTGAATTTGAATTTTGAATTTGAATTTTATGAATTTTTGAATTTGAATTTTATTAATTTTGAATTTGAATTTTATTAATTTTTGAATTTGAATTTTGAATTAATTTGAATTTTATTAATTTTGATTTTGTTAATTTGAATTTTGAATTTTGAATTCGTTAATTTGAATTTTGAATTTTGAATTCGTTAATTTGAATTTTGAACTTTGATTTTGTTAATTTGAATTTTGAATTTTGAATTTGTTAATTTGAATTTTGAACTTTGATTTTGTTAGTTTGAATTTTGAAATTTGATTTTGTTAATTTGAATTTTGAAATTTGATTTTGTTAATTTGAAATTTGATTTTGTTAATTTGAATTTTGAAATTTGATTTTGTTAATTTGAATTTTGAATTTTGATTTTGTTAATTTGAATTTTGAAATTTGATTTTGTTAATTTGAATTTTGAAATTTGATTTTGTTAATTTGAATTTTGAAATTTGATTTTGTTAATTTGAATTTTGAAATTTGATTTTGTTAATTTGAATTTTGAATTTGATTTTAGTTGTCCTTATTCATCTCACTTGATCTAAGTTGTCAATCAAAGGGATCCTATGATTTGTGTGAGATAAGTTTGAGTTTGATTTATAAAAGTTAATCTGACCTTTTGTTAGATTCAGGTTTGACAAGAAGCAGTTTAAAAGTATACTTCCATAATTGGTTTCCAGGCCGTGGCGAGGCACAGAGGTCTTCTTTGGCCGAAGCCTTATTGGATCAACAACCACTTTCTAGGCAAAACCGCTTAAGGAAGTTGTACTTTTAACCTACCTATTGAAACTCCTTGGTCTAACTAGTCTAGGATGTGGCGAGGTAGCTTCGGCTAGTTCCACTGGGCTAAGAAGACCAAATAGAGGACGCCTTCCCCTACCTGACTCCTTAGATCAGCTTCCCTAACGTACTATCAGCTCGCCCTACCCTGGTACTGAGTAGGTCAAGTGTCAGACTAACTTTTGAAACTAGTCCTAGGTACCCAGACGGGTAAAGGGTGACTTTGAGGTGCCAACTAATTTGGAGCTTCCCCCTAAATTGTAGACTGGGTGTCTAGGGTCAATGTAGTGGATGTCCCTTTTTGGGACATAAAGTTGATTCTGACCTACTTGCTTTGTTAGGTAAGCTTTCGGAACCCACGCTTTTCGTTGATTTTTGCGGGGGTGGATAAAGGAGATAAAGGATCTTTGGGCTGATCCTGATTTATATCCTATCCCAGATTTATTGTACATGCCCTTTTGTGATCCAAGAATGAGGTCAAGGTTCTTGGATCGGGTTGTGAAAGTTGCTAGTAGATCCTTAAGTTTTAGGACTTCGCCCTTTAGAGTGGAGTTTTCAGTTTCAAGCTCAATTGTCTTTTGATTTTGAGTTTGTTCAGTTAATGTTCTGGTATTAATTAATTGCTCCTTAAGGTCTTGATTTTCCTTAAGGAGCTGGTCATTCCTAGATTCAGATGCAAGTAATTTTTTATTTAAAATGGAAATAATCTTAAAAAAATTTTCATTAACTGAATCTAAATATACCTTAGTCGAGTCGTCCGAAAAGAGTCCGATCTCTTGACTCGACTCGTATTCGGAATCTTCGTCGTGCTCCGAGTCTGACCCGGGTCCAGTTGCCATTAGCGCGAGGTAGCTTGTCTTCTTTGGTGGTTCATAGTCAGAGTCATCCGAACTCTCGTCCCAGGTGGCTTGAAGAGCCTTCTTCTTCTTGCTTTTCTTTGATTGGTCCTCCGTTTTGTAGGGACATTCATGTTTGAAGTGTCCTTTTCTGTTGCAACCGAAGCAGGTTATTTTGCTTTTGTCTCCATAACTGGTTGGCTTCATTATCTTTTGGAAATCTCTTTTCGAGAATTTGCTTTTCTTTTTGGCGAGGACTTTTCTTACTAAGTTAACCATTTGTTCCTCGTCATCTGAGTCTGAGTCTGACTCTTCTTCTGATTCTTGAATTTTCTTCTTCGACTTGACTTCTTTTGAAGACCTGCAAACAAAGCAAATCCTTTCTCGGCCTTGGCGTTAGTTTGTTCGTGCAGTTCTAATTCACAGAATAGTTCATCTAAATTTATTTTGGAAAGATTCCTAGAAATTTTATAAGCATCTATGATGGATGCCCATAAAGAGTTTCTAGGAAAGGCATTTAGTGCATACCTTATAATATCTCTATTTTCTTGTTTGTGCCCAATGAGGTGGAGTCCATTTAGTATGTCCTTGATCCGGGCGTGGAGTTGGCTTGCAGACTCACCTTCCTGCATTTTTATGTTAAATAATTTATTCAATAACAAATCTCTTTTTGTTACCTTCGCATCTGAGGTGCCTTCATGCAGTTCAATCAGTTTGTCCCAAAGTTCTTTGGCAGATTCAGTTGGGCCGATACGGTTCAATTCCTCTTTGGTTAGTCCGCATTGGAGTGTGTTCTGTGCTTTGAACTCAATCTGAGCCCTTTTCTTCATTTCTAGGTTCCATCTGTCATGCTTCAGTAGTGCATTGTTTCCCTCGTCCATTGGTGGTTCGTAGCCAGATTGCACCGCGAACCATTGATCCATATCAGTCTTTAGGTACACCTCCATTCTTCGTTTCCAGTAAGGGAAGTCTTCCCCATTGAAGAGCGGAGGACGGGCAGTACTATATCCTTCACCTTGAGCCATCTGAAATAGACAACAACAAAAACACTTGTTCCAAGACTAGGTCTTGGATTAGTAGTGTGGTAGGAAAAGGAGAAGAAAGGAACAAAAAACGACTCGAAATGGTGTTGCCCAAATTCGAGTAAAATCGATAGAAAATATCTAAATTTAGGCAACAATACCTAATTTAGATCGTGCAGCGAAAACACAAAAACAAACGAAAAAGAATTGGATTTCCCCCGGCTCTTATGGTGGTTGCACCGATACAGAGCGAACTTGGCTCTGATACCACTTGTAGGACCGATGCACGTGAGAGGGGGGGTGAATCACGTGACTTTTAAAATCTTCGTTATAAAATCAGAGTCGATAGAAAATTGTACGATGCTTTTTATAACGTGCGCAGCGGAAAAATTAAAACGAAATGCGAAAGCGAAAAATAATAAAAAAATTACACGAGGAGTTTTACTTCGTTCGGAGCCTTCGCCGACTCCTACTCGAAGGCCCAGGTTCCTTGAACCTTTCCTGTGGGCAATCCACTAAAAACCTCTACCGACAAACTACCGATAGAGTGATTCGAATACAAGATTGGGCGGAAGTGTAACAGCCCTACACTTCCCCCTTAAATAATTTAAGTGCAGAAAAAAAAATTCGTTACCCAACACTTAGATTTATCTGAAGCAGCTTGGGTGTTGGGAGCGATCTTCCAGCAGCGGTCGGACAGCGTCGAGTCAAAGCACAAACCGCAGCAGAGGAGCGTGGAAGCAAGAGAGCGCCAAAGCTTGAACCAGAATCAAATTTTCTTATCTGTTAGAGGGCTTGCTTGCTTCTATTTATAGTGCCTCGATGCATGATCTTCTCAGCTCAAATTTTATCCATCAACAAGATAAAATAATTAAAAAAAAGATAATGTTTCTATCCTTTGCTTCAATTAAGAAAATAATTTAAATAAAATATAAATACAGAATATTGAAAAGTTAACCGAGAGGTTTTATCCTCTTACAATTTTATTAATAATTTAAAAGGAGATTTTATCCTTCCAGCTAAGCTTTACGTGAGAATTTTAAGCATTAGTAGGAATAATTTTATTCTCTAAAAAGAAGGAAATACGAATAATTTAAATGATAATTTATCCTCCACCAAGGCTTTAGATAAGGAATAATTTTATAAAATTCAACTACAAAATCTAATTAAATAAATTCTGTAAAATAGAGTTAATGCATTTAGAATCTAATTAAATAAATTCTGTAAAATAGAGTTAATGCATTTAGAGTTAATTAGACCCCGTCCAAACCTGGATAAGGATCTAACCAGGACTCAACCGAGGTCACCAAAATGGGCCTAAGTTGGACCGCGCCTACAGTCCTAAAATAGGACCCGTCCTCACTGGTTCGCTCCTCCAGTGACTTACCTCACTTACCTCGTGCAGCTCTACTCAACTTCTTAACCCACCAGGTCTTCCTGCCAGGGCTCAACCACCCTGGTCTTTTTGCCAAGTTTCAACCAACTTGGGCTTCAGCCAGTTGTCAGGCCCCGTGAACCCAACTGGACTTCTCGCCAGGACTCAACCACCCTGGACTTCCCGCCAGGACTCAACCACCCTGGACTTCAGCCTGGTGTCAGGTCCTAAGTCTTTCAACCCTGCACACTTAGTAAAGAGGTCAAAACCAAAAGCAAGTCTAACTTTAACCTATTTGTCATTCATCAAAACTCAGGTTTAACTATCAGTGCAAATTGCACCAACAAGGACTTTTCACCTAGTCCTCCAAGCTAGGACTTTTCACCTAGCCCTCCAAGCTAGGACTTTTCACCCACCTCTTCCGAATTAGGACTTTTCCGACACCTGGCTTCACTCACCAGGACCCGGCTTCACTCACCGGGATTTCCAACACCTGACTTCACTCACCAGGACCCGGCTTCACTCACCGGGATTTCAACCTAGCTTCACAAGCTAGGACCTGGCTTCACTCACCAGGGTTTCATGCCCAGTCCCCGACCAGGACTTTAACTCAAATTCACTCAACCAAACTTAAATCATTGTCAAACACCAAAACAACAACCGGGCCAGACTGCATCAACAATTGTATCCATTTGCATCTGTGAATCGAGTTGTTTTTCCACATTCAATGTCATGGCATAAATCTTGTCAACCCCAGGCATTGGATCCATGATCAGTATTTGATTTTTAACTGCTTCGAATTTCTCTCCCAACCCCTTCAAGAACTGCATCACACGAGTAGTGCCAGCAGCCATATGGGTTGGTATTTCGCAATTGCAAGTGTTGCACTTGATTGGGGAATCAAGGCAGTTTAATTGCTCCCACATGGAGCGAATTCGCATGTAGTACTCTGTCACAGTTTGGTCTCCCTGACTGATGTTGAACAAGTCCTTTTGAACTTGATAAATCAAGGAATTATTTAACTGTCCAAAATCAAGTATGATTAAACATGAAGCATTCGTGAATTGAATGAGCACAAGAACAAACTGAGGAAAAACGACAAAAGAGACGGTTCCAATTTTCTTCACCATGGTTACATCAAATTGTTGGTTTTATACACACATCTATCCTTATTGTGCCACAACTGTACAAGAGCAAATAATTACATGTATGCCCCCCATTGGCCCGCTATCATCCCAAGTCCACAGTCTTTAATCACAACAGTGACAACACCCACACATTAACGACCATCAGTCCCTCCTGTGAAAATATATCAGTACGTCCTAAGACAATTGAAAGGAAGATAAATTATAATGATCAAGTGACATTTTTTTAGATTGAAGTAATTTTATTTCTTAAGAGATTATTCTTCGAGAATTTGATCTCTACTTTCATATAATAATCTACCACTTGAATACCACCAACTCGACTATCCATGAAGACGTAAGAACTTATATTGTAGCGATTATGAATTGCAACTATTTTAACATGCTATTATTAATGTTGACTAAAGTTGAAATATTAATATGGTAGTAATTATGATTTTTGCTATATTATTAAAATAAAGATATTTTCAAATAATAATAATAATTTTAAACAAAGATAAATTCACTACCTTAACTGTTTCTCTAGATCTGATCCCACGAATGTGAAGGAACATAATTTCAAAAATTATATAATGAAATAGAAAATGTAGATCAAGCAAATCGACTCCTGTCGACTATATTAAAAATATTATACAATACCATGAATATGTGTTATACCATACCATACCATACCATGAGGGCAAAATAAAAATATTTGAGATGAGATGAAACGTTATTTAAATAATAAATAAAAACGGCCTTTTAATTTTTTGCCTTTATATAATATCACAATAATATTTATTTAAAAAAACAAAGGCATTCATGATCCAAGCATTTTGGAATTATACCCTATTATTTATCTGATTAAATTGAATATTTTTATTTTAAAAATTGACACGTGTAACTTTCCCCAATAGTCAAAGGTTAGGGGGAAACCATGATGGGCCTAAAATATCGGCAAGCCGAATCAAAGATACCTGACCCGGTCCGGCCCAAACCGAGTTATTCCGTTTTTTTCTCTCACTATTCCGGACCGAGTCAATCTTAGACCAAATCCAAGTCCGCGCCCCCAAGCGGGGGCACGAAATCAAGGCCATACGATTCTCATCCGAAGGCTGGAATTCAGCTTCTTCAACCGCAAGCCAACAAGCTCACTGCACCGCGTGGCCAACCAAAGACCAATTCTTCTACGCGCCATTAAATGTATCTCCGCTAGCTCACACCTATAAATCAAAAGGGTCACCCATCTCCCGCCAATACACCAAGAGCTAAACCACTAGATCGACACCGACACCGACATCGGCATTTGTTTTGCCGCGCACATTCCATGGCGTTTCATGTTGGCAGGAAGCATACAAATCGCCAACGCCACCGTCGCCGGCGATCACAAGAAGCAGGAACACACCCCCGTTACGTGCCCAAACGCGGGAGAGTTCTAAAGGAAATTCTAAAAACTCTATTTCGCCCGGTGCTAAGCCTACGTGTGCATCGCCGCGGATCCATTAAGCCTAACTAAACCAAGGCTCCTTAGTTCTTGATTGTATTTTATGAATGTACCATCATTCTAATGTATGACATTCTTCATAACATCATCGATAGTCACTAGCGATACGCGTAAATTATCTCTGAAGCTCCAACAAAACAATGACTGATGAACCATAACTATAAGCACGAACCGAAGAAAAGCGATTCTAAGTGCCGTCGTCTGTGTTTAATACCTCTTTTTTCAAAACCAGGTGCCCCGATTCGTTCCTCGTAAATAGCTTCTCGACCAATTCATCCCAGTTCGTCCTTCCGCTCGACTTCGAACTTATGGACGGTGGTGTAGGATCCTGCAGTACCTCAGGAGCAGCCGCGTCGATGCTGGCTTTGCTACCCCCTCCGATTGCACTGTCCTCTTCGGTTGTTGCTATGCTTAAGCTCGCGGCTCTTTCCAGTGCATCCTTGTGTTCCATTTCAAGGCTCTGTTTCCTACTCATTTGCTGCCAAGGCGGCGGCGCGGTTGGCTCCTCCTTCAACAACTGTTAGAAAACCGGCTTCTTCGATTGAAAGTTGGAGATAGAGATACACCAGTTGCTTAACTACAAAGGGCGAGTCGAGGAGTATCTTACATCCAAGGCCTTTTGAGCTTCGCGTTCGATCCATACAATTCCGTGGTCGGATGTGGCACTGCACGATAGAACAATGTGTTCAAATCTTCCTTCGACGGGAATAGCAGTCTTTACGACAGGAGGATACCTTCCACATCTGCAACCAGTAATATCAAGGAAGTTAGTTCCACCTCGGCGTAAAGTTCATGGTATCAAACAAATGATGCAACAGTCTAGGAAAGTTTAAAACAAACTGTTCTAGGAAAGTTTGTGTCAGCATATCGAATTGTTTCGCAATCTGATTCAAGTATGATTTAGAAAGAATTCATTTCTGTGAAATACAAATGATCTAGTACCTGCAAAACTTTCTCTCCACGATATGATACATCCGACCGGGCGCATAAAGCCTCCTCGGATCGTTAAGTTTTCTCTTTTCTGGAATAAATGTATCTCTCATGCAAACCAAAAATAGAAAGCAGGGCAAGCTGTTCAAGTTATGTTCAAGTTAATCACACCAAGTTAAGAAGAACAGAAACTTTTGACAACAAAGAATCAGACTTTGAAATAAGCAAATGATACTCACCAAAATATAGAACTAAATATATACTCCAATGGTGTTGCTGTTCTTGGTAAAAAATCATCCTGGAAGACATTGTATCGCGGCAAGTGTAGTTTTTTAGATGCTACAATTTGTCTTAAAATAGATACAAATAAACATAGCAGGTGTTGAAAGAGAGGAAGGATTGTAAAATCGGTGCAATTTGTCTCTTTAAGATGATGAAAGAAAGAAATTAAAACTGAGAAGACAAATTTAAAAAGTAGTAGTATTAGTTCAACTATATGGATAATAATTTCAACCACAAGTTGTTTCCATAACCCATAATGTACTATGACGACCGACACCATGTAAACCAACGATACAAATCAATTGAAGAACATACTGCACTTCTATGAACTTTCTTAATGCACACACAGAAAAAAAGATATCTTCGACTCCCAAGATCGTGTTACCACCAAATCACCAATTGCAAGAAATAGAATCACTTCAATATTAGAACGATAAGAGCACTACGTGAAATCAAAATTGAACGATTGATTCAATTGTCTCCATAACTCATAATGTAGTATGATTACTGACACCATGTGAGCCAATGATACAACTCAATTGAAGAACATACTGCAACTCTCTGAACTTTCTTTAACGCACACACAGAAAAAAGATATCTTCGACTCCCAAAAGCCCGTGAAATCATGTTTCGAGAAACTTCAATAGCTATTACCACCAAATCACCAATTGCAAGAAATAGAATCACTTCAATATTAGAACAATTAGAGCACAATGTGAAATCAAAATTGAACGACTGATTCAATTGTTTCCATAACCCATAATGTACTATGATTACTGACACCATGTGAGCCAATGATACAACTCAATTGAAGAACATACTGCAACTCTCTAAACTTTCTTTAACACACACACAGAAAAAAGATATCTTCGACTCCCAAAAGCATCGTGAAATCATGTTTCGAGAAACTTCAATAGCTATTACCACCAAATCACCAATTGCAAGAAATAGAATCACTTCAATATTAGAACAATTAGAGCACAATGTGAAATCCAAGTTGAACGACTGATTCAATTGTTTCCATAACCCATAATGTACTATGATGACTGACACCATGTGAACCAATGATACAAATCAATCGAAGAACATACTGCAACTCTCTGAACTTTCTTTAACGCGCACACAGAAAAAAGATATCTTCGACTCCCAAAAGCATCGTGAAATCATGTTTCGAGAAACTTCAATAGCTATTACCACCAAATCACCAATTGCAAGAAATAGAATCACTTCAATATTAGAACGAGAAATCAAAATTGAACGACTGATTCAATTGATAATTGGGAAAGGAGAAAACAGTTGAAGAAGCAAGATAAGCACCAAAGACAAACACTTGCCTGGAGGATGACGGAGTTGATGACATCGGCATACTTGACAGCGAGGTTGAGCGACATACAGCGAGCAGGGGCGAGGGCGTAGCATCGAATTTGGCTCCTGGAGATACCCCCAAAGCGGTCGAGGTGGTTGACCACGATGATGGTCATGAGGGCGACGATGCCGGAGCCGAGTGAGTGGCCGGCGAAGACGAGATTGTACTCGGGGCCGAGCTCGCGCAGGAGGCGGCGGAGGGTGTCGGACTCGCGGTTGAGGAGCCAGGTGGCAGCCTGGAGGAGCCCGTGGTGGACGTAGCCCCCGTCGAACATCTGCTGCCCAAGGCGGTTGTCGAGGAGCACCTGGTAGTCGCTCTCGCGGACGAGGTTGAGGCCGCGGACGGCGAGGATGACCTCCTTGTGCTCGCGGTCGACGTAGATGAGATAGGGCGGGCACCGTCCGTCGGGGATCTTGTCGTACGGCACGCGCTTGACGACGTCGGCGGGATCCATCCGGTAGCCGCCGGCGGGGGCATAGAGGGGGTGGGCGAGATCCTCCTCGTAGACGGCTAGGACGGCGCGGCAAATGCGAGGGATGGGCTCGATCTCCTCGGAGGAGGCCGGCGGCCAGGTCTCGCTGTCGTAGGCGCCCACGTAGGTGAGGCGCTTCCAAGCCCAGCGGGAGCAGCCCAAACAGACGACGCACTCCAGCCCGCAAGCCACCGACATATCCGCCTAACCTCCTACTCGCGGTGCTCCAGGTGGCGATGCTGGCGGCGACTGCGGCGGAAGCTCACGGACACAGCGGCGGAGCGGCGAGATCGAGGCGGCGGAGAAGACACCAGAGCATTCTCGACGTCACGTGATTTATGGGTGGGCAACTTCATTTAACCTACTATACTTTATTTTATTTTCTAAAACACCCTTAACGTAATCAGATAAACTTTCGTGGAGTCAATTTCGGAACTTGTGTAACTCTTAAGGGTGTAAATGAAAATATTCAAAGGAAAGGCAGTGAGGCATCAGCTACCTTCCTTTCCGAGTTCCTCTGCCAGCTGGGTGGGTCCCGGTTTCTGAACGATGTGCTGGCAGGCAAGTAACTTTTGGGTATTATTATCGTGCACTATTTTCCGCGCCGACCCCTTTCAGATTTCTATTTAAATTACCACCCCTATACAAAAATATGCAATGGATACACAATTCCACAAGGAGTTTGTTTTAGATAGTAAATTAACAGGGGTATAATCGAGTGACTTCCAATGGACAGCGGCTGAAAATTTGTGGGTCAAAGTGAATATTTGCTCATTTAATACCCAATCATTAAATGAAAATATCTAAGGCTGGTCAAACTTGGTCAAAGACATAATGCCGTTAAATGATAAAATGGTCAAAATTTTTAATTAAGAGTCCACTCACCAAAGAAAAAATAGGCCTGTGTATTTAAAAAAACACATTATATTATTTATTCAGAAAATACTCTTACTTACTCTACCTTGTAACAGTTTTAAATCCTCACCTCTCTAGTATCAAAATCAACTCCTTTTTGAATCTCCTTATTAGACAAAATTTATTTTCACTCTCTACCTATAAATTTTCTTTTAATTCAACTCTCTTTTAACTCTATAATATACATCAATTTAAATAATTATCCTTATTTTTTATAGATACAAAAATCTAAAAAAGATATAATTATTCTTAAATACAGTATATTTAAATTAGAATATAGTATATATTTATTATCAAATTAAGTACAACTCTTTTTTTATTTGTCGTGAGTGAATAAAAGTCTTCATTATTTCTTATACGTACAAAAAAACTCCAAAAGGAAGCATATTTTTTCCTAAATTTAATATATTTAATTTAGAGTATAATATATTGATTATCAATTAAGCACAACACTTTTTCTCATTTCTTGTGAAATCTTCGTTATTTTTTATAGAGAAAAAATTAAAAGGAGATATAATTACTCCTAAATTTAGCACCATTTAACTAGAACTAAATATACTTTTTATCTAATTGAATACAAATCTTTTTCTTCATGACCAATTTATTCGAAACTCATACCAATTGATTGACTTAACTTAAATTTATTATGTGATTTTAGTTAAATTATACTGAATTTAAGATAAATTATATCTCATTTTAAATTTTTTTTTAAAAAAATAAAATTAATTAGGTAAATTGAAAGCATTGGAAAGTTTAAGTAAAAAAAAAATTATATACAGAGTGCGAAAACAAATTAAGTCTAGCGACCCCAATGTGTGATATTTTTTCGATTCTCCGTTATTACATTTTAACACCTTGGAGAGGTCAAAATAAACAATAAATAAAATATTTGAGCTCTTTATAACCTCAGAAATCCACGAAAATTGAAATTTTTACAATCGGAGCTCTATAGGCCCAATCAATGAGTTTTGACCCAATGAGCCCAATATTAAAGTTTTTTCTCGTTTTTTCGTTATTACATTTTAATATATCGAAGAAGTCCAAATAAACAATAGATAGTATATTTGAACTCCTTTCAATCTCAGAAATCCACGGGAACTGAAATTTTTGTGATCGGAGCTCTCTAGGTCAAATCAGTGGAATTTGACTAAAAATAACTTATTTGACCTAGAGAGCTGCGATTATAAAAATTTCAGTTTACGTGGATTTCTAAGGTTATAAGGAGCTCATATTAGACTTTTTTCTTGATTATTCGTTATTACATTTTAACCCCTAGGAGAAGTTTAAATAAATAATAAATAGCATATTTGAACTCCTTGTAGCCTCAAAAGTCCACGGAAACAGAAATTTTTGAAATCGGAGCTCTCTAGGTCAAATCAGTGGGTTCTGACCAAAACCTACTGATTTGACCCAGAGATCTCCGATTGTAACAATTTTAGTCCCCGTGGATTTCTGAGTTTATAAGGAGCTCAAATATGTTATTTATTGTTTATTTCGACCTCTCAAATGTGTTAAAATGTAATAATAGATAATCGAGAAAAAAAAATCACACATTAAAGTCGTTCGGCCTGATATGGATTCCATACCATATCAGGCCCACGTTGGGCCTTATATGATCTTATATCAGTCCCAACATGGGTCTGATATAATTCATATTAGACCCAAAGACCCCAATATTTGACTTTTTTCTTGATTCTTTGTTATTAGATTTTTAACACCTCGGAGAAGTCCAAATAAACAATGGATAGCATATTTGAATTCCTTGTAACCTCAGAAATCCACGGGAACTGAAATTTTACAATCGGAGCTCTCTAGGTCAATCAGTGAGTTTTGACCAAAACCCATTAATTGACCTAGAGAGCTCTGATTTCATAAATTTGTATTCTAGTGGATTTCTGAGGTTACAAAGACTTCAAATATGCTATCCATTGTTTATTTGGACTTCTCCGATGTGTTAAAATCTAATAACGAAGAATCGAGAAATGAAATCTAATATTGGGTCTAATATGAATTATATCATGCCCATATTAGACCTGATATGGTTCCATATCAGGACCAACGATATGATCTTTTAGTTTTAATTTAATAAAAAGTATTTTAATTAATTTAAATATTAATATTCAAATCTTGATTAAAAAGTACGTAAGTTTCAATTCATTTTAATCATTTGATAATAAAATTTTATTTCATTTTATTTTTCTTTTAATTTTTGAAATTTATTTTCGAAAAAAATATCGAGTCAAAATTAAAAAGTAGAAAACTTCAAGAACAATGCAAATATAATATCGATGGATTAATCTGCCACTGGACGAAGCTGGTCAGAGATCTCCCGTAATCCTAACTGGTCGATGAACCACTTTCATATCAGGTCCACGTTGGGCCTGATATGAAAAATATCAGGATCAATGTGGGTCTAATATTTTTCCCATGTTATGTATGTATTCATCTAAAAGAAAGAAATAGATAAGAGAATAGAGAAAGAAATGCATGGAAAATAGTGAGAAATGAGAAGAAAGGAAAAGAAAAAGAAAATAGATTGTATGCATGAGAGAGAAAAAAAAAAGGTAATTACATACAGTTAGATTTGACAGCAAGGTAAAATAGAAAGAGTACGATCCTGTCGCGAAGTGAGTCGGACGCTCTTACAGCTGGACGAGTTTCCGAGGAGGGTGAGGTCGCTGAAGTGGCGTGGCGAGTCAGGTCACCCCTATCCTGAAAGACAGAGACCGTTAGAACCCGCCAGGAAAAGTCCCCGGCCAGGCACTTCGACGGTCAAGTCAGTACACGACGGTGGCGATGGAAAGCAATGGAATAGTAGCGAAATTGCACTATCGCGCGTACCTGGGAAATGCGAAGTGAGAAGTATATGTAGCCGGGGAAGCTGACAGGTTTTGCCTCACCTGCCACCCGCTGTCGCGTAGCGAGGACAGGGTAATGTGCGTCCAGGGGTGACAGGGCAAAGTGACACATGCTGTATTAAGGAAAAAGGCCCTGTCAACTTAAGAACTGGCGTCGTTGGACGCCGCTCGGTCTGACATCAGGGCATGTGGTCGAGGTACGGGGGACAAGATGTGTCAGGCATATTAATACCCCTGCGAGATATCCGTCGTTGGCGGCCAGGACAACCAGGTCCTGCGCCGATCCCGTACAACTTCTGGTAATCCGATGTCAGGGAGTGGTTGTGCCGACTGGGGGCACAAAGGTAAGGAGGCCGACTGAGGGCCTATGAGGGTGCCGACTGAGGGCACAAAGGTAAGGAGGCCGGCTGAGGGCCTTATGAGAGTGTCGACTGAGGGCACAAAAGTAAAGAGGCCGGCTGAGGGCCTATGAGGGTGCCGACTGAGGGCACAAAAGTAAGGAGGCCGGCTGAGGGCCTATAAGGGTGCCGACTGAGGGCACAAAAGGCGGGGTAACTCCTTCTGCCCGAGCTCATCTGACTCAGTAGAAAGTTATTATAGGCCTGCATGGGCCTTGACACAGAAACCCAAGGGGCCTAAGTTCGCGTGCCTCTTGTCTAGCGGGGTTGTCTAGATCACTAGCTATTTTCTCTAACTGAGCGCTAGGTTGCCGGGTCAGGTTACACGTAAACTGGCCCGGGATCAAAGTACTGAAAAAGTATATCTTTTGATAAATATTAAACTAATGTATTATTTTTAATTAATTCTATAAGTTACCTACGCTCGTCATTTTAAAATTGATCTAGAAAATTCTATATGATTCGGTAAAAATGTCGAAACTAAAATTCAGACGCTGGACTACGTGGTCGCGCAGGCGGGTGGGTCCCACTCTCGCATTGTGTTTGCCGACCGAAGTCGAGGTGAGTGCGGGATAGGGCAGGTGTCGGTCCGACCGCGACGCTGGATTTTGTCCGGTCTGATTTCGGGCAGCTCGAATTAGATTGACCTTTCTATTCATGGAATCATCCGACATGATAGATGCGGTCCGGTCTGCCTGGACCGATCGGAATTAGATTATTCCTATTTGTGGGATTTTATTTAAACCTAGCTAAGATTCTGATGCTGGTGGGTCCCACTCTGCTCGGTTCGTTTGCAAGTGGAGGTGTTTATAAAGAATTTTTTTAACCCCATATATGATGTGTTTATAAAAAAAAATTTTAACTAGGAAGTTATGGTGCAATAGTAAAACGATTAATGATTAATTTTAATTTTTACGGGATAAACTGATTGTAGTGTGTAGATGTTATCAACATGAAATTTGAGGGTCAAAATTTAGTAAAGTCAGTGTGTCCGTCCTCTCCACACACTAGACATAGTATCCGGGCTAGTGGCCCCCGTAATTAACCTTCTCCGTGTTGATCCTGAGACGAGTTGGCTTGGGCGAGTGAATCGTCTTTTGCCAGAATAGAAGGACCATTAGATTTATAGATCACTCGTCACGAGTACTTTCTAATTTATTCCGACAGTTAACGAAAAGTTTTCATAGAATATGATGATCGCCCAAATTCGATATTATCTAATTTATTATTTTTTTTTACATTATTCTTTTATTTTGCTCGGGGTTTTAGTATAGCGGAAGGGTGATAATTCATCGATGATTCAATCTCCACTATGACATATTTATAAGAATTTAGGAAATACGATCACATTATTAAACTATTGAGCTACTTATTATAAGCACTTCTTAATTTATCTTGACTATCTATAAAATACTTTCGTAAACAAAATTAATTATCTCATATTCGATATTATCTTCTCCCACTCTAATTATTGGCAGATATTAAAATACCATTCCGTTAGAAAAATAAAATGTCTTATCCTCTTTCTAAATTCAAAACATGCTTCTTCAACTTATAGTGTTTTGGTGCTTTAATTTGTGTTTGCACAATAATTACTATATTTTTTAAATAATGGGATGTAAAATGATTGGGTTGGATTTGAAATGAAAAATAATAATAATTGAAATGGAACATTCTAGATGCATTGCATTTTTTTAAAAAAGAAAAATAGGAACTAGATTTTTTTTAAAAAAAAATGCAATGCATTTAGGAGTGTAAGAAAGAGACTTATGAAGTATTTTTTTTATAAAATTTATACTCATTGGCGGTAAAATGGTGAAATCACCACCTCAGTAGTTTCTACGAAATGATTCTTTATTATTTGGAAGAGAGATAAATCGTAAAGAACTTCATCCAACAATAATAATATATACAAGGAGGAGTTACAATTAGTAGGATATTTCATAATCATTAAGAATCGACCTCGGACCTATTGACAACAATACTTTAATATGAATCAATTACGCTTATATGTGGGACAAAAAATTAGATAAAGATATTTTGATAACTATATTCTCATGAATAAGTCAAATAGGTTATAATAACCATGAGCACGATCAGATATTTTTTTAATCTAGATATTTAATTTTTTAAAAATCGATTGATTTTGAAGGGGATCGATTTAATTTTACGATAATTTTCTATCGTCATCAAAATTAAAAAAATATATATATTCATGAAAGTCTATTCAAATTGCCAGGGTTATTAAGCTCCTTTTTTTTATCAGCTAAAAAATTCACTATAATATATCATAATTGAGATTTAAATTTTAAATTCTTAATTATATAACAGAGGGCTTACTATTATAATATTGCTGGGCTCATCGGCAAGAACTTCTATAATCTTATCGATCGGATTCATAGTTTGAAGCGCCTTAGAATTTCAGTAAGGGCTTGGTCGACCTCGAATTAGAGTTCAAGAGACCAACAATAAATAAATAAACAAATAAACAAACAGATGTTGTAGTATTTGCGCCAAATCCTCTTAGAAAATAAGGGCAAATAGGACTTTTTGCCTCTTAAATCTACTACCTGTTTATTTAGTCAATTATTTTATTCTAGTGATCGACCCAAAGACGCTACAAAATTCTAAAAAAACGTACCTAAGTTTTAGACTAGTTTTCCATTTTATCTCTTCCAATATCTATCTATTAATATCTATAAAATATAATTTTGTATGCAGACGTGGCATTTACAGGAAGCTTAGGATTCCCGCCTTAACCGAATATAAATTTCTAAATAAAAAATTTATAATTAAAAATATAAATTCAAAAAAATATATATAATTACAAATTCTAAAAAAAAATTTAGATCTTAATTTAAAATTAAAATTTTAAAAAATAATTTATCAAATTTAAAAAAGATAATTTCAAATTTTAATTTCAAATTCTTTTCTCGACCTTTTGGATAAGATCAAGTGTAGTATCTGTTCTTATCAGTTTAATATCTGATATATGAGTCATTGGTCTACTTTGATATTAAATTAATTTTTATATGGAGGATGGTCCATCACAGTAGCTTGCTACTGGAGTTTTCATGTGTCGCCTGTGTGTTGCACTATAGCACAAGCCTGACACACCCTTTTCAAAGCAAAGTAAACTATAGATCGCATCCACATCCACCACCCTTATAAAACTTATAATCGCCATTAATAAAATTACTTTTCATTTTAATTTTCATTTAATAATAAAAATTGACATATATATATTATCACTAAACATGTTATTTGAATTGTGTAAGATTCTCGTGCATCGCACAGGTATTATACTAGTTATGATTAAAAGCAACATCATCACGATTTTAAATTTCAAAGAACACTAACATCCAAAACATCCAAATAGGGCACGAATTTTGAAACGTTGGATTTCTAGATCGCCACCGCGAATACTTTCCAATTTATCCTTGTATCCGGTGAAAAATTTCCGTGGAATCGAACCGATCATCCCAGGTTCATTTGCTGCTACATGATCCAACATTTAAATTTCAAAGAACAATAACATCATAGTTCATCACTCTTGATGCTAATTTTCAAAATATACTACTTGTTCTTTAAAATTCAATTAATTTTTGAAATACAACTCTTAATTTTTTGAAATCTAACTCCACAGTAGAGTGACTAATCTTCTTTGAAATTCAACACCGCCACAACATGTCCTTTAAATGCAACACTATAATGGTTGAAAAAAAATGATAAAATAGAAAACAAATAAATACTTTAAGAAATCTAAAAATCATCGATTTATTTCAAAAAAAAATTAAAAATTGAACGCCCGATAATATAACAGTATGTTTGAGTGAATTTTCACTGAATCATCATTATTGATATTTTATAAATCACATGTAAAATTAGATCAACAGGTCTGCTACAATATGGAATCCAGTCATAACCTAAAACTGCAAAACTAAAGAGATGCCTGAAGAAAACACAGCAGGTTGAATCTCTTCCCTCCAGGTTTTCTGCTCGATTAAACACCTAAGCATTAAATTAAGTTTGTCGAATAATTGTTAGAATGATCAAGGTGAATTCGAATACACTATACATCAAGTCTTCTCTAATTTAACATCAAATGGTGATACATCATGATCGAGACGACGAATGCTGGCTAGACTGGCTGAGTATTTTCTGGCGGCTTACCGAGTTGTTTATCGGCGTAATGTAGGAGCCTTCTGAGTCTGAGAAGCATGTCGCAGTGAAAAGGCAATGCTGTACGTCGTTCAAGGTAGACGGGGCTAACTGTCATCCAGGAAAGGGAGTGAAGCTCGGCCGCTACCGACTCCAAAACCAGATGCGTCTCAAGTTCATAGTCTTTGTTGCCCGATTCCGGAGTTGAGGCCCTAACTTGCTTTAACGCACTACTGTTGCTACCTCCTCGGGTCATCCTCTCCGGCATGTGGTTAGTGTTGCTTCCGTAGTGATCAACAAGGCTGACTGAGAGAATAGAGGGCCAGTCTTCTCTGGTCGGCTCTCCCAAATCTTGCCTCATTGAAGGAATTGATTTGGACACGACGTAACCCACCGCCAAGGGGATCGCAGATCCTTTGCTGTGCAGTAGGTGAGCAAGAGGCGGAGACTCGGAAGTAAGGCATGTCGGAAGATGCATCGGCAACGGAGGGAGACAGCGCATATTAGGCGACGGAATAAGAAGATACGATGCCTGCATTGATCCAAGAGACTTCACCGGGCTAAATCCTTCCAAGTAGCTGTGGGCACTGGAGCTGCCGCTTTGTGGTGCACCTGTATAAACCATTAATGCATCACAATCAGTTTTATGAAAAAAGAGGAAAATGAGTGTTATCGATATAAATATTTACAGTATTTTTCTAAAAATGATTTTAAGCTTTATTTATCGCAACAGGTATTGAGTTTGACTACAAGCACAGCTATGCTTGTTATAGACTAATCAACAACGTGAATCATGATCTTTAGAAGATGTTCCATGAAACCATTGAAGCTAATGGATTTGCCAGGATCTAGGTCATATCGACACGTTAAGAATATTAGCAGTATCAGTTTGAAACTTCCCAGACAAGGAATCATTTTTGCAGATTAATGAAAGTATGTTCAATAAAAACAATTCTACCAATGCAGGAAGATGGACCATGCTATGATAATGTGCTGCTTTCCGGTACAAGTTTACCTGATGAAGGAATGTCTGACTGAAGAATCAGCTGCAAGGTATGGTCGATAGATACTCCGACTAAGCTGATGCTCTGTATCAGCTGCAGTGTACTCCTTGAGCTGTCCGACCCGGTTTGACCTATCAAGAGCTGTTTTTTGGAATTAGGTTGTCCCATACCACTCTTGTTAAAGCTGGACTTAGAATGAGGACTGTACAGAGAAGGGCTAGGTGATGTAGGTAAATTCCTTTCTTGAATCATGACCAAATCATGCTGCTGCAGCGAAGATGAATTGTTGCTTGATGAAACTATATCAGGTGTGGCCCGTCGAAGTTGAAGTGGCCATTTCTTGATGTCATTTCCACCGAAGAAAAAAATAGCATTCTGCCACTCTGTACATGAAAGAAAAAAGTTGCAAATATTTCTGAGTTAATAAAGAAACCCAAGTTGTAAATATTCGAATACCTTGACATTCGAGCTCAAAGAAGCATCCAAAACGTGTGATTACTATGTCCCTTGGTCGAGCAAGAGCAGCATCAGAACAGGATGATAATATTTGACAGCCTTGTTGCAGAATTTGAACAAAAATGCTTTGGAGAACCTTTGTGTCCTGACGGCTGCTGATGCCACCAAAAGGAAAGATGCAACTATCAAGAAACTCTCCTCTAGCATCTGTCCAAATGCAGACCAACCAGCGCCAATCCTCAGTCCACCCATAACAACAATGAAGACTTGGTGATTTATTGTCATGTTCTGATCCATCAACCACAGAAGTTGTTCCAGTGTCGGAACTGGAAACTGAAGTTGAACTTTGAGAGTAAATTCCAACAGCATCATCAGCGGATTTTAGACTTGAGGGCTCTGAAGCGGGACTGCCAAAAGTAGTAGGGATTGCTCCATGCTCCACAGAGCCAGGTTCCGCCAAAATGAAAAGTGGTTCAAACATGTACCTAGCATCATCTACGCCACACATATCTAACGATCTATTTTGTTCAAAACTTAATCCTCCGATCCTTGAAGTTTGCCATGAATTATCCCATGAGCCAGGCCTCAATGCATTGTCAATTTCACCGTCTCTTGAAAGTGACGATCCTGACATGCGTGGAGCAAGGCAATCCTTTGAAAGTCCAGCTATGGAAGTCACATGCATTAGTGAAGACCTTCCTGAGAAAGAAGTTTGAAACATGTCAACACTTGAAGTATACCGAGGAATCCTTCGAACCTTGTTGTATACAGTAAAAGCTATGTCCTTCAGAATGGCAAGTTCACTAGTTGGCCGATAAATTTTTAGTAATGTTTCAACAGTAATAATTTGCAAAACAAGCTTGGGGACAGTAAAGCCTGAGAGCATTAGGACATTTGAAGCTGATGCTTCATCAACAGCTGCAGTGGAGTTCAAGGCCTTGACAACTTGAGAATATAATAAGGATCGCCTATCCTTATCCGGTAAAAAAGCAACTGATCCAAGAGCAGCAGAGCACTCAACCAAAGTTTGCAGAATTGACATAGGATCAGGGAAAGGACATACAACATACACCACCTGTGAACATCACAAAGATGATCAAAGTGTCATCATCTTATTTAATCTAAAAATTCCATTCCAATACACTAACACCAGCTAAAATGAGATGCATGAATAGCCAAAGAAAATACATTGCAATTAGTTCAAAGTCTATTTCACTTAACATTAAAAACTACAACATTGAAACACATTTCTCTTTCAAATCTATGGAGTTAGCCAAGTTAACCTGATGTAACCATTGATACATGCAAGCAACCAATGATGAATTATTTTAGAGATGGATCCTAATTGTTATTTCAGAAATCACATGAAACACAATCTCATGATAACTTCTAGTTGGGTTTCACATTTCATGGAAGGTACAGGAATGAGAGAAATATGCATGCAACCGCTTTTCACTATGCATATGGGATTTTGGATGGGAAACATGGTCAACAATTAGTTTCACCATGTCTTTGCTTCCACTCAATCAGTTCATTACCCTCAGCACCTATAATAAAGGTTACTACTTTTCCTTTGTCACTTCATAACTTCTTGATGTATCTATTCAAACAAACAGTGTGCTTTATCCATGAATTTTTGATTCGAAATGAGCTAGCCAAATGTCTCCATACCACTTTTGTGAACATCCAGTTTTTCGAACCCACTAACACCGGAGGTCACCAACACAACCCCACGAAAGTTTTCCACCAGCCACCAAACTAAATCCGGAAAGCACAGATGGGTTCTAGTGGACAACCAGCATCATGAGTGGTTCGAACACCATGAGCATATGGGGGATAGTACAATATCTTGAACATTGTCCAAAGGATGATACAGGTTTGAAAAGTAGTGAGCAGAGGTTTACAAAAAGAAACACAATATCACCAAATTTACATTATAAGGCTTTTGACTAAAATATAGTGACAAGGGGAATCCATGTAAATGAGATTAACCAAGATAGTAGGGCTGGCAATTTGTCATATTATACAATTCCGATGCTTTTACATGACACAATGTTGATTCAGCTATACAAGAAGAGCTATTTTCCATATTATACCATTCTATGTTTTGACATGATATATTATCACTAGGCTTTACAAGAACATAAAGCACAAATCTTAGATTGCCACTTATAATGCTTTAAACATACACAAAAAGGTACGGGGAAAATAAATGTAATTGAGACATGAGAGCCAAGATGAAATTCACATGATACACTTTCTACACAGCTTTACAAGTAAAGATAGTATTATAATTTATTTTTTATGTTTAAATTTTTTGTTTATCCAGGGTCTTCGGTCCAACTAGTGTTGGAGGTGGATGATCCGACCCCACGGACCGGCCACCAGATAAGTCTAAGAAGCGCCCTTACCTCTTACCACCACACCGTGCCCTGTGAGGCAAAGATAATATAATTTTTTTAGATAATCCAATTATCCAAAGGAAATTTTCCATCGACTACCAGGATAAATTGGGAAGTGTTCACGGTTGTTCATCAGGAGCGGCCAACGTTCTTAAGTTTATCATCCCATTAGAGGAAAATGTCCTGCAATGCATCGTAGCTGGGATTCGAACATTAAATGTTTAGTTAACCGCTAAAGTGTCTGACCACTACACCATTGCCTCAAGGGCAAAGACAATATAATAATAATTTCTTTTAAGTAATCCAGGTATCTAGCTCTTTGAACCGACTAATATAGAGATGATAGGCCCGACCCCACGGAAGTTTTCTACCGATCACCAAAGTAAATCGAGAAGTGCTCGCGAAGGACTATCTAAGAGGCCAGCGTTCTTATATTTATCGTCCCACTAGAGAAAAATTCATGCAATACACCGCAACCGGGATTTGAACCTTTGATGTCTGGTTAACCGCTTGAAGGGCTGCACCGTAGCCCCGGGGGCAAAGATAGTACAATAATTGCAGCAAAATGTGAAGTCGTCACCTTAGCGACCCCTCTAGGGTGGCCCCACATACTCTGGAAGGGGTAAATCATAAGAGACATTTTGCTCTAGCACAACGGCCCTTTGCACAAGGGAGGTCAAACACCCAACGAGATATTTTTGCACGCACTAGGAATTGACCTTAAATCCTATTGCAACAAACACCCATGCAGGTTAAAATTGAATATTGACTTGTTCATGTGGGAGCAAAGATAGTATAATAATTATCATATAGGAAGTGGAAACTACATAATCCATTGATCAAAATTGAATATTGACTTGTTCATGTATGTTTCACACTCTCACTAAGAAAAAAGTAATAGAAGAATAGAAGATCAGATAATTTGATCTATAGCAATCATCAAAAACTTTTAAGCACCAAAAGGTTAGAAAAATAAAAAATAATAATAAAAATAAATACTCACAGTACAAGATGTGCTGCATTCTTTTTGATTTGCTAATGTATTTGAAGAAAATTTTAACTCCTTGATAACCTTTGTAAGGGAATTGATAAAATTCTTTAGCTTCCAACTTTTTGAAAGAGATAAGAAGTAATCATAAATTGAGCTGATAGCATTTATCTGATTGCTAGGGATCTTCACTTCTTGTGGGCAATCAACAACAACGAGCCCAGAAGACAAACGGGTTCCAGGAGATGACTCTATTTGTCCCCCAGTAAAATGAGGTGAATGTGACCCTAATTTGCACATCTCATAAACTGTTGGAAGAAAAACAAAAATGAGAAATGTATCAGTTAAGCAAACCATGAAACGGTTAAATCATAATTGAAGGTCTTATCCTAATAAAACTTCTGAGATCTATATACACGTCAAACTTAACCTAGGCTAAGACAGTAAGACTTTTCAATGCTTGGTTACAATCAGCACTACCAATCTTCAATATATCACATGGAGCAATAAAACTTCATATGGCTGAGAACCTCTTTTCAGACACAATCATTAAGAGCTATATTTTGATTAATTTCTTTCTTTCCATACTTTAGCTTCACTAAAGTTATCCAAAGCTTCTTGCTCGTATACTAAACCTGATGATGACTAAACATCTTCAGATGAGACAGTTTTGGCAATCATGATTACTTAGCCATATATCATTATATTTGGTTAAATGAAGGGATGATATTCATTTTGCCAACCTAAATAATTGACCTAAGACAACTTTAGGATGACGAATGCACTATTTTAATTTATTTAACGTAGGAATCCTGATATGTGTTTTTCAAATACTTGGCACAATCACAAGCACATTTATCTTTTGTTTATTTGATCCTTTTTCATCCAAAAAGGGATACCAGCATGAAACTTCACGAGTCATGCAATATTATTGCCAAATCAAAATAATGTGACTAATTTAAAGTAGACCATTTGTTGATGGACGATATAATTTTTAAAGATTCTTCCTAATGAATTTCATTTACCACAAAAAGTAAGCTCAGGTCTGCAACAACTTTAACAAAACAGATCATGTATATCTTCTATGTTCAACTTGTCACACAAATTGAGTCCCACTATGCAACTTGGAAAAAGTACTGATATTCAGTAGAAGTGTGTGACATGTTCAACACTTGCAGAAAGGGAGGAGCGTTGCAGCACAGAGTTCCCAATGACAAAGGAAATACGACTATACACTAACAGATAAGGATATGCGACTTTATAACTTATTTCAAACATGACTAAGCTCATAGGCATGTCATATGCTTCCATATTCTCCTTGAAAACACATCTAGACCTCTCTAAGTACAAATTTGTAGTGCTCAAAGTGGATATAACAAGTAATATAGTCTCGCATTGAGTTCAATGGATAATTTAGGATAGGATTCATGAAACTGAAATAGTTGCAACAAACACGGGTTGATAATAATAAAAGTACTCAAATTCATAGTTTTTTTTAGTTGGCACCAAATATCCATCTTACGTCGACTAATCTTAAGGTGATCGATCCAACTCCAAGAAAATTTCCCACCATCTACCAAGGTAAATCAGAAAGCGCTAACATCGAAAGGTCCATCAGCCCAGCGTTCTTAAGTCAACCATGGATGAATTGTCTATTCAACCATGATTACCTGATTTCTTTTTATGAAATCATAACAGAAATTGCAATTGTTAAAGGATTCAATCTGAGCTAAAAAACTGAGTGAGTAAAAAAACTTACCACTGCCTAGCTGATGAAAAAAATCAACAGCTGCAGAAGTTAGGAGGTCTATATCAGGACAAATTGCATAGTAAGTAACCTGCAAATTCAATCATCCCTCAACATTTCAAAAACTTAAAGCGAATAGCAATCTATAACATCTACAAAAAAAGGAAGGTTCTTCATCACTGCTATTGACTCACCGGCTTTGGTGAAGCGTAAGGTTCTAAAGGAGCCTTCTCCCAGAAACGGAGAGAGTACACCGATGTCTTAAGCCAATCATCCTGGTACCTGCGATAAACAACAAGTTTACCAATATGGACTCATAGATTTGCTTGAGATAAAAAAAAATTGCCATATGCATAGAAGCTAGTCAAAAGCATACCCCACAAGTATATTTGGCAGTGGGAGCACCAAGGCTGTTGGCTTTATACGAGAAAAAAATTTCTGTTGATCAGACTCTTGGTTGTATGATTCTTGATTCAATCGCCGTTGTGATGACTCATCATTTCTTGCTCTCTCTATTTTCACAAATTTCAAGTAAGTGTTAATGAAAACAGTGTATAAGTGAGATGATGAAGATTACCTCTTGTGGAAGATGTAGTAGTTGATTGGGGAGGGCTTATTGGCTCTCCAACTAAAGAAAATGCACCAGAAGAATCTTTAGGTTCATTTCCATCCCCTGGAGTTCCTAAATCATTATAATGGTAACGACCTTTGCACCAATCAATTACAGATAATGGACCATCCAAACTTCCAAAAGCAGATTTCAAAGCTGCCTTTATATCTGACTGCAACAAACTCATAACAGAGGATGCTGGAATCTGTAGAAAGAGCATAAGTATATTAAAACCCAACTTTCTGAATGGCTATTTGCTCTATGTATTTAGGGAGCAGATTAACTACTTAATCTGTAATACCCAATTAATGACATATTGAATGCCTACAGGGGTTTGCTCCAAAACAATTAAGCAGAGGATCAAAAGCTTCTAGAGAATCTGTTCGTATGAGATCGTGTGGGTGGACAAATCACTTATTTCAAAAGCTCAGGCTGTTAGAAAGATATCCTTCCTAATATCATGACTCCCACTTATGTGTGATCATGTGGGTGGACAAATTGGACTAATCTGACCAGAGTCAAACACCTGGATTGACTTAATTTAGCTGGGGTTGTATTATTCATAATGGGTGATATGAAGAAAGGAGCTGCCATGCCATTCTAATTTGATTGGTGATGACTTGTCAAAAACATAAAGACATGAATGTTAGTAAGAAAGGCAACTAGATCATCAATGCATGAATACAGAACAAAAGAATTATTAGCAGCAATGCAGACAAAAAAAAATGATGTGGACTTTATCTAGAATCCTACCTCAGCAGAAAGCGGATCAATCAAGTCTAAACCAGCAATATCCAAGGAATGGCATGTTGAAATTAGTCCACCACATCCAGCATGAATCATGGATGGTCCGCAAGAAAAATTACGCCTCCGCTGTTCTTGTATCCCAAGCCAATAATAGGAGCCATAACCATCATTAGTATCAAGTGAGAAGTCTACAAGGGACACAGCTTGCTGAACTAAAAAGGTTATGGAATCAAGCAGATCCTGAAGAGGTTGCTTTTGCACATGGAAATTTATGCCTTCATCACCCAATGTATTAAGCGGCAACAAAGGCAAGCTCTCAGAGACACGTGAAGGTTTCGCAATTTTAGGCGCTCCAACAGAGCGCCAAACACCTACTTGTGTAGTAAATGGTCCATCTTGCACCCCACCATCAATATCCCCAGCTAATCTCACGGTTATGTTATCTTTTTTCCTCGGCTCATGCTTTACTATATCTGATTTAACATTAGTATCACCTTGGACTAGATCTGACAATGAATGTCTCAAGCCCACGGGAATTCTGTTCTTAAGAGACAACAATGTATGTCTTAACTTGCACATGAAAGTTTGGTAGATCATACACTCAATATTAGTCGCAAACACAGTCTTTCCAGGAAACAAGAAACCACCAGTTTCCATGTCATTTTTCTTTTGGAGTGATATGACAGTAGTTGTTGGTTTCAAGCCTGATATAGAAGACAACCCTTCTCCATTGCTTGATGTCACATCATTAGTAACTGCTCTTTCACTTTTATGTTCTGTTCCAGAGGCTACATGTATATATAACTTAGACGATTTGGCGGAAGAAATACCCTCGTGTCCCAATTCGCCTAATGGGAGATTTGTTGCTTTCTCAGACTTTTCTTCAGAAGAGTCCATGTAAATGGGAGGCGTCGCATTATATATATAAGAACTAGAACTAGAGCTGGAACTCTCAATAATTTTTGATCTAGGTAAATATGGAGTTTTGAAAATAGATGTGGATAGCTCAATAGCAGGGGTCTCCACTGGAGCATATTCGGGAGCAAATGTCATTACAGCTTCTGCTTTCATCAGGTAGTCAAATTTACCATTGGTCTGTACTGAACTTGCAAGTGGTGGCGGTCCAATATCCTTTAGAGCTTCTGCTTTTGTGGAAATCATGTCCTCTGCAGGGGTTACCATCTGATGGTTCAAACCTTCTAAAGTTGGAATACTAGGATGACCAAGATTTTGTTCAGGTACTTCTGAAACTCCATTACAAGGACTACCAGTTATGTCTCCAAAGTCAGCAGCAGGAAATACAAGGATCTGCGACTCTGCCGTACCTGGTGGCTAAAAGTTGAAGAAAATTATATGGTATCAAAGGTTCCCAATGTTAACAAGAAAATAATTAAAACAAAGGCCAAGAATTCCCCTTGCATAGAAATATGAATTTTGATTTACATAACACAACCAGACTGAATGTAAATCGTGCCAATTAAGCATGGCTCATATGTTATAGTAATAGGCCAACAATTGAAAATATTATAATAAATCTTTCCAATAAAAGAAGCATGCCTAATCAAGAAATGTGCGTAAAGAAGGGTTTTGGCTTCTATCCAATGCTTACCCAGGCAGAGAGCACCCTTCCCTCAAGCACCTTCCATGGAACTTATTTTGGCCCAATAAGCTTCAGCTCAAATTCAAGAGGGTAGTCAGCAAAAGGCAAGATAAGTTCAAGTGGCAAGGTCGAGGTCAAAAGGAGAGGGCGAGTGCTGAGATCGAGGCAACTGTGAGCCAGCAGTTCAAATGGTGCAACTAAGGTCACAACTGACTTAGGTTTGAGTATCCAAGCATCAGTGCAAACTTAGGTTGGCATTGTGGAGCTTGGCAATGCAGGCAAGGATCTTGTGCAAGTCTATGGTTAGGAGGCCAAAGAGTGGCTGTCGTTTGATACCAAGGAGATCGCAGTCTGGAGTGATAAAGGTGTCAAAAACCTATCCTATCATTGAGACTAATGGTGATGGGTATAAGTGTTGCAATAATAATAATAATAATAATAATAATAATTAAAAAAAATTCAACTACTAGTTTAAAGAAGAAATTTTAGGAGATTAAATCTTTAATCATTTTACATTGAGAGAAGTGAAGATGTGGCAAGAACTAGAGTAAAAAAAAACTTCCCGCCCAAGAGAAGATAGATGTTGAAAAATCAGACAACCATCTAGATAACAAATGATGAAAATTTAACAAATGAAGAATCTAAAATAGAACATCTACTTGTGACAGGAAAAATGAGTCAAAATGTTGATGGTGAAGAACAAATGTCTTGTATCTAATGCTTTTTACTACTGTCATACTTTTTTATAGGAATATAATCTTTTTACGATCTAAACCCTCATAATTTTTGATGTTGTGTTACATCTACTATGTTCTGCATTTTTTGCGCTTACTGACCTTGATGGCTACTGATATTCCTTCAATAGTTACTATAAGAGACACAAGAAATACAACTCACAGAGTTATCCAAGCAAATGTTGCAGAAAACAACAGAGGATAAGAAGACAAATGCATCAGCAACAGAGAAAGCCCGCTGACAAAGCTCACATCATTGTACTAGCAACCAATATCAGAACTAGATATATTGATTTCTAACTAAATCAAGCACATAACAGGAAAAAGAATAATGAAGGAAATGGCCATTAAACCATACCTCACCAAAAGCCAAAATATCATCCTCAAAAAAGTCATCAAAAGCACCAAATTCAGACAGGAGAGTTTGGATATCCATGCCAATGCCTCTATCATCATCATCCCAATCCCACTGTGATCCAACATGTAATCCAGCAGCAGCTGAGTTGTCTACTTCAGCAATGCTATAGTCTGATGCAAATGGATCCTGGATTGTTCCACTTAATAGTGTGCCAGTTTGAACTGAGGTTTCAGAGACAATAGTGCGGGGACGCTTAGTGGCCTAAGAACATATTGGCATCATCAAGAACAAATAAAGAATCTCAAATAAATAATGCAATTTAGAAGAAAACAAGAAAGCATGAAAAGTTACTTGGGTTGGATGCTTGATCTTTGAACATTATCAAATGGGGTACAAAACATTGATAATACACATATAAATTCAAGGTTGAAATTTCTCTTCCTCATAACATGTCACATCGGCATGAAAATAGCATGTGAGGTGATATACATTCATGTACATTCAGAAATTACTATAGAAAAATACAAATAGACTTGAAACAAGTTAGAGCTAGATCGTCGATCTGAGATCAATGGTCGTAGTAAAAGAACTGGTCCAAAAAGCATCTTAAACCTTGAGTTGAATGTATACAATCTTCTTTCAACATTCCTAAAATGCCAACTTTGACAATTGACTGGAAGTGGTATTTATGTGAAAATGTTTGAACAAAACAAGACTTAATTGTGTAATATGCATAGATAGAACCAGAGCTTAACTAGTTAAAAATCACATAAATAGGTAAAAGGTACTTCAAACATATCAATTATAATACGTCCATTAAACCAGCAGAAAGTTAATAGTTATGACAGATATGTAAATGATGACAGGGACAATGATGAGTCATCCATGTGTGAACAAGTATCTAGGTGGCATAAGACGATTCGCTCGCCCCACGCCCCCGCCAACCCGTCCCAGGGCCAACACGGAGGAGATAAATCACAGGGGCTACTAGCCCGAATGCTGTGACTAGCGCGTGGGAAGGGCGGGCATACTAACTTTGCCAGGTTTTGACCCCCAGACCTCAAGGTGGCAACACCTACGCACTAACCATCAGTCCATCCCGTGGGGACCACGTGTGAACAAGTATCTAGACAAGTAAGTAAGAAGAGTAGTGATATCCAAGTATCACCAAAAGTCATCTAAATGAATTTTAACAAATATTAATTGCAGGTTATATACTATAAGTAAAAATTATGATGACTTAAGAATACCTTTCTGTGACCATCATTCTCAATTTGATCATTGGTCGACAAGCCAGATTGTCTACATGTGACAGAGTCAGCATCAGCTTCAAGATCACCATCTCCAACAGCCATAGCATGCTCACTTTCACTTGATGTTCTACTTATGCTGCTGATGCTACTAGTTATGCTATTACTACTACTGTTATACTGTTTTTGTTGCACCAAATGACTAAATTCTACTCCCAGCCCACTGCAAGGTTCAGCGTTAGAAGCATTTCCAATCGCCAGGCTAAGCAACAGTGTACCAAGTTAGAACAAGTAGAAAAGCACATAAGAAATTATGTGAAGTAGCAATATATGAAATTGTTTCAAAGTTAATTTCATAATTATAGAACAAGCAAAACTGAGGCTTCCATTCTACTGATTCCTCAATTAATCTGAAACTAGTTGATACAGGATCTAGTTATAGTTCATTTCTACAGAAGATATATCTCTAATAAATACAAGAAAAATGAAAGCTCCGATCTGCATTAAGAACTCAACCCTACCACTTGTTGATTTTCCAAACTATGATTTAAATTATATTGAAAACATTAAAAACAGATTATAAAATATTTTTCTGGAATCACGGTATCACCACAAATTACAAGTGGTACAAGCTGCATTGCTCTTTTCAATAAAGGTGATTCAAGATTCATGAAATTTCACAACAAATAAGTAAAATCACAATGGAACTCGTTGCTGACAATTTTGTATCAGAATATCCACATTATTGTACTTTTGACAATCACTAAATGCCATTATATTTTCTAAAAACATAGCATTGCCAGACATGGGACAAGGCAAGTTCTCAATTAACATTTTCAAAAGCTGTATATATCTAGACAAATACGCCACATATGTCTAACGAGTAAAGAAAGGCACATCAGAGCTGATGGTATAACCAATAAAAACAACAATAGATCTCCCTGACAGAATCCACTGCGCCAAAGGAGTGGTCAAATGGTGTGAAAATTAGTATCGAATTCAATAAACAAAACTGCAACATAGATTTAAATAAGAACATATAAAAGTTAAAAATCATGCACGTATCCACAATAATATTTGAAGGTAGAAAGCCTAAAAGAAAAGCTCAAACAAAAAAGTTTCTGATTTTGCAGACAAATCGTCAACCTACCAAATATTCACTAGTTTTAGCAATTCATTTGATAAATAAATGCATGTTGAATAATTAGGATAAAAAGAAGAGATATAACAAAATCTGCATAATTGGGGGGAAAATTACGAAAACACGGCACCATTTATGTCATGCTGTATACTTTCATAGTAAAAACATTAACTAGAACACTGAAATGCCAGTGCACCTTATGCATTCAACAAGTTGAAAAGGTAGCAAATGAAGAAAAGACTGACCAGAGTTCAAGTTGAGATGAATCAGAAAAATTCCATAAGTGCCACATCTCAGATAATGATGTTCCCACCCAATGCCTTAACCACAGGCTGCAAACAGAAGAAGATAATGGGACTGACTGAAAGCAAGCTTATGATCCCTAAAAAAAATGTGTTAGTAGTTAGCACCTCTTATTAGAGGATCGGGCAAAGGCCCTGTGCATTAGAGGGATCAACACAGCTTCTGCTGGATATATGAATGTCCTTTCAAGGGCTGGAAGTTGATCCACAATTCCATTCTTCTGTTGGGTTCTACAGGCCTCAATAAGATGAGAATCTTCTTCATGAATATTACAAGTATTGCTATTTTGATTGTTAGCTCCCATAATATTGTCACTAGATGAAGAACGGCAGCCAAGGGTAACTTCAACATAAAATTTTTGCCCTCCGAGTTGATTGCTAGAAGATGGAGCCATATGAGACCCAATTGTAATGCCATTTGATGACTTTAGCTTGCTGACAATGTTGAAGACGATTAGCAAACTCAGAAATCAAAAGTAAAAAAAAAGCTAATCCTAACTTTATAACTAAGATAACAGTGGCTTAATTGAATCATAACATGGTTATGCAATTTATGCCCCTTTCTACACTAAGGCTACTGCCAATTGCCATCTTTTCTATCCATGAAAGCACAAAAGCATAGAACTGACTTCCATTATATTCACTAAAAGTCTAGAAAACATACAAGAAATACTACAAAATCAAATGCACCCAAGTTATTCAAGGAATAAGAAAGAAATTACAGCTTTTAAAGGCATATTTTAAAAGTGTTTTGTTTTCCAGCAGATTCCATGATTATAGCCATCAACTTCAACCTTCAACGGTATACATGATTTATCACGATGATTAATTAGTAGCCAATATGAACCTGTAAGACAAGCCATTTTAGGTCTAGATAGTCACTTTTGATTTGAATTCATTTTTAAAATTTTTCATCTTTGTCATAATTCCAACCATTTATAAAGAACCCCATTTTAATGACTCATCCAGCAGCACCTACTATGTCGTCTAATTTTTATAATAGCTATCCCACTAAGATTTAAAAAAAAAACAAGTGACCTAATATGATATGCACCACAAGTAATGCAGAAACCTTTGCTTATTGAGGCCTAGTTGGACATCTTTGAATCTACCTCTATCAATGACAAATTTTCATGCAAGTTGTGTATTGTGACTTCTGAGATAGCATATATTTCATATAAGGTATAGATCAAATAATCCATTAGCTTTTGATTAGATATCTGTCTCAATTTGGCTCGGTGGTTTTTTAAGTTTTCATTAGTTCACACATTTAACTTGAGATATAAAATTTCAGCTTGATCCAAATTCAATCAAATTAAAGAATTTTGAATAATACTTGCACGGGATCAACCAGTAGAAGGGATAGCCAACAAAAAATACACTAGAGATTTAGCGGCCAACGACATGGAATCACATGATTATTTGTTTATTTCAAGATTTAATCCTTTAAAGTATTGATCCATGCTGGAGTTTTTTTTCCTAAGAATGCACAGTATGGCATTCCAACAGTTGCAAACATCAAAACATGGCGAGATCAAGCATATGATCCCCTTAGTTGCAAAATTCCAATGAGTTTAAATATATAATCCTATTCCACGTACATTATTAATCAACAAATATAAGTATATAGAAATTAGGATCTAAGCATGTTCACTATTCATTATAACCAAAAATAGGAAACCAATTGAATTTATAGCATTCTTCAAAATATGGGGGTTTGTTAGCTTAGCATAAGGTTTAAAAAAAACCTATAACAGAATGGGAGGATGATGGAGAAAGTAAACTGCCAAAAAAATAGAGGATAGCAAACTACACAGTAGAAGAAAGTATTTAGGAAATTTCTCATATTATTTTAACTTTTCAATAAAGATAAGATAGAACTCAAGGGTGAAGTACCTGCCATATACTTGCTTCACCAGATCACTAGGACAGCATCCTGTGAGACTACCACGCATTCCAGTAGGGGAAACAATAACTGTCATGATTACCAAGTTCAGGCTAGCATAATAGCATCAGATTGGCGGATTAACAAAAATCATTCAAATAAATATTAGTATAACTATAATTGGTCATGATCTGTAATTTACAAAAATAAATGGATGAAGAATGAAAAAGATGAAACTTCTGGGACAGCCAACTTATTGTTACATTTCATGACAAGGATCCCTTAATCAATCTTGGACCATAGATCTAGGGTCAGAAAAGGTTTTTAATCCTATTTGCCAATAAATACTTGAGCTTCCAGAATAAAAACAATAGGTCCTTATCTATCACATTCCACGGGTCATCCAACTATTTGCATATTATAAGCTATCTCTACCTGTCATGTTGACTGAATCCAGTATTGGAGATTTGTAGTAAAAATAAGAGGTAAAGGACAAGAAAACACAAGTAAAAGATAAGTAAAGTTGAGATAATGTCCTGAATTCAGTCAGGTCAAATTTGTAGATTTTGCTTCTCATGGAAGTCAAATGGCAATAATGCTAACCAAACAAGCACTGCTCTTAGATTGAATCTGAAGCGCTTTAATCAACACACACAAATAACCGAGGAAAAGTGGTAAAATACCCATTCACTTGTCACTTTTAGATAAACAGAGTTGGAATAGGAAAGTATCATAATAATTGGCTCCTTGCCTTTAAGCTTAAAGTGGCTTTTGCAATTTGCAGTTTCGACTGAAACTTTGCCAACTGGAGTTCGATTCCAATTGTTACAGATCAAACAAAATTGTGATTGAAGCTCCTTCTTATTTCAATCATTTCAGTCATTTTGCAGGTAAGGCACTAATAATTGGCAAGGAAAATGTATAACACAGGTAAAAAAACATAAGAGCATAATTTGTAGATTTGGAATGGTTAGAAATAGTTAAGAAGTCGATGATCTAGGATTGTTACCCAAATGTGCAATTAGCAATGACAATCTATAAGTTGTCAACAGCAGCAGAACTGCCCATAGAGAGTCAAAATGCTCATAAACATTGACAAAGGAACCAAAGTTTATTAAAACCATATTAGATTGGTGTGTCCACAAATAAGACGTTCTTACGACTTAGGAAGAGAAAAAATATTAGTTGAAAAGTGGATATACTCGAACAACAAAGAGAAGATGTGTAAAGATTACAAGGAATAGAAGTTATCTAGCTAATATCCAAATTCTAAATTGGCAAAATGTGAACAGGTGAAGCCAGGGGCGAACACAAGAGAGGGTGTGCAATTTTTTTTAAAAAAAAATATTAATCATTTTTAGTACTTTGCACCATTGAAAAAAATGTTAATGGAATTTGTCTCTTTCCTTGTACCCCCGGTGGCGAAGCATTAGAGTGTATAAAGACAAATGCTAACTGCCTGGTTTACACAAAATGAGACAGTGCAAGTCAACAATTTGCTGATTCAACGAAAAAACATATAGAGAAAAGACAGTCTGAAATACATGTCATGATGGCATACATCAGTTTATTTTAAGAAAATATTAGCACTCAACTAAGCAAATCAAATTTACATATTGTCAAATGAACGAAGATGGTATAATGCATAAGATAAACATCAAAATCACACCTGGTATCCCATCTTTGATCGAGTGAGAAGAGCAATACCATAGCAATTTTTCAATGTCACTATTGCAAAGCCCTCGAATATGCCTTCATACCATGGCAGAAACAATTAAAAAATCAATGTCAATTACATAAGAATTAAGTATCAAATAACCATGTGAAATGATGGTCCTCTGAGGCTAACTAACTTTGCAGATACAACAGCATGAACGTAGATTGCCTCTTCAGTCGCAGTGAAGGAGAATTCAATTGTTGGCTGCGGCCTCCTATAGAAATACTAGAGTATTAATGCGGAAGCATAGCTGAAAGATAAGGATATATAAATATAGCAGAATCTAACTAGACAACACCAGGAGTTCAAAGCACAATAAAACAGAACAAAATTCAATACTTCAAAAACTGTAGTATTTTACTAAAGAAGCAATAATACGTGAGCAAATATGATATTACCATCTGATTGTATTCACCTTCTGAAGGATTATAGAGATCACAAAGTGCAGAAAAAAATATGTAGTTAATTCTGGCAGATGGTGTTCCACTGTCAAAAACTCAAAATGGAATATAAGCACCATTTCTGTTATTCTCTTTATTATTATGGAAAGATAGGTGAGTGATCTTGCATAATTTTCATAATGGGACAGATTGAAAAAATGGGCTGTTTGATTAAATGAACTGCTTAAATTGATTTTCTTAAATCTATTACTGAATAGTAAGAGACCCCAATCAAAATCTTATGAAACATGATAACATAGCTGACAAACCCAAGAAACTCATTAAAACACTGCAGCAGTCAGATATATACAAATACAAGCATCACTCTGCAGATACAATACAGCATATGACACCACTTTTTTTCACCAACTAATGAACATTTATAGGCCAATAGGCAGACAAAAATCACAGTATGTTTGCAACTGCAGAAAGAGTTGCTGAAGGATCACTAATAGATCTGACCACTTCATATCTCAAATTCATTGCCAAGACAAAACAACAAAACGGGTGCCCTCATTTCTTTTTTCTTTGAGCAAGGGTAATGGGACCCATCACTAATTCCCACCATTGTAATCAAAGTAGTGGTGATAGAATCCAACATTAATCTAAAGTCATTGTAAAAATTAATGAAATGTGAAATTAGTTGTCCATTAATCAGATCATCATTTTGAATAGTAGTTGCTATAAAAAAAAAAGGCTGCGTGTTTTGAATCCACAAAAAAAATCGATCAAGTCAATTCTTCCGCATGCAACCTTGACAATTTGAAACTTCCTGTTACATAGGATCTTCTTCTGTACAGTATCATACTGTATTACCTAGGCCCAGAACAATCTGACCAGTAGATTGTAGCTCATTGTAATAATCATGCTCAGCATCAAAAACAGCAAAGTAATCAACAAAATGGCACTTTGCACAGTTTTGTAGTAGAAGCTTTGTTAAGCTTACTAACTAAGAGAGTGAGAAATAGCAACTGATATTTCCACATAGTTTAATAAAAATATAAAAAATATATATGTGGCAAAGGAAACCAGAGGTAGATCCAGCAGAGCATCAAATTTCCAAAGAGCACAGACATGAGTGTAACAGACCTAACATTTGATGTCAAAGGATGCAATCTGGTATAAACATCTCCAAATCTCCCATAAGAAAGGCCTCCAAATGCTCTATCAAATAGAACGAAATAAGCATCAGGTCATATAGATATGAATGTGAATCTTACTAGTGATATAGATTTGCAAAAAGCTCAATAAAGGAAGAAGATTCTTATAGCCAACCCCAAATAGTTGGGAAAAACCATGGCTTGATGATGTTGATGGATAAGTGAATATCCACTTCCCAAACAAAACTAACAAGAATGACGAATAACCTTTCTATAGAGTTCCTTAAAGCTTGAACAAGTGCAACTCCAACCTCTTCTGAGTCACCAGGAGCCAACCAAAGTCCATTTCCAACAACTTCAGAGCGAAAAAGCATTGTATGACAAAAATATTAATAGACTGATCAAGAATATGGATTATTCTGACAGAAAGGAATAAAGATACTTGAGGAAAAGGAATATGAGGAAAACCTCTCAATCTGGAAACTGCAGCATGAGCACTTTCAGATATTGAAGAATGACGTCCAGGAAGGAAAAGCCAGAGTTTGATTCTTTCATCTGTTCACAACAAAACTTTTTTGCAAAACATGAGAAAACATTGATAAAAGTGCAAAACATATGGTTAAAAAACAAGGTAACACCAACCAGGGTTGTGTGCCCCTTGAGATGGGTCCCATGGACCAACAAAAGAGTTAGTCCATGTGCTAAGAAATCCTTCATTTTGTAGTTGTAAATGTGCAGACAGTATCAAATGATTTGCAGCATCTTTCTGATCTGCTTTCAACCTGAGAAAGGTTATGAAACACAGCAAGAAAACATATGAATTAGTTCCTATACAACTATTAAGCAGTAAAATAATGATTTAAATATAAGTCACACCGTTTCTCAGGTAGAGAACTTGGTTCAAATTCACATGGTAAAAACTGGAACCATGAAACAGCTTGAAGTTCTCCCTGCAGAAAACAAAAGAATAGGAAGGCATGAGTAAAAGTAGCTTAGGAAAAGCCAAGCAAGGATTGTGTACCATATCATAATATTACCTAAAGATCTAATTTTTTTTTAATGATACCAAAGAGCAGACACTTTTTATATCACCCATCAAATTAGCATCCAAATCTACTTAAGAGCCATATAACTCATTCTCACAATTCAGTGACAAAACAAGAAGATATATGATGCTCAACCATATGCATTCCTAGTAAAGAATCATCAAGTATACAACTACTACTACTACACAACAACAACAACAGGTGAAATAATAATCCTGTGTCCAACATCGGCATAATACAGTAACTACTTCAAGGCGTATCCTATAAACCAGAAGTTCCAAGATGACATTCCATAATAAAACAATCTACAAGAGCTGCCAACAAGTTTCCATTCTGTGTTTGGTGCAAAGCTAGTTAAATTCTATTCCATACTAGTTAGCACAAGCAAAACATCTTGTTCTGCCCACCAACCAGCATATGGAACCTGAGAAAAACTACTATCAGAAACCCAAAACTTCTAAATATTTTAGTATTTTTCTTATTATCCTTCCCCCAGCAATATCATAGCAATATGTACTATGTAGAATAGCAGGCTCTTTTTACAGGTGCAACACCTAAAATTGAGCAGTGGCCTACTGGTCACTTGTTAGATCAGCAAATAGTGGTTGTTAGTCTATTACTGGACATTACAGACTAGTATTTCAGTCTTGACTGAGAGCACAAACAGCAAATGTCTTTTTTCAAGGCAATAAGTAAATTTCTAATTAAAACACCTTGCAATCCTAGCCTTCTTTGATAAGTTTCTCAAGTCATGGTTCAAGTACAAAAAAAGTTGTAGTTGAATCAAAAAATAAGGAATTTATAATCATTATTAGCATAGTAATCCAACAGCATAAATGTTCCTAGTGACAAAAAAAATGATATTGTACAGTAGTCAAAGGTGAATATTTAACATAAAAGAGAAAACCAAAAAGCACAAGTCAAATACGTACAATCCTGAATACATTTGTCCACATCACTTAGTGATCATGAAGTTCGACTCACAATTTTGTTTCTTGTATTTCAATGTGCATAATTATGTGGCAACTGATTCCTGCAAAATGAAAAATAGTAAACATTTTATAAGTGTATGGATCAAAGAAACCCCTTCCAAAGGAAATTGACATACAAATTCTTTGGAGAGGTTACAAGAATAGAGTGCAAAAACTTTAGGAGAAAGAAATCAAAAGGGATTGTGGGATCCCTTCTATGAATGTACACATTTTCTTCAAGATGGCATATCACTAATTATTTGACGTATTGAACTTAGGACAGATGATTTTAGTATCAGTCCAACAATGACCTTATCAAGCCTTACCAAGTGCACTAGGAGACCTACCCGTAGTTTACATTAAGATAAGAATGGACCAATTATACAAGTTTAAGCTACTGCTAAGCACAATCTGCACGATGGCTGCTGTTGAGTTATATCCATTCCAGTTGACAAGTTGGGACCAACCAAAAGGACAAAATGGATAGTTTTGACATTGAGCATAAAAAATTTCATAGTAAAGTTTGGCATACCACTAGGTGACTATTCAAACTGTCCAAGTAAACAGCATCTTATTATGGCTGCTCCTTTGCAAAAATCAACAATTTCAATGGGATCAAAACCTCCTCAAAATGACTATACTTCATAGCAGCAATGCCCTGAACAATACATAGGAAGAAACTTATGATAAAAAGGAACATATATGTAAAATTCTCATTCAGTTTGTACCGATATACTAGAATATTTCTGCTGCTTTAGCAGCAAAAATCATGGGTTTTTCATCCTCTCCAACTTCAAAAAGTTCACACGAGACCAAACAAAGACTCAATATTAATCCCCTTAATCCCTGGCTTTCAGCCCTTGTGGCTTGATCTCCCACAGCTAAAAACACTAGACAAGAAAAATCAGTGAAGGTACATCGAAAAATTTAATATGAATATGGAAAAATCACCAGAGAAACCCTTAAACCTCGTGCTAAAAACTAAACCTACCTTCAAAACCACTAAGATGTTTGATTCGCAGAGTTTTCTTTACAGTTAAAAATCACAAAATTTCACATTTTGATTTGGTTAAAAAAAAATCTAAACATAAATTCAAGTTTACATAACAAATTAGTGTATCCACAATGCATAGCTTACATACATGGCAATACATATTTGATATTTCATCCTAAAAATAATCGCACTTTGCATTATCTATTAAACTTAAATCTACAAAATGAACAAATAAACGAATTATACTCGCTACTATCCTCGTACCTTCGCACAGCGACCTTGGCCTACTAATTCACTTCGCCAAAGTCAAACCACGCGGCTCTCTCCTCATTCGCAGTGCCTGGAACGAGCCCCCATCGAGTGACGGAGTCGCACGGCCGTGTGCTGCAGAGTAGACTCACGCCCAGGAGGGTAGCGCGTGTACGACGACTCAATAAGAGGAGGAAGGAGATCCTGCTGCAACTTGAGGTGGCGGCGATACAGGGGAGACGGAGTTCGCCGTGCGTCGGTGGCAGCGGCCGCGGCAGGCTCGAGCGAAGGAGAAGCGGAAAGGATCGTTCGAAGAGCGGAAGAGAGAGAAATGGCGACCTAAATAACGAAAAGCCCTTTCGGGTTTCTACCGACTCCGGCTGGGTTCGATTCGGTCCACTGAACCGGCCTGAACCGGAATTGCTTAAATATCTATAATAAATAATTTAGTTTGATTTTATTTTTAAAAAATCAATTAAAACTGAAAAACTAAAATATAATTTGTAATATTTTTCATATATGATAGATAACGTGAAATTATAACTAAACTACGTGAATGAGTGACATTTTGTACACGTCGATTGTTGACATCGACGCGATCGGTCGCGTCCCAATAAAATTAATCAGGTGAACCATCGAGATCACTAATTATATCATTCATTCACTTATTTCACTTTCTATTTTTTTTTTCATATTCACGGTTCATATGCAACTAATGTTTCTTTAAATAACTTTAATAATTATATGAAATTTTAGTGTTAATAAAATTGAACTGACTCGATAGTTTTGATCTATTTTAATTCAGTTTATAGCCTTATTTATCCTTATTTAGTTCGGTTTGACTTTGAACTTAATGAACCGTCTTAATTTTTTTCTCTTATTTCATAATAAATAAAAGATAAATAACAAAGAAAAGATTCACATGAATAATTATTTTGAAATTTAATTTTTAATTAAATCATAATAATATCTTAAATTATATAAATTAATTTTTCTTAATTATCTAAATATAATTTTCATATATTATTAATAATGTTGTCTATATTTATTATTATATTTTGAATATTATATAAAAATTAAAAATTTTATAATATATATGTTTAAAAAATATATAAATAATAAAAATAAAAATAAATAAAATAATAAAATTATATAAATACATAAAAATAGTATAAAAATTTTGAAAATAGAAATTATATAAAAATAAAAAATTTTATTTCATAGTGTTGTGGCAATTATGTAAAATAATAAATTTATTAAGGGTATAAATGTCAACTTTTATTTTTAGACTATAAGTAAAAAAGTAGAAGTAGAAAAAATATCAAATTCTTATTTCAGCTATTGAGTAAAAGTTACAGAAGCTGAAGTGAATTTGATATTCATAAACACTCAAAAATATTTTCATACAGCTAAAATCTAAAAATTATTTAACAGAAGTTCTACCAAATACTCCATTAATGTCATACAAAGAATAAACTTTATGGGTTGGAATAGCGAAATATGATCATCCTTTTAAAAGGTTTATAAAAACAAAATAAAAAACTTTAATGATTGTGGAGATAAGATTTGAGATTTTTAATTAAGAGTGGGTTAGATCAAATCTATTTTTTCTTTTATAAATTGGAATCAATAATTAATGATAAAATAATATTACATAATTAGCCTTTCAAAATAATTAAAAAATAATTATTTTTATCTGTGAATTATTATAACTTTTAAAATATTTAATTATAATATTTTATTTCATGAATGATTAGTAATGATCAAAATGATACATATTTTTTTAAAAAAATAAATATATTACGATAAGTTAAAAATATTAAAATATCAAAATTAAATTAAAATTCATTAGTTTATTAAATATTAAATAAAAATTATAAATTAAATTAAAAAATAATTTACTAATTTATTAATTAAAAATTATAAATAAATTAAATTAAAGATCATAATTAATTAAAATATTAAATAAAAATTATATATAAATATTAAATAATAAATAATAAATAAAGATTATGATCGACCAAAAAAATTGTATGAAAGTTTTTTTATTGTAAAGAATAATAAATTTTTATATTTTGACATGGCATACTAAAAACTAAAAAAAATTATTGAGAAGTTTAACTATTAGAGAGATGTCATAAGTCTTAAACTTCCTGACATGATCAAATCTACCATAAATAGATGTATAAGTGCATCTCCAATGCAAGATTTTTAATTTAAAATAGTAGTAAAAATTTAAATTTACTTTTCTCTTAAATTAACTATGTGAGTGAAACACGTATACCTATGATATGGCATATTAAAATTATAAAAAAAAACTCATTTAGAGCTCTGACAATTGAAGATGTCCTAAGAGAGTAAGGATGATAATTTTCTCCGACTCAAATTAAAGATTCAACATCTTGTTGAGGGAATCTATGGTCTATGGGATCATGTGTTTTGATATTTGGGCAAATGGTTTAATTTAAGTTTACCTTATATTTGATATGTGTATTTGAGTGTGTAAGTTCTGCAAGATACACATAGACTTAGCTTGACGGCTTCGGTCCGGTGAAAGGATGGAGAGGAATCCGAGGGACCGTGGACAAGGCAGGAACGATGAGCCGAGGAAAACGTACTTTGAGGCATATGTGAAGGATGACATAAGGACGAGCCGGGCTCATATACATCCGAGAACGAGAGTCAAAGTCGAAGAAGACTTGAAGGCAACAGGTCGAGGCTGCAAGAAGAGTCAGTTGAGTCATGAGGGTCCGAGTGCTGAGTGAATTATACTCGAGAAGGAAAACCCTAGGTTTAGGTTTGGGCAGTCTACTAGAGGGCATAGAAAGATCAGTCGACTGATCTTCTATGTAGTCGACTGATGTCGATTGGGAATTCAAACGTTCGCTGTAACGTTCGAATTCGGCTGGATCAATCGACTGGTAATGGCTAGTTCAGCCACGAGCTCTATTTAAGGGAGCTCGATTTGGCTGGCTAGGGTTGACGAAATTGGTTTGGTTAAAGGTCAATTAGTAGTCTTTGTGGTCAGAAGTCATGTTGAGGTTGTCATAAGGTTTCTCCACCCACAAGGAATGACACGAGTTAGCCTGAGATCTTCCGAGGACTAATCCACTGACGAATCAGGATCATTCACCTTACAAACAGCCGTGAAATAGGAGTTTATCTCCGAACCACGTAAATTGATTTGTCTTCTTGTTAGCTTAGTTTTAGTTTAATTAGTATTTCCGCTGTGCAAGCTAACATTATAGGAGAAAATAGACGAATTGGGTTATCGAGTTATTCACCCCCTCTCTAACTGCCCTACGATCCCGTATACATCCGACTCGAATGGAGTAGGATATGGAGGGAATATCAATATCTGATATCGGACCCGAATATATATATATTAAAAATAATTTTCTTTTTCTAAGCCCATTAACTATTTTTTCGATATTAAAAGTAGGTTATATAGATGTTTAATCTATTTTCTTAATTATATAAATAATATAATATTAATTTAATATGTTTTCGTTGAATGATAATATTTGAATAGAAATAAAAAAATTTATTAGTATAGAAGATATTCAATCCTTTAATAAATATGGATATAAGGATGGATATCCAATACCCGATAGATATGAGTATAGAAGATATAAAATTCTATCCGTCGACCCATTGTTATCCTTATAAGAGAGCACCAGAGAAAGATCTGGTAAAATCTTTTCAATGCTTAAGTTAGACTTTGATACGAGAGCAAGAGCAAAATGTAATAAGAGAGCAAGCTTCAAAAGGAAAAAAAAAATGAAGATCTCTTGGGCACCCTCTAACGCACGCTGTTCGAAACGGTTCACTCATGTTAGTGAAGAAAGCTTTGTCACTAGTATTCGCAACTCACAAGGAGCTTAATTTTGATGAAATTCTCATAGAGACTTTGTGTCGAAAACCAACCTTCTTTGTAGAATTTATTTAAAACAATACAAATATAATCTAAAATTGATGCAAAGAGAATAAGAGAGAGACAAGAGGAAGAAGAAAGAAAATAATATAAATATAATCTAAAATCGATGCAAATAAAAGGAGAAATAAGATAAAGAAGAAAATTAACGACGACTAGATAATTATATTCATCAAACTTAAGGTTTCATATGAAAATGATATATATATATATATATATATATATATATATATATATATATATATATATATATATCACAAATTTAAAAAACAACAAATTCTACCCTTGATAAATTCTACCCTTATATAAATAATTTTTTATTATATACTAACATCCCCTGTCAAATTCACAATGCTTTAATAGAAAACATCGAAAGTTTGTTAACCAGAAACTGAAAATGTGCAGTGGAATGCATCTTAGTGAGCAAGTCTGCAATTTACATTGAAGATGAAATAAATGACAAAGTGATGATGTTGTTCTGATAGTGATGTCAAGTGAGATAACAATCAATCTCAATATAGTTGGTGCGTTTATGAAAACAGAATTGTGAGCAATTTGAATGACACTAGAGTTGTCACAATGCATAGGAGTAGTGTTTGAGAGAAAAACATTCATATCAACAAGTAACTGTTAGGATGTATACTAAAAGTTTAGCTTTTGTATGGACATCTATATATTGGAATGAGAATCACATGCTCATTATTTGTATTTTATATTTGATATATACATGCTATTGTCTAATACTTTACATTGTATATAACATGGTGTGTAGTGTCACACAAAAGATCATATAAGTAGAAACTCACAACCTAGATGGTTTTGGACAAACCATTGGCATGGTTGTAGTGTAATTTGGTATTGGTTTATCTTGATCATAAAATTACACTAGTACACTTTATGTGTATTGAGCATGACCAATATAGAGGTAATTCAATTTATACTGACTATATAATTGAATTAGACCTCAGATATTATGGTGTACATGCTCTTAATCCCGATATAATAACGGGCACATGTACTTAATATCTATTGCTTTGATTTACAAATAAGCGAGATTTATTTGTTAAATCGATAGACCTGATAAATTGGGAAATAATATTATTTACATGATGTGTCGTTGATTATAGAAGAAAACCGTGTCCTAATGCGTCAGGTTGATGATGTCCCCTTGAGGAGCTCATAAAGTTCATCATGTAAATCCTGCAAGTGGACTTGGTCCGACATGATGATAAGGTTGAGTGGTACTACTCATGGACTTAATTATTAATTAATTAAATTGTCAGTAATTTAATTAATGGGTATGCGAGATCTTAAACACGGGGAGAATTTGTACATATAATAGGTGGAACCCATATTTAATTATGAGGGTTGGTGAGGTAGATCAATGATATTCCTTTAGTGGATTAGATTATCATTAATGGATCAGGCTTTGATCCATTAGGTGACCAAGACCCAACTCCTCCTCGTGGTCCCTATTGTGGCCTATAAATACCTCATGTGTCATGAGACCAAAGCATACCATCCAATTAACCCTCAACCTAATTCTCTCCCTCCCACAACCTCTCTCCTAGGGGTTTCGGTGCCGCAAGGAAGAAGTGGAGGTGGCGGCAAGAAGGAAGGAAAGGAGGAGCTTCTCTCATCCTCTTCTCTTCCTCACTTGGTCTTCTCCATCCTAGGGTGTGCACTTATCGGAAAGGAGAGGGTTGTGGTGGCCGGCGATCACAAAGAAAAGGAAGAATTCCTTTCTTTGGCCGACGGCAAGGAAGAGAATAGAAGGAAGGGTTTCGGCTTGGGTTTGATGTGAAGGAGAGATTTGTTTCTCTTCTTCATTATCTTCTCCTTCTTCCTTTCTACTTCCCTTGAGGGCGATGCAAGGAGTACCATCTCCTTTTTGGTGGTTGGCGCAAGGTGGAAGAAGGAGCATCTTCTTCCTTTTTATAGGGTCTCGGCGCAAACAAGAAGGAGGGAAAGATTTGTCTTGGTGACTTCGTTTCTTCGAAGATCGTCGCCCACACGACTTTCAAGAAGAGGGTAGGAGTTACAATAGAAGATTGCGAGGTAATCAAGAGGTATAACTTCTTGTTTTGGTTCCTTTTACTTCATGTTAATTATTGTATGTTGTTATTTTCATGGACCCCGAAGATAAACACAAAAATCGACGATCCATACATCGTCTATTCCGTAACTAACTGATTAGACGAGTTAGATTTCTTGAACAACAAGTTTGTTCAAGCGGTCGCTTGAATCAGTTAGTACGATGATGTGTCGGTTGCTTGGGTAATTATTCTCCATCCTAATTTGTTTTAGTTAATAAAATTTTATTCCGGGGATATGGAAAGGATTCTCATGAGCACAAACCGAAACCAACAATTGGTATCAGAGCCAATAGTTTCCGATTTTGTATGTTTCGGATTCGGTTACTTTTATGCATTTTATCATGTATAATTATATGTCGGATAATAGTAGGATGTGCGCAGGCTAACTTTTTGGTTGCAAGCATAAGATCTGACTATTATGATTTATGGTTGATTGTATGTGATTGTGTGTGTGCATGGTTGTAATTATTTATTTGAATCCTCGGGGTTGACGAGACTAGATAGTATTTAATTTTTGTAATTAAATACGGCATTGTTTAGCTGTTCATTTTAGTTTACTTTCGATCTAGACTTGTTGTACACTCATTCGTGTAGTATAGGATCAATGGATATAAATTAAAATATTTTTTATCTCAGCTCGAATCCCCTCAAGGTGGCTTGCGCATGGTGTAGGGAGGAGCAGACGAGATGGCGACACGACTGGAGGTATATTGGAAGCCAAAAGTCATAATAGTTGGAAAATTAGTTTTTCTTATTTATTATTTTTTTGTTTATATGATTGTTGTGCTTGCATGGTAAAATTCCTCAATTCTAAATTACTAAGTGAGAGAGGGATTCTAAGAATCTCATGGTCTCCATTACAAATTTGACATATGATGCGAACAAACTTACGCGTTGGCTGTAAGTGCCTTCCTCCATATCGGATGAGTTTGTTTCGCGGATCACTAGGTCAGACATGGTTATAGGAAATTATTTAGGAGTGTGTGATCCTCCCTATCGGAAGGGACATAATCCTAAATAATTGCTTTAGTGTCATGTAATGGTGAACACTTAAATGCAAATAATAGTATCCTCCCCATCGGAGTCACTGCTATTATTTGTAGGGTCGAAGAAGAACCAACTATTAATTTTATTTGTCAAAAAGTTAGGTTGACAAGATAATAAAATTAATGGGTAAAACCTCATCTTACAAATGTAGAATTCGTATACGTCCACACTATCGTGGCATACGATATTCTCAATGTTTTGAGGTGTTGGTTGAATTTAAAATTTTATTTTTTGAGGAATCAATAATTTTTTGAAATCTAATGTTTTGATCATTGTGATTCTTAGGATTTTCAAAATGGCTTTCAACCCACTTACTGTTATATTGAAAGAAAATAAACCTACTGGCCCTAACTATATTGATTGGAAACGGAACTTGGACATTGTCTTGACTGCTGAAGAATACAAATTTGTGCTCTTTGAGATCTGTCCTGAAAAGCCTAGTGAGAATTCTGGTGAAGAGGAGAATGGACGCTATAAGAAGTGGATAAAAGCAGACGAGATGACGCGGTGTTACATTTTGGCTTCTATGTCAAATGTACTGCAACATCAACATCAGACTTTTTCCACTGCTTATGACATGATGTTTAATCTAAAGGAACTCTTCGGGCATCAGAATCGGGCCGCTAGGCAAGAGGCAACGAGGAACTTGATGACGACCACCATGATTGAGGGAACACCCGTGAGGGATCATGTTCTCAAAATGATAACTCATTTGAATGAGATAGAAGTCCTTAGAGCGGAGATCGATGGGGAAACCCAAGTCGATATCATTCTTCAGTCTCTACCTAAGAGTTTTGAGCAGTTTCGTCTGAACTATAATATGAACAAACAGACATATTCGTTGGCGGAACTTCTGACAGAACTCCAGGCGACAGAGGGGTTTTTTCATCAGAGTGCTCATGCTTTTGTTGCTGAAAAGGGTTCTACTTCTAAGCCGAAAGGCTAGAAGAAGAAGAAACCAGTTTTAGCAAAGAAGACAACTAGATCTCAGGGACCTCATGCTGGAGTGAAGAAGTCGAAAGGCAAGTGCTTCACGTGCAAGCAGACTGGACACTGGAAGGCAGACTGTCCCCGACGGAAGGAGAAAAATCAATATATATCTTTTTGTTTAGTTGTTGAAACAAGTTTAGCGGCTACCGATATCTGGTGTGTAGATACGGGAGCCACTGATCATGTCTGTAATTCTTTGCAGGGGTTCTAGGAAACCAGACGACTAGCTGAGGGAGAGATTACCGTCTACATGGGCGATGCAACGGAGGTGGCGGCTATTGTAGTGAGAGACATTTATTTATCTTTTGATAGAAATAAAACTTTGGTTTTAAGAAATTGCCTTTATGTACCTTCATTTAGAACGAATCTTATTTCAGTTTCTAAATTAATTATGGATGAGTATTCTATTTCTTTTAATGGCAAAGTTGTTATAAAAAGAAATAGAGAGATTATCTGTTTTAGTGCGTTGGTTGGCAATTTGTACACTCTTGAACCAAAAACTCCCACGATACAAATAGAAATAAATAACTCATCGTCTAATCAAAATAAAAGAAGAGAACCTTTGAAAATGAACCAAACATATCTTTGACATCTAAGGTTAGATTATATTAACCTGAATAGGATTCAAAGGTTGATAGCCGATAGACCTTTAGGATCATTGGTGGTGGAAGATTTCCCAACCTATGAATCTTGCTTGGAAGGTAAGATGACCAAGATGCCTTTTAAGGCCAAGGGGTATAAACCCAAAGATGTGTTAGAGTTGGTTCATTCTGATTTGTATGGTCCTATGTCTCTCCAGGCAAGAGGAGGCTTTGAATATTTCGTCGCTTTTATAGACGATTATTCAAGGTATGGATACATTTACTTGATGCACCGCAAGTCTGAATGCTTTGACAAGTTTAAAGAATTCAAAGCTGATGTGGAGAAACGTCAAGGTAAAAGTATCAAAACACTACGATCTGATCGTGGTGGTGAGTACCTCTTGGGAGAGTTTAGGAATTACTTATCAGAGGCTGGGATTCAATCCCAATTGTCCGCACCTGATACACCCTAGCAGAACGGTGTGGCGGAGCGAAGGAATAGGACTCTTATGGAGATAGTTAGATCGATGACGAGTCACTTTGAGTTACCAGATTCGTTCTAGGGATATGCTCTGGAAACAGCAGTGTACATTCTGAACTTGGTACCATCTAAATCAGTACCTTCTACTCCCATAAAATTGTGGACTGGACGTAAGCCTAGTCTGAGACATATTCAAATTTAGGGTAGTCCAACACATGTGCTGAAGGGAGATGCTGATAAGTTGGAATCTCGTACAGAAGTACGCTTGTTCGTAGGCTATCCTAGAGGAACGAAAGGTGGTTTATTTTATAGTCCTAAAGATCAGAGGGTGTTCGTTAGCACGAATGCCCGATTTTTAGAGGAAGTCTATGTAATGAACCACAAACCCATGAGTAAGATCATACTTGAGGAGATGAGAGGGGAAGTTCCTACTTCAGTACCAACGGTACATGAGGACATACCACAAGTGACTGCACCACGTGTCACAGAGGATACACAAGTAGTACCTCGTCGTAGTGGGAGGGTTGTTAGACAACCTGATAGATTCATGTTTTTGGGAAAGTCTTCGGACTTAATCCCTGGAGAACATGAACCTGATCCCTGGATATATGACAAGGCACTCCAAGATAAAGATGCGGTATCTTGGCAAAGGACGATGAATTCTGAGATAGAATCTATGGATTCTAATCAAGTCTGGAAGCTAGCAGAACCACCCTAATGGTGTAAAAGTCATTGGATGCAAGTGGATCTACAAGAGAAAGAGAGGATCAGATGGGAAAGTAGAGACCTTCAAAGCAAGGCTTGTTGCGAAAGGGTGTACTCAGAAGAATGTATTGATTATGAGGAGACCTTTTCACCGGTAGTCATGCTTAAGTTTTTCCGGATTCTCTTATCTATTGCTGCTCATATGGATTATGAGGTTTGACAGATGGATGTCAAGACAACTTTCCTTAACAGAAGTCTTGAGGAAAACATCTATATGAAGCAACCAGAAGGATTCATTGCAAAGGGCAAAGAACATCTTGTGTGTAAACTTAATCGGTCCATTTATGGATTGAAGAAAGCTTCTAGATCTTGGAACATCTGCTTTGATGAGGTAATCCAGTCATATGGATTTATTCAAAGTTCGGATGAGTCTTGTGTATACAAGAGATATGATAAAAACGTAGTGGTATTTCTTGTACTATACGTAGATGATATTTTGCTCATTGGCAACAATGTCAAAGTATTATCAGACGTAAGGGTATGGTTGTCCAAACAGTTTGATATGAAGGACTTGGGAGAAGCTGGACACATCCTTAGGATCAAGGTTATAAGGGATCGCAAAAAAAAAGGATAATGTGCTTATCTCAAGCTTCATACATAGACACTGTCCTAGCTCATTTTAGCATGCAAAACTCCAAGAAAGGTTTTCTACCTTTTAGGTATGGAGTACCTTTATCTGAAGAGATGTGTCCTAAAACATCAAAAGAGATAGAGGAGACGAAGGCAGTTCCTTATGCTTCGGCTGTAGGAAGTCTCATGTATGCTATGCTATGTACGAGGCCAGATATCTGCTTTGTCGTGGGCATGGTTAGCAGATATCAGAGTACTCCAGGACAGGGACATTGGAGCATATATTGAAGTACCTGAGAAGGACTAGGGATTATATGCTAGTTTACCAGGCAGATCAATTACTCCCTGTGGGTTACACGGATTCTGACTTCCAATCAGATAGGGATAAAAGTAAGTCTACCTCGAGATATGTGTTTACTTTAGGAGGTGGAGTCATAGTATGGAGGAGTGTTAAGTAGAAATGTACAGTGGACTCCACCATGGAAATTGAGTATGTGGCAGCCTCTGAGGCAGCCAAAGAAGTTGTATGGCTCAGGAACTTCTTAATGGACTTAGATGTGATTCCTGGATTGCCCAAGGCTATCACAATTTATTGTGATAACAGTGGTGCAGTTGCAAACTCAAAGGAACCACGAGATCATAAGGTAAGTAAACACATAGAGCGCAAGTACCATATGATACGAGAGATCGTAAAGCGAGGAGAAGTTGTTGTCGCCAAGATTGCATCAGAGGATAACCTGGCGGATCCTTTCACTAAGGCCCTTCCAGCGAGAGCTTTTGATAGACATATGGAGGGTATGAGAGTCAGATGTATGACATTGTGATGACAACATAGTCTTTTAGTATAAGTGGGAGATTGTTAGGATGTAAATTAAAAGCCTAGCTTTTGTATGGACATCTATATTTTGGAATGAGAATCACATGATCATTGTTTGTATTTTATATTTGATATATACATGTTATTGTCTAATATTTTACATTATAGATAGCATGGTGTGTGGTGTCATACAGAAGATCATGTTATCAATCCCTTGTAGAGTATGAGTAGAGGCTCACAACGTAAATGGTTTTGGACAAACCATTGGCATGGTTGTAGTGTAATTTGGTATTGGTTTATCTTGACCATATAACTACACTAGTACACTTTGTGTGTATTGAGCAGCACCGATATAGAGGTGATTCAATTTATACTGACTATATAATTGAATCAGACCTCAAACATTATGGTATACATGCTCTTAATCCTGATATAATAACTGACATATGTACTTAATATCTATTTCTTTGATTTACCAATGGGTTGATTTATTTGTTAAATCGATAGGCCCGGTAAATTAGGAAATAATATTATTTACATGGTGTGTCGTTGATTATAGAAGGAAACCGTTGTTGGGATCAATGTGTACGGCTAGAGGGGTTAATAGTAGATCACCCACTTTGGTCGCTGATTCTTCCTATACGTGTTAGCGTGCGCAAGCGGAACTATAAACAATATAAACAATTAAACGCTAACACCAAACCTTTACGTGGTTCGGAGATGATACTCCTACTCCACGGCTGTCTGTAAGGTGGACGATTCCGATCCATCGGTGGATGACTCCCCGGAAGACCTCCGGCTAGCTCGCATCGCTCCTTGTGGGTGGAGAAACCTCTCCACAAACTCACGACAACACCTGAGCACTAGGACACTACTAATAAGCTCTAACCAAGTTTATTTCGTCAACCTTTGCCCAGCCAAACTGAGCTTTCTTAAATAAAGCTCAAGGCTGAAACACCCGTTACCAGTCGACTGGTGCCAACACCAGTCGACTCATCCACCTCAGATTCGAACGTTACAGCCCAACGTTCGAATTCCAGCCGACACCAGTCGACTAATCATCTGATCAGTCAACTGATCTTTCTATGACCTTCATCAGTCGACTGCCCAAACCCTAAACCTAGAGTTTCCCTTCCCGAGTACAATTCTCTCACACTCGGACCCTCACGACTCAGCTAACTCTTCTTTTGCAGCTTTGACCTGTTGCTTTCAAGCCTTCTTCAACTTTGGCTCTCGTCCCTCGAATGCATACGAACCCGCAGCTCGTCCTCATGTCATCCTTCGCGTATGTCTCGAAGTGCGCTTCCCTTGGCTCATCGTTCCTGCTTTATCCACGATCCCTCGGATGCATACAAGCCCACGGCTCGTCTCCTCATGTCATCCTTCACCGGACCCGAAGTCGTCCAACTAAGTCTATGTGTATCTTGCAAACCTGCACACTCACATACACATATCAAATACAAGGGTGAACCTAACTTAAACTCTTTGCCCAAACATCAAAACACATGGTCACTCCGGACCATAGATTGCTACAACAATCTCCCCATTTTTGATGTTTGACAATCCGTTTAAGTTAGGGAAAACACATAGTAAATACAATGTTAAATAAACATTTGGACTTACATTATCAAGGCTTCACCTTGGACTTATACCGCCAATGTATATGCAATGCAAACATGCATGGATCCTATCACAAGACATCCCCACACCTAAACTCCCCAAGAGTTAGAATTTTTCCCAAAACGAGTTTTTTAAGAACCTCTCCAAGGCTCTCCTACATTGGACTTACAAAGGCATTTTACGAATCTCTCCAAGATTCCCCCTTTGCCAATAAATGAGCAACACTGCTCCCCCTTTACCTAAGCTCTCCCTTGACTTAGATTTCACGCAAAGGCGTGTTTGGTTTCCCACTTAAACATAACACTTCTCCCCCTTTGTCATACATCAAAAGGACTCCAACAATGTCCCTTTTATTAGATCCTTTAACCTTTAATGATCATAAATAAGGTGTATTAACCCCCCAGTCGACTGCTGAAAAACAATTTCAACTCGTATCAGTCGACTGTAACAGTTACCAGTCGACTGACCTTGTCGAAATCCCAATTCACAGAATTATCAGTCGACTGCCCCTGGACCAGTCGACTGATACCCTGATTTCATCCATTTCAGCATTTCTAACCCACTTTTAGAAATACACCAGAAATTCCACAATTCTCCAAAAATTTCCAAATTTTATGGAGAGATTTGTGGTGCCTGTGTCTACTTGGGAAAAATACATTCAAAAATCTATCTATCACCAATCTCAAGATTGACACAAAACCCAAAACTAGCTAAATGGTTCAATTGAACCTTGACCTAAAATCCTAGTTTTGGCTTCCCCTTGATGTATCTACCCATACCAACCCACAATGCATTCCTAGCATTGTTTTATATGACATCAATACATCAAGAACCAATTTTCATGCAATATGACCTCAATGTCATGTTTTCATGCATGAAGTGCACACCCAATGTGCCAAAATCTTAGAATTGAGACTCAAGTCCGTCTTCAACTCCTTTGACACACTGCATGACCTATCTAGACTTCCGGGAGAAATCCTCCGAGATCCATAGACCATGGGTCCCAACTTGACTCCTAGAGCTCCCCTTGAGCTCTTAGCCTTAGCTACCTCCCTAGGTGACTCAACAAATAATAGGTCACACCGGTGTACCTCTAGTGACTCTTGGCCTACAACCTTAACTTTCTTAACTTTGGACACCTTGTCCTTGGTTAAACACTTTTTACCCTTAAATGACACTCCCTTGCCATTCTTGGACTTCTCCTCCTTGCCATAGTTATATGCTACCCTAGCATATTTCTTTTCATTGGCATCAGAGAACTTAGATTGGTATCCTAAACCCGATCTATCATTGTTGGATTTTTGACCACCCAACACCATACCTAAACCCTTAAATCCAATAGTGAATCTATCTAGGGGTTTCTCTAATTTATCAAGTTTTGCCCTTAAAGCTTGATTTTCTCTTTCTAGGTTCTTAAACCTAGAGTCAACATGTCCACTTTGGACATTCCTAGACCTACCAATTCTAGGCATATGTCTCTCCTTCTTGGGAACAATGTCTTGATCCTTAGGTCTAATGGACTTGGATTTATCATGATGTATGATTTTCCTAGGGTTTTGATCTACAATATTAACCCTACTCCTATCATGATATTTAAATCTAAAAGTATACAAGGGTAAATAATTTCAATTATTTCTAACATGCATAGAGGAATTTGAATTATGCTTAAAGTTAGGAATTACCTCCATTACCCTTGTTGCTTTCCCTTGATGTAAGTTTTTCTTCTTATCCTTCCTTTCTCATTTTCTCAAATGCTCTAATATCTTGAATTCTCCTTCCTTGAGCATTTGGTGTGGTAGTGTCCTAGTTTACCACACGTGAAGCACCTTATATGCTTCTTCTCCTTCTTTTACCTACAACCCATGTTAGAATTTAAAGAACTTGACTTGGATTTAGGGTTTACCTTCTTTTTCTTACCCTTTGGACACTTGTCCTTATAGTGTCCCTTTTTATTACACTCAAAGCAAATAATGTGGTCCTTTGACTTTGTCTTGGTGGAGGTGGAAGCTTCTTCTTGCTCTGATATTGAGGATGGTCTCTCTTCCCCCTCAATCCTTGAAGTGAAGACTTCTTTCCCTTTTGATGAAGTAGATGATTCTTCAATTTCTTGTGTCACTTCACTTGAGGAGATGGATGCATCTTTTTCTTCTTTCTCCTCCTCTTCGGATGTTGAGCTTCTTTTCTCATCCGATTGGTCCTTCTCCTCTTCTTGAACCATTAAGCTCATTTCCTTGGGCTCTTCTACTACTTGAGCTTGTGTAGGGTTTTGATGTAAAACTATCATCTTGCTCCATAGCGCGTGAGCATTTTTGTATTGACTTATACCACTAATTATATCATTAGGCAAAACATTAAGTTATATTGAAATTACCTTCCCATTTGCTTTTGATTGTGTTTGTTGCTCCTTAGTCCAATATCTTGGTCGGACATTATTCTCATGCTTATCCTTTGGGGCTTCAAATGGTTCTTTTAGTGCGATCATTAAATCCCAATCCATATTGAACCATACCTCTATCCGCATCCTCCAATAATCAAAACTCTCGCGGTTGTAGGGAGGTGGAGCATAGATATCGTCCCCTAATCATTCTTCAATCATCATTTCCTCTAGCTCTTGCTCTCCCGGTGGTTAGTCAGTAGACGAGCGACCCCGGCTCTGATACCACTTGTTGGGATCGATGCGTACGGCTAGAGGGGTGAATAGTCGATCACCCACTTTGGTCGGCGATTCTTCCTACACGTGTTAGCGTGCGCAAGCGGAACTATAAACAATATAAACAATCAAACGCTAACACCAAACCTTTACGTGGTTCGGAGATGATACTCCTACTCCACGGATGTCCGTAAGGTGGACGATCCCGATCCGTCGATGGATGACTCCCCGGAAGACCTCCGGCCAGCTCGCGTCGCTCCTTGTGGGTGGAGAAACCTCGCCACAAACTCACGGCAACACCTAAGCACTAGGAGACTACTAATAAGCTCTGACCAAGCTTATTTCGTCAACTTTTGCTCAGCCAAACCGAGCTCTCTTAAATAGAGCTCAAGGCTGAAACAACCGTTACCAGTCGACTGGTCCACCTCGGATTCGAACGTTACAACCCAACGTTCGAATTTCAGCCGACACCAGTCGACTGATCATCTGATCAGTCGACTGATCATCTGATCAGTCGACTGATCTTTCTGTGGCATTCATCAGTCGACTGATCCAAGCATCAGTCGACTGCCCAAACCCTAAACCTAGGGTTTCCCTTCCCGAGTACAATTCTTTCACACTCGGACCCTCGCGACTCAGCTGACTCTTCTTTTGCAGCTTCGACCTGTTGCTTTCAAGTCTTCTTCGACTTTGACTCTCGTCCCTCGGATGCATACGAACCCGCGGCTCGTCCTCATGTCATCCTTCGTGTATGCCTCGAAGTGCGCTTCCATTAGCTCATCGTTCCTACTTTGTCCACGGTCCCTCGGATGCATACAAGCTCACAGCTCGTCTCCTCATGTCATCCTTCATCGGATTCGAAGTCATCCAGCTAAGTCTATGTATATCCTGCAAACCTGCACATTCACATTCACATATCAAATACAAGGGTGAACCTAACGTAAACCCTTTGCCCAAACATCAAAACACATGGTCACTCCGGACCATAGATTGCTCCAACAACTGTGTCCTGATGTGTCAGGTTGATGATGTCCCCTTGAGGAGCTCATAAAGTTCATCATGTAAATCTTGCAGGTGGACTTGGTCCGATATGATGATAAGGTTGAGTGGTACTACTCATGGAGTTAGATATTAATTAATTAAATTGTCAGTAATTTAATTAATTAATGGACATGCGAGATTTTAAACACGGGGAGAATTTATATACATAATAGGTGGAGCTCATATTTAATTATGCGGGTTGGTGAGGTAGATCAATGATAATCCTTTAGTGGATTGAATTATCATTAATGGATCGGGCTTTGATCCATTAGGTGGCCAAGACCCAACTCCTCCTCATGGTCCCTATTGTAACCTATAAATACCTCATGTGTCATGAGACCAAAGCATACCATCCAATTAACCCTCAACCTAATTCTCTCCCTCCCATAATCTCTCTCCTAGGGGTTTCGATGCCGCAAGGAAGAAGTGGAGGTGGCGGCAAGAAGAAAGGAAAGGAGGAGTTTCTCTCATCCTCTTCTCTTCCTCACTTGGTCTTCTCCATCCTAGGGCGTGCATTGATCGAAAAGGAGAGGGTTGTGGTGGCTGGCGATCACAAAGAAAAGGAAGAATTCCTTTCTTTGGCCGGCGGCAAGGAAGAGAAGAGAAGGAAGGGTTTCGGCTTGGGTTTGGTGTGAAGGAGAGATTTGTTTCTCTTCTTCGTCATCTTCTCCTTCTTCCTTTCTACTTCCCTTGAGGGCGGCGCAAGGAGTACCATCTCCTTTTTGGTGGTCGGCGCAAGGTGGAAGAAGGAGCATCTTCTTCTTTCTTCTAGGGTCTCGGCGCAAACAAGAAGGAGAGAAAGATTTGCCTTGGTGACTTCGTTTCTTGAAAGATCGTCGCTCATACGACGTCCAAGAAGAGGGTATGATATACAATAGAAGATCGCGAGGTAAACAAGAGGTATAACTTCTTGTTTTGGTTCCTTTTACTTCATGTTAATTATTATATGTTGTTATTTTCATGGACCCCGAAGATAAACACAAAAACCGACGATCTATACATCGTCTATTTCGCGGCTAACCGATTAGATGAGTTAGATTGCTTGAACAACAAGTTTGTTCAAGCGGTCGCTTGAATCGGTCAGTACGATGATATGTCGGTTGCTTGGGTAATTATTCTCCATCCGGAATGTTTTAGTTAATAAAATTTTAATCCGGGGACATGGAAAGGATTCCCATGAGCACAAACCAAAACCAACAGTAACCAATGTAACCAAAGAATTTCAATAGTAGTAAAGGTCATATCACGATATTATGTTTCGGTAAAAGAACGAGAGACAATATTTTACATAATAGAGAATCTTCCAAGAAAATATAAAATCTTATAGTAGACTTACGATATGTAGAATCACTACTCCAATCTACATTTGAATAGACACTCAGCTCTAATGTCGAAGTGGAAGGATAAAGAAGATTATGAAACTGGGTACCTCGAAGATATCGAAGGATGCGAAGCATAACTCCCCAATATACTGAAGTGGGAGAAGCAACAAACTGGCTGACAATGTGTACAATATAAGCAATGTCAGGTCTAGTGATGGTTAAATACGCTAGACTGTCAACTAAAATGCGATATAAAGAAGGATCTAGCAAGGGAACACTATCAGTCAAAGAGTACCGAGCATTAATCTCAAGTGGAGTATCCACAACGAGTGTTAGATAGATGAGCTTACTTTAAAATGTCGTCAATATATTTGGATTGTGAGAAAAGATAATCAAGAGGAGAATAAGCTACTTCAAGTCTCAAAAAATTATTGGTGCCCCAATTAGTTTTGATATGATCAACCAAGTTAGGTTAGGTTTTATTATGGTTTTGATCCATCTGTCTAAGTGCGCAGGAGCTTAGGAGCGAAGGAAGTCGAGCATAAGACACAGTAGATGAGAAAGATTGTACGAGGAAGTGATCCGACAGGCTCGGTGCATCCGAGGGACGCGGAAACTGCGGAAGAGTACACAGGTGGAACAAAAAGGACGTGTGCGACGTCCAAGGGACCAGAAGTCAGCAGGAAGGGCGCTCAAGGGGTGAAAGGTCAGAGTCGGGTTCGGGTGAGCCTAACTTCGGTTGGCCAAAAATCACCCAAGAAGACCCGCTGGAGATTGGTCAGCAAGCTGCTGACCAAACCTGACTCAGGCTCCCCTATAAATAGGGGCGCTTGAGCTCTCGGGCACCCGTATGCATAGGGGCGCTTGAGCACTCGGGCGCCCCTATGCATACAGGTATCCAAGAGCCTATTCTATCCATCCAGCTAGTCGTTTGCGATCGTTGTGTACCGGATAACGCATAAGTCATGTGTCAAGCTCCCACAACCACTCGGGCGCTCCTATAATGTCACGTCAGCAAACGGATAGAACTAATTGTTGGATCTGGGATGGCTAGGGGGTGTGTGAATAGCCACCCACTAAAAATTGGCTTCTTTTGATTCTTTCTGCACTTAAGTTAGCAGCGGAAAAATACAGAACAGAAAGAAAACTGAAAGAGAACAAACCAGACGCTAACAGAAGGATTTACAAGGTTCGGGGATAACTTGCCCCTACTCTTTGGCGTGCCCGTGAGGTGGGTGATCCCTTGATCGTCGGCAGATCAAGCCCCGGAATGAAACCGGCTAATAGAACTTCTCTTTCTCGGTGGAGTAACCTCTCCACAAGCGTCTCAGAAATATACAAACAAAGCACAGGAAACTCGAGAGGGAAGCTCACACAATAGATGTAGCAGAAACGCTCAAGCAAGAAGACTATACAGAGAGCACAACCACACAACCAAACCTCCAGCAAAACCTTTGCTTCCTTTTCTGTTTGTTGCTGTCTCCTCTGCTTCGCCAGCTTCCTCTTAACCTTCCTTCTGCTCATCACCAGGCGCGTCAGCACCCACTGAACCACAACTTCATCACCACTGACCCACTGACCTCCACTGAACGCCCAGTCCACTGAAGACCTCTTCAGCTGAGCCTCAGGTCAGTCGTCAACCGCGCCAGAAGCCGTTAAAACCTGCAAACAGATAACAAACAAATCTGCCACAGTGCAAGTCACCGTTGACCCTCCTTCTTGGCTTAGTATTGTCTCTGTATCACCTGCACACTCAACAGACTGATTAGCGAAGCAAATCAACCATATCAGAAAGAAATCAGCAGGAAATCAGAAGCAATCAGAAGTCTGACAGTAATTCAAATTAAAGTTATGAGGCGTTGATCGGTCACCTTGACCGATCAGTCACCCTCCTGACCGATCAGACTCAATTCTGATCGATCCAGCAAAGATCTGATCGGTCTCACTGACCGATCAGAGATCAGGGATCGGTCACCAGACCGATCCTTAAACCTTCTGTGTGAATTCAGGGCTTTGAGGGTCAAGATCCCTGATCGGTCCACTGACTGATCGGCCATGGCCTGATCTTTCAGGCCACAACCACCTGATTGGTCACTTGACCGATCAGGTTAGAGCCTGATCGGTCAACGCGACCGATCAGGTCACTTCCTGACCGATCAGGAACAATCCTGATCGGTCCAGGATGGCCTTGATCGGTCATGCAGACCGATCAGGGTTTAATCAGAACCATTCTGACTTGTTTCTGATCGTTCATCAGACCGATCAGCCACCATACAGAATGTTTCTGATCTATTTCTGATCGTTCACCAGAACGATCAGCCACCACACAGAATGTTTCTGATCTGTTTCTGATCGTTAACCAGACCGATCAGACATCCTGGATCGGTCACCAAACCGATCTACTATCAAGGGTGTTCATGCCAATTTCCTGATCGAACTCCAGATCGATCCACAATCGCAGGAGTTCCTGCCAACTCCCCGATCGGACTTCAGACCGATTCAGCTCCGACCATTTCGACCCTGAGTCCAAAGAACAGGCTCCCTTGCATTCTCTGACTCAGTCTGGTCCGGAGAACAAGCTCCCGAGCCTTCTCTGACCAGTACACTTAATGCTCAGTCCCCCGGATCAAGACTTCATACCTAACATCACTCACCGGGACTTCCCTCACCTAGCTTCACTCACTAGGACCCGACTTCACTCACCAAAATTTCCTTCACCTAGCTTCACTTGCTAGGACCCGACTTCACTCACCAGGATTTCTTTCACCTAGCTTCACTTGCTAGGACCCGGCTTCACTCACCAGGATTTCTTTCACCTAGCTTCACTTGCTAGGACCCGGCTTCACTCACTAGGATTTCCTTCACCTAGCTTCACTCACTAGGACCCGACTTCACTCACCAGGATTTCCTTCACCTAGCTTCACTCACTAGGACCCGACTTCACTCACTAGGAATTCATTCACCTAGCTTCCCTTGCTAAGACCCGGCTTCACTCATCAGGATTTTCTTCACCTAGCTTCACTCACTAGGACCCGGCTTCACTCACCGAAATTTTCTTCACCAAGCTTCACTCACTAGGACCTGGCTTCACTCACCGGGATTTTCTTCACCTAGCTTCACTCACTAGGACCCGACTTCACTCACCGGGATTTTCTTCACCTAGCTTCACTCACTATGACCCAGCTTCACTCACCGGAATTCGTGCCCAGTCCTCGACCAGGACTTAATCCGAACTTATCTTACTCAACTAAACTTAAATCGGTGTCAACATCAAAACAACAATTGAGTCAGACTGTATCAACACTAATCGGGGCTATAAATAGGCCTTCAGAGCTCAGCTCCAAATCATCAAACAACTGAAATGAATTCTTTCTTGTTTTCCAACTTCGTGTGCTTCAAAGTTTGTAAAGAGATTCTCCGCCAGAAAGAGATTTTGATAGTGAGCTTCAACCATCTTGGATTAGCAATCACCTAGGTTGCAACCAAATAAATTTCTGTGTCTTAGTCTTTTACTAGTTCAATTAGTTTATGTTTATTTTATTTTATTATTACAACTAATCTAGAATCTTTGTGAGTCACATAAAATATTTATTTTTTATTTGACAGTGACAATTCACCCCCTCTTATTGATCCACCTCGATGCGACAAAAATAATGCAAAAGATTCAAATCTTTCATTTCAAACTCACGAGCCAAATATAGTTTCAATTCTTCTATTTCACTTATATCATCCCCTGTAATAATCATGTCATCAACATAAAGAAAAAGTAACATGCGACATGATGAAGTATAATGAACAAAAAGAGCAAAGTTATGCTGACTAGGAAGAATGCCAAGAGATCCAATAACAAAAAAAAAACTTGTGAAACTAAGCTCGAGGAGCTTGTTTAAAGCTATAAAAAACCTTTTTTGGTCTGCAAATTTCACCAGGATTGTGAGTATCACCTGGTGGAGGCATCATGTAAACTTCTTCTTGAAGATCTCCATTTAAAAAAGTATTTTTAACATCCATCTGAAAAATAGACCACTGACGAACAGATGCAACTGCAATGAGAGTACGGATAGTAACAAACTTGGAAACTGGAGCAAAAGTTTCCTCATAATCTATGTTATATTGTTGGGACATTCCTTTAGCAACCAAACAAACTTTATATCGCTCAACTGACCTATCAGATTTAGTTTTGATCTTAGACACCCATCGAGAACCAATCGTATGCTTTCCCAAAAAAAGAAGAACAAAATCCCAAATACCTGTTTGATATAAAGCAGAAAATTCTTCTGTCATAGTCCGCTGCCAATGAGGGTCAAGAGAAGCCTCTCTATAAGAGGAGGGCTCAAACAATTGGTGAATAGAAGCCAAAAAGGAAGAAAAAAAATACTAGAATAAGTAGAATACATAAAATCAAGCAATTGAATAGACTTACGAGATCGTTAAGGGTAACGAGGAAGAAGATCCGCTATCACAATACAATTATGGGAAGCAATAGAAGCAGGGGGATCATCAAAAAGCTGATAACTAGAATCTATATGAGTATCAATCCTGTAAATATCATCATTAGAAGAAGAGATGCTAAGGTAGTCTACTTATGGGGAAACATGAGATGACAAATCATCCGAGTCTGTGAAAAAGGATCAATACGAGTAAGATCAGATTTTCTAAGATTAGGAGTGTTAGAGGGAATGTGATAGAATGGAATGTGTTTTAAAAAAATAACAAGACATGAGACATAATGTTTTTGACTAACTGGATCATAACATCGATATCCTTTTTGACCCTCACCATAACCAAGGAAAACACAAAGAGCAGACTAAGAACTAAGCTTATTATATTCAACATGAGGACAGAGGATAAAATATGTGAATCTAAAAACTCTTAAAATAGAATAATCAGGAACATAATCATATAGTTTTTCAAAAGGAGATAAACCAGATGTAATAAAAGATGAAATTCTATTAATAGAATGGACTACAGTAAGAATAGCTTCCCCCCCCCCCCAGAATTCACTAGGAACATATGCAGACAACAAGATAAAACGTGTAATTTCAACAATATGTCTATGTTTTGTTTCAGCAATACTGTTTTGTTCAGAAGTATCAATACAAGAACTTTGATGAAGTGTACCATCTGAGACAAGTAGCTCAAAAAGGATTAAATGTATATTCACCACCCAAATCAGATCAAAAACATTTAATAACATCATTATGTTGAGTTTTAACCATAAGACGAAACATATAATAGATACCAAGGAAATCAAAATGATGTTTCATAAGATAGACCCAAGTGTAGCGAATATAATCATCAATAAAGGAAACATAGTAACGGAATCCACCAGGTGTATGAATCAAAGATGGACCCCACACATCAAAATGAACTTATTTAAACGGTGCAAGAGAAACAGAGATACTTCTATAGAAGGTAAGACAGAGAATTTTGCTAATTTGCAACCACAACAATCTGAAATATCATGAATTTGTAATTTTTCTAAATTTCCTTTGGAAACTAAGTATTTCAAACGAGAAGAAAAAACATGTCCAAGACGAGAATGTCATAAATAAAATCCAGAAGAAGTAGAGTTTAACCGCAAGGAAGACAAATCAGCATTGGATGCTCTAACATCTGGAACTTTTAGTTGTTCTAATACATATAGTCCCCCCTGTCTACGACATATCCCAATCTGCTTCTGAGATTACGGATCCTGCACATAACAAAAAAATGAAGTAAAAGAAACTAAGAAACCAGAATCACATAATTAACCAACCGAGACAAGATTCAAAATAAGATTAGGAATGTGACATACATTAGACAGAGACAAATTAGATGTAAAAATAGAGCCAACACCAACTAATGGCATGGGAGAACCATCTGCGATCATGACAGACACAGAAAAAGAAAAAGTTATAGATACAAAAGAATTGATATTAGACGACATATGATGCGAAACTCCAGAATCAAGGATCCAGATACTGGAAAGTATACCTGAGGTACCATTATATGGCAAACCCTTATGAGAAGTAGACATGGCATGTGGACGAGATGCAAGAAACTTTTGAAATTGTTCGACAAGAACTGCAATTGTGGCATTGGATGATTCAGTTCCTCCAGAGTCTGTAGAAGGAATTACTGCTGCCATGATGGATGCTCCAAATTTAAAGAATCATTATTGTGATTAACTATCGGATTTTCAAGGAATGACAGAATCAATAGTCATATTTTTTAGTCGTCGGATAGATTTAAAGAACTCAAAATCCGATCTTCACCGTCCAAAATATAGCCCTGGGGCGAGGAACGTTCCCTCAAAATTTCAGGACGATCTAACTGTTAAAACTTAAGAAAATATAATTCTTCTACAAATGCAGTTTTAAACCAACCGTGACATAGAAAATATTGAAGAAATCTCATAATGATCGACCTTTAGACATTTGAAAATCATAAATCTCGACGATGGTATTACAATCCTTCAGATTTAAATTTTTCGGTTCGGCAGGACCGTGCTTGATTCATGAAAATAATATAAATATAATCTAAAATCGATACAAAGAGAAAGAGAAAGACAAGAGAAAGAAGAAAATAAACAACGGCTAGTAATTGTATTCATAAAACTTAAGGTTTACATATAAAAAGGAGATATATATAGACAAGTAATAACAAATTTAAAAGATTAATTCTACCCTAAACAAATTCTACTCTTATATAAATAATTTTTTATTATATACTAACACTTACTTTCTTGATGATCTTCAATTTGAATTGTTTTCTTATGATCCATTACCGATCGAGTTTCCCTGCAACTCTAGCTCCTGCTGAATCACCCCAACAATGTCAACAATTTGTATTCATTTATGTATTTTGAACTGATTTTGGAGATTAGCAGCTTCTTTTTTGCTGCTGCTTTCATCAGTCACTCCCAGTTCTAATTCTACGCTTTCCGAGAACTCGAATTTGGAGAAAGCAAGTCCATTTGAGTATCTAGATTAAGAAAATGAGCAAATCACAAATATGAAGGAAGTTCATCAAAGTGGAATGCTTAGAAAGAGATGAGTTCAGAAGAATGAACCTTGACACTAACATAAGAGCTTTGCAGCTTCAATCATGTGTACTTGTGGAATAAGGTGTCCCAATTGTCGATTCCTTCCTGCAACAAGAACTGAAGATGCTAAGAATACAGAGTAGAAACGCCATCTTCTACTAGATAAGAAGACAAATTGCTTAAAGCAAACTGAAGGTTCTTCTGCTCAAGTAATTGTCTTTGGCTACTTGTATCAACTTTCATCTTTAGAACCAATGTTTGATTACACTTGAACCAAAATCATTTACAAAAGTATGCAACAATCTCATAAACATAAATTTACTCATGGTAATAATTCATTAACGACCTCAAAAGCATTAGAACCAGTTCTCTTATCATCTATATTTACTGCAGAAATTCGTCTACTAACATATACTTGTTGAAATCCACCCTTACCAAGTTTCTATCAAGTATACATGTTACTATGTTAGTAAGCTGTCATATTCTGGACCATTTTCGGCTGGGGGGCCATGCTCCCTTCTGCTTTCATAATGCCAGGAAGCTTGCCCTCTCAATGTAATTAAACCCATTCGTTCTCTTCTCCGCGACTCCTTCAGAATGACTGCATTTGAAAGCCGCAGAAGGAATGATGATGACTTCCTTAGTTTGACAATTCATGTAAACAATTTTGTTGCTCATGTGCTTAGAGGTCTTTTCCAGGTGGCTATGAAATTTGAGTATTGCTTAAGCAACGAGTGTAATTATATGTCTTCTTATATAGTATAGGTCTCGCATTTTAGGCCACTCTATATTTCTTACTTATGAATACCATTACTTGCTTCACACCAGGTGAAATTCATAGTATTCCACCAGTTCATTACAAAGGCTGTCGAGACGACTACCATGTCGCCATAATGTAGTACTTGTTAACACGAAAGAATGCTAACTATTTTGCCTTCCATTTTTACCAAAAAAGTTTGTATGTAAATAATGTGAAATGCAGAGGCCATTGATATGTTTGGATCAAGTCTATGGAATGTATAGAATAGCAATTCTCATATGCAAGTTACAGTTATGGTTCTGAATTGTATATCCATGATTCTTTATGCTTATGATTGTTAGTTGTCTCTCTTTATGCTTCTGATTTCTTAGTGAAGAAATTTTTATCCTCAGAAAGTTCACTCGAAAGGGTAAGTTCATGGGGTGTAAAGCTAAAAATCCTTTACTTGCTCCTACTAGAACTCACAAGCAAAGAACTCTCCCTAGTTAAGCATGTAAAGTAAGACTATGCAAAATGCATCTCATTGTTTGAGGACTAGTAGGTCTAAATCGATATACGAGGCCTATCGACACACGAATTATGGTTGACACCAAAGTAACCCACAAGGATTTGTTGTCACCTAAGAAACCCTCAAATTAGGGTTGAACTTCAACTTTGCATTAGTGATCTGCACAATTTCTACTCCCATCATTAAGCACAAGTGAATAAAGTAGAACGACATGATCATATTGGTAATCAGTAAACATAGAAAACAATTATTGGAACTTCATTTAACATAATACGAGGCGATCCAATTGAAGAAGGCAATGACCAAGCAATGGAAGAACACCATTAACATGTAATTAGCATTATTCTTGAATAAAAATATCGTTGATAGATACGACTGGTCCTAATTTGAGATAGCTACGAGATGACCTAAGAATCGAAAGAGGATTACACAGGAACACGAATTTTTTAGAGCTCGACTAACCTGAACAGGGAGAGGGTTCGTCTTAACGTATGAGATCTGAAATGCTACCCTTCGAATGGCTCGGATCCATCTTCGGACAGGTTCCCGAGGACGATGAAGCTCCCTCTTCCTCGCTGTCGGATCGCACCAATGGCGACCGACGACGCTGACGAGCCGCCGTGGCCGATGTTTTCTTTTATTTTTAAATAACCGACCCAGCTGCTGAGGAAGGTAATGAATCGATTTTGAACCTGACGCTGCATCCTTCGAAATTATATTTCATCCAAATATCAATATTCATTAAAAAATTAAATATCTTATATATTAATAATTTTTTTAATTCAACTATATCATTCAATAAAATATATTAAAATTAATATTATATTTAAAAATATATATATCTATAATTTTAAACATAAATTAAATATCTATATAACACATTTCTTACTCAACACAAATAGTTAATGAATTTGAAAAAAAATTCATTAATATATATATATATATATTATTTAATCAATATTCGAATTGAATATCAGGTATCGATAATCCCTCTATATCCTCCTGTCAAATATCAGATTCTTCATCGAATTTGAAAGAAATTGTCATCCCTAGATTCAACCGACCCGGTCATATGTATCACACTTAATTTAGTAAATGTGAAAATGATAATAAATATTTTTTAAAAAATATTATTTTTATTATTAAATCAGTAGTTAATATAAAATTTAACATTTTATTTAATGACCTAAATAATTGTGTTTGTTTTATAATGTAAATATCCAATTCTTATTAATTATGGAGATCAATTAATTCAGGTGTAAAATTTTTATTGATTATCAAAATAAATCAAGAAATACATATAAGTCAGGATGGATAGCCCAACATCACAATAAATCATGTGATTGAGATTCTAATCTCATATTTTATCTATCAAATAAATTTAAGAGGCAAGATAGTTACTAACATAATATCCTAGTTTTACTAGTATTTCAATCATCATAAATATAGTTATTCCGAAAGCGAACTATGGGGATGGCGAACCACCAAAGCGCAACCCATGGCGATAATGACGAGGAAAGCATGTCAATGTCTGTGAGATTAATACGAGCGTAAAGGGTATACATCGGAAGATTTTCCGATGAAGCTCTCTCCGACGCTCAAGTCGGAACTCTCTCTAGCTTCTCAGTGTTAACATATGCATTATTTTATATTTGCATTTTGTCCCACATCGATTGATGTGAATTATAGAATTCATTTTAACCTTATATAAAGGGATGTAATATCTTCTTTCAAAGATATAATAAACAGATATCAAATTAGACTTTTCTTTTTGATATACTTGTAAGAATTCATGAATTCTAATTTTTAATTCATGAATTCTAACATGGTATCAGAGCACTGTTAAATACTTGCTATTTCACTGCTCGTGGTTTTATGGTTCGGTTTATCTCCATCGCTTCCGCATCTGAATGGTTAGATCTGCCCTAAATGTTTTATTTCGTTTGAGATTGGATATTGTTTTGATTGCCTTGATCGTTTGTTAGTTGGGATTTGAGATTGTTATTTGTTATTTTGGACTGTTCTGTTCAAAATTATTTACAATGACTGGAGGTGACGATTCGTTGCAATCTATTGGTGTCCGTTTGATGGAAAAAATTATTCGTATTGGAATTATGTGATGACTAATTTTCTGAAGGGCAAAGGAGTTTGGGAATATGTTTCTGGAAAAATCAAATGCCCTGTAGTTGGTGTTGAAAAATTTGATGAATTGTTTCGTATTTGGGATACAAATAATTCAAAGATTATCACTTGGATCAACAACTCTGTTGAACACAGAATTGGTGTTTAATTGGCAAAGTTTAAAACTGCAAAAGAAATTTGGGATTATTTGTCAAAATTATTTGTGCAAAATAACTTGGCTGTCAAGTATCAATTACAATCTGAAATTCGTGCATTAGTGCAAAATGACTTAAGTATTCAGGATTTTTTCTGTGCAATGACTACTCTTTGGGATCGGTTAGCATTGACAGAATCTGTTGAATTACAAACATGTGATGCTTATATTAAATGTAGAGATGAGGATCGCCTTGTTCAACTACTTATGGGTCTTCGTCCAGAATTTGAAAATTGTCGCTCAAATCTTTTGCACCGTAAACCTCTACCATCTGTTGAAGATGTAATAAATGAACTCATGGCTGAAGAAACTTGTTTGAAGACTCTAAAAGGGGTGCATAATATTTCTACTTCGGTTTTGGCAGCCTCTCCGTCTGCACCGATCATAGCAGCTCCTGCACACCAGTATAAAACATCTGTCACAGGAAACTGTAATTATTGTAAGAAACCAGGGCACTGGAAGAATCAATGCCCTGAGCTTCGGAAAGAATCGGCTAGGAAGCTTCCAGGGCACGGACGGAAGTCTCCACAACAATATCAAGGCGGGCAACAAAAAATGTATTTTGAGGGTCCATCTCAAAATCTTTGTCCATCTACTCCAGCAGCTTTTGTGCCCTCCTTAAATCACTCAGCTTCAGCTTCAGAGTTTTCTGTGAATACTGGTACTAATTCTATTGTCGACCAATTTCAGAAGTTCCTCGCCTTTCAGCAATTTCAAAAGGAACCTCATAATTATGCTCTTTCTGCTCCTTCCAGCATCTTCGTCTATTGGGTCAGGTATCCCTTCATCTCCCTGGATTTTAGATTCTGGAGCTGGTAATCACATGTCTCATGATTCTTCTTCTTTTACATATATGTCTCCTGACCCTCCATCAATTTCTGTTATGACTGCGGATGGTACACAAATGTCATTGAAAGGAACTGGCTCTATCCAAACACCCTCTTTATCTTTACCTGATGTTTACTTTATCCCTAAATTACATATGAACCTTGTTTCTGTTGGTCAATTATGTGACTCTGGGTGTTTTGTTGGTCTTCTTCCAAATTCTTGTTATGTGCAGGATCTAAAATCCAAGAGAGTGATTAGAACAGGGCATAGAAAAGGGAAAGGACCTTATGTGTTGGATGAACTGCATCTTCCCACTCACGTAGCAGCAATGCCTGTCAATTTGTCTTCTTTTCATTTGACACCTTCTTCTTCAAAATTTTATTTGTGGCATTCTAGACTTGGTCATCTATCGGTTCTCGTTTACGTTCTATGTGTACTTCTGATGTACTTGGTGATTGATAAGCCCCGAATCTACTAGATTAAATTGTCAGGAAAGTTGGGACTATCAGATTTAAATGTGAATGAATAACTGGAAACCCTTTTACAACTCAAAAGTATGAAAATGTAATATAGGGTGCCACAGGTCGTATTTTTCTCGGGGCTAGTTGTCGTGTTTGATTCGAACTTGTATTTGTGTCGTTTTTTGAGTTTTGGGTTTCAAGTGAATAATTTGGTTTTTGGTTGTAAATAAAAGTGAAATTGCAATGGAAAAATAAGATCCTTAAGCTAATGAACTCAACAAGAAGTTGGCACTAAAGAAAAACTCAACTAATGGTAAACCAAATCAGCCAAGGTACTTAACCAATTCGGAAAACAAAGCTCAATTCGAATGCAAACAACACTAATCTGAAATATAGAGGCAGATATGGCAAATTTCGGAAATGACAAAGCTAAGACAAATCAATGCAAAAGAAATTCGAAATTTCACAAGCAACAAATATCTATCAAGCATGCAATGTTTTTGGAAGCCAATCACTGCCCAGATTTTTCAGAATTAGGTGGATTCAAACTTATTGATTCAAACGCAATCACATGCCACAAAACAAGCTAACTTTGGATGCAAATGAATTCAAGGAAGTTGGCACGCTAGGGAGAACTTTTGTGCCAAAAACTAGCTCCAAGTTAAGAATTTAGTGAGCTTCAAACTCCACTTCTTAAAACTGAGTCGTTCGATTGGGAAACAAGGCTATTCGGAATGAAACAAACAAATCTAAGTGGAGAACTTAAGAGCCGAAATCAACAATTCAAGAAACGGAAATCCAGAAACTCAAATTGCAGGAAAGCTATTTGATACGCAAGGTTTAGCTAGGAAACAAACTGAAATTTCGACCTACCCAGCTACACAAGATTCAGAAGTGAGATTAAGATCTAAACAAACTTAACTAACTAACTTAACTCACCGAAAGTGAAGCAAACTTAACCTTTCAGAATCTGAATTGCAACTCTAGGAATGGACTGATACGCAAGAAATGGGATTGCAACTAACTACAATTAAGTGCTAATTTAACTAAACACTCTACCTATCTATACTAGAGCAGAAATTAACTACTAAGAAACAAGAAACAACTCAAAAACAAGAAATCTAAGACAATTTCAGAAACTGAAACTGTTTTGCAGAAATAAAATGGCACGCAACAATGAATTGGCACGCAACAATTGACAAGGAAATAAGATGAAATTTAATCTATTTGTTCACTAAGCAAATTGTTAAACTACTTAGCTCTAAGAATTACAGCCCTAATGAAACCAAACAACTTAGAATTACAACTAAGACAGCTGAAAACTGAAGTGCAGAAACAGACATTGCAGAATTCGACTAAACTGAAAGCTATAGCTAAAACAGGAATTAAACTAAGGAAATCTACTCCTCGATTCCTTCCCGAGCTCAGATACTCCTTGGTTGTCAAGCAAGGGAGAGCCTCGGACCCGCAAGCTCTGCAAATCATGGGGAAATCTTCATCCGCGATTGATTACAGCTCAAGTTGCCCATTTCTGAATTTTCCATACGATTTCTTCATTGCAGCTGTGTCTGCGTGCGTGGGTGGGTGGATGATGGTCCAAGCTACTCAGGGAATCCCTCTGGATAGCTTAGGTGGAAGGTGGTAGAGCGCAGCCGATCCGAAGGTACCAATTTGATAGAGCTGTAGAAACCTCTCACAAACTCTGTTCTTGGGCAATTTCGATCCGGAAACAAGACTGATGAACTCCCCAATGATCTAGCACATGAATTCAGTAAGGAAACGAGTGGTCGCGCCCACGGATTGAAGAAAATGCAAAGAAAAGTGAAGAACTCGATGAAGAAGATGGCTGCGGCGAAGACGCGACCGAGGAAGAAGCTGCGTGATTTTTCCTTAAGTATTGACCAATGGACGGTTGTGATTGATCCACTTCAATCCAACGGCTGATCTTGCTCTGATTTGAGCCAAACTTTTATGATGATGATCTGGGGTCAGGATCTGCCTCGTGGTAGCTCAGATTCTCCAGATATGCAACGGATGGTCCAGATCAACTCTATCTGTGATTGGACGCTCTAGAGCCCTCCAAGCTTGATCCAACGGTTGATTGAGCTCTGATTGTGATGAAACCTTCAGATCTTGATCAGGGTGCTTGATCAACCCTAGCCCTAGCTCGGATGGCTTCAGATCATCCCGGATGGCTCAGATCTAGCCACTTTCGAATCGAACGGCCCAGATTTAATCGTAATCTTGATAATCTGATCCGGGTCACTTCCGACTCGAGTTTGACCCAATATGCTCTAGATCCTTGAACCTTGATGCCTACAAAAATAGATCAAGAATTTAATGGCCAAAATAATCCAAAAATTTGCATATTTGCAATTAAGTCCAAAATGTGAATAAGTTCTAAAACCTAGGGCAATTTCACAATTAAGCAATAAAAATATAGGTCAAACATGGATTTTAGCAGCTCAAATGATCAATAATATAGTATTTATCAACTCCCCCACACTTGAGCTTGAGCGTCTCGCGAAAACAGTAAATATGTATCCCCTAGATTTACTTAAGCATAATTAGAAACAAATGAAAAGAAATTACCTAAGGTTGTCAATTCTCATAAATCTAAGCTCTATGGATTAGTATCTTGTCCTTAAATCAACAACTTAGCCTTTTCATCTATCATGAGTCATTGAGATGAATCTAACTCATAACCTTTCAAGGAAAATTTTGGTGGCTCTCTCCTTAGTTCTAACTTGATGATGGAAGTGGAGCTCACTCAAACACACATGCTTCTTGCATTTCCATAGGCTTGCTTATTATCTACTCTCCACCATTAATCATGAATAGGATCAACATCTATAAAAACAGTTGAAAAACATAGAAATGATAATAAATGGAATAAGAGCCAAGAAAAGTGGAAAATAGATAAAGTGGAAGACTTGAGTGCTCAATGATGTTTCCAATGAACTTTGCCCTCTTATCAGTCCCCTAGTAAATTCCAAAGTTTGATGGAGTCCAATTTAAATAATTCTTTTGATTTGGATGAAGAAAACTCCATTTGATCTCAATGTGCCAAGTTTGCTCTTGTGTGCCAACTTTTGTTTCTTCCTTCTCTTTTCTGATTTTTCTCTTCTTCTTTTATCTTCTAGCAAGGTCAGAAATGACATGACATAAAGCGTTTGATTCGGATGGAAGAAACTTCAATGATCTCATGGAGCCAAAATTCCAACTTTTGTACCAACTTTGTGTCTTTTTTTTTTCAAACTGTTTTCCCCTTTCTCTTCTTTTCTGATCAGCAGCTTCTAGCATGTTGTTTCTTTTTAGATCCGAAATTGAATGTGCACCTTCAACTTCAGATACATTTTACACTTAATATCTTGATTCATAGCTTCAAAAACTCAAATTTCGGCTTCCACTTGACACAAACTGCACAAACTGTTTTAGCTGCATTTTCAGCTCAACTTCTATTCAGATTTGTTCATCTTCACATTAGTTACTGATCTGTGCAGCTTAACCTTTGCAAGCAGCCCCTGCATTTCACTCAGTTTTGATTCAAATCAATTCAGCCGCAATTTCAGATTGTGTTCTGCTCAAACTGTTTTTGGCACAGAATTTTTCCTGCATTAGATCAGATTTTTCCAGCTATGTTCAGCTTCTGATCAGCCTCAATTAAGCTCTAATTTCCTATCAGATATCAGCTTCAACTCAACCCTTGCCATGTGCTTCAATTTCATACCCTAGGTTGATACAAACTGCATTCTCAACCCTTTTGACCCTGATTTTTTTTTCTTTGCATTGTAGATTTTTCTTTTCATTGCATGCCACTTTGATCTTCACAATGTAGTAAAGAATCTAAGTATCCAATAGCTCCCAGATGTATCACTCGGCAGATTTCCAACAATGCAGTTTTTCAGCTTTCTTTTCAGCCTTTGGTCAACCTTTCAAATTCTGTTTCTGATCAGCAGCTTCTATCATCCGAATTTCTTCCAGATTTGATCAGCATTGAGTGTTTTCAATACTCTTTGATGCATTTCCTACTTTGTTCCCTGATTCAAAGCCCAGGAAAATCTAATTTCAGCCTCAACTTAGCACAAAATGCTCAAAAACTGCACTGCCAATCTGATTTTTTTTTTAAGCTGCAGATCTCTCCTTTTTTTTTTTAGTCAGCTGCAGATTCAACAATGAGTTATTCAATTGTTTCAGCACCTTTCAGTTAAACACAGTTCTGCATTTAAACTTGGCATTAGATTTCTGCTTTCTCCATTCTGCCCAGCTGCAGATCCAAAACAATCAGCTTCAACTTCTCTGATTTCAGCAGCTATTCGGCTGCTACAATTTCATTAGCTCTTCAATTCAGATGGTCTTCAGCATGGAGATCAGATCCCAGATGTAGCACTCGGCAGCTTCTGTGGTCAGCTCTACCTTTCTTAACTCCATCCAAATTCAGTTTTCACTTGATACTAATCTGTGCCAAGTCTAAACCACAGTCTAGTCCTTTCAATCTGAGTTTTTCTTGTTCTGTCCCTGTATTGGAGATTCAACAACAGCTCTCAATAGATTCTTAAGCAATTTTGCAGCTTCACATGCATAAGGTATTCGATTAAGCTTAAAACTTAGCATGGGTTGCTTCCAATGCGTGCCAACTTGTCTTAGCTCTGCTTCTCAAAAATTTTTTCTTTTTCTGTTTTGCTCTCCATTTCAGCTTCATGGCAGATTCATTGCAAAAACTTTGATTTCTCCAAATGAATACATCACATGGTAATGGAGAGTTGAATGCTTCACTAGGTAAGTTGATACATTGCCATATTTTTTTCTTTGATTTCATTGCACTGATTTTTCTTTGCTTGCCATTTAAGTCTTCAAAATATGATAAGGAAACTCAATTTGTCTTCAAAATATGATAAGGAAACTCAATTTCCAATTGCTTCCATCTCTCTAACTCATTCTTGGTACCAAACATCACTCACTTGGCACATGAAATTTTTTTTTTCCGACATGAATTGCTTCTTTTGATACAATTTGCTTTCAAATCACTAATCACTCCCCCACACTTAAAACTTTGTCCGTCTCGAGCAAAATAGCATCAAGAAAACATCCCAAGCAAACAAATCCATAGAAAAATTGGGGTTAGAATTAGGAATAAGGAAAGACAAATAGGATAAATATGATTTTTGCCAAAGTTGATGTGGAAAAGTAAACAAAGTGATTAGTCTCTATAGATGTGATCTAACCATTGAAATATGATTTCGAAAGAACCTAGGCAAGTTCTAGAGCACAATAACATGTGTGTATCACAAGATAAGGCTAATCTCACTAGGTAAAAATAATCCATCTCAAATTCTCAATTATGAATCCAAAGCCAAGTAGTACTCAAATATTCAAGATTTCATCCATGAGCTTAAACCCTAAGTTTTGACAACCAAATTTAATTTATTTTCAAAAGACTCTAACATGACATGAAGAAAATCTAGAGGGATACATTTATTTCTACTCATGTAAGGAAAAGTGCTAAAAGCATAAGAAATGATATTTACAATGACTCTATTTATTCATGTCATGTATCTTAAGCATTTATTTCCTAGAACCATGAAAATGTACTAAGTGAAAAAACATGGTATTTACAATGAAGAATTTTATTGGAACTTAAAAGTATCTACTTGAGAAAACTTCTTGCTCACGCAAACTTGAAGTTATTCTTGCAAAAAGTAAGGAAATGGTATATACAAAGAAAAATGAATGCAAAATTTAGTGAACTCCCCTTTCAAGTTGGGTAGATAGCGTCCTCAATGTACACATCCTCCACCTCTAGCTCCTTTAGTTCTTCAAGATACCTCTTGAGCCGGTGGCCATTAACTTTCCACACCAATCCATTAGCTTCGTCCCTAATTTCAAAAACTCCATAGGGAAAAATATTAGTTATAATGAATGGACCTTCCCACCTTGATCTCAACTTACCTCTTATCAATTTCAATCTTGACTTGTATAATAGCACTTTGTCACCAATTTGAAATTCTTTGTCCACAATGTGCTTGTCATGAAATTTCTTAGTCTTCTCCTTGTAGATCCTTGAATTCTCAAATGCTTCCAACCGGATTTCTTCAAGCTCTTGAAGTTGCAACTTCCTTTCTTCTCCCACCTTAGTAGCATCAAAATTGCAAGCTTTAACCACCCAATACGCCTTATGCTCAACCTCCACAGGTAAGTGACATGATTTCCCATACACAAGTCTATAAGGTGACATTCCAATAGGTGTTTTGTAAGCAGTGCGATATGCCCATAATGCATCTTCAAGCCTTTTACTCCAATCCTTCCTATGAGGTCCCACGGTCTTTTCCAAAATGGATTTGACTTCTCTATTCGACACCTCGGCTTGTCCATTTGTTTGGGGGTGATAAGCAGTAGAAACCTTATGTAATACCCCGTACTTATTAAGAAGAGCCTTCATATGCTTATTGCAAAAATGGGATCCTTGGTTACTTATGATAGCTCTTGGAATTCCAAACCTGCAAAAAATGTTTGACCTGACAAAACTAACAACCACAGATGAATCATCAGTCCTGGTGGGAATGGCCTCCACCCATTTTGAAACATAATCAACAGCTAAAAGAATGTACAAGAATCCAAAAGAAGCAGGAAATGGTCCCATAAAATCTATACCCCACACATCAAATATCTCACAAAATAAAATAGCTTGTTGAGGCATTTCATTTCTAGCACTTATGTTTCCTGTTCTTTGACATCTATCACAACATGTACAAAACCTATATGAATCTCTAAACAGAGTGGGCCAGTACAATCCACATTCTAAAATTTTTCTAGCAGTCCTTTGTGGTCCAAAATGCCCACCACATGCTGAAGAATGGCAAAAAGTGAGTACAGAATGAAACTCATGATTTGGTACACATCTCCTAATGATTTGATCACTACAAAATTTCCACAAGTAAGGATCATCCCACACATAATATTTTGCATCACTTTTAAACTTATCCCTTTGAGCTTTCGAAAAGTGTGTAGGAAAAACATGAGCTACAAGAAAATTCACTAAGTCTGCATACCAAGGTGACTCACCATGCAGCTGTAAAAGCTGCTCATCTCTGAAATCATCATCTATGGCCGTGAGATCTCCATCTCCCTCCAATCTGCTCAAGTGGTCCGCTACTAAATTTTCCTTGCCACTCCTATCTAGTATCTCCAAGTCAAATTCCTGTAGTAGTAGCATCCATCTAATAAGCCTTGGCTTCGCATCTGGTTTCTTCAGGAGGTACTTCAATGCTGCATGATCAGAAAACACAACAACATGAGAACACAATAAATATGATCTGAATCTATCTAAAGCAAAAACTATGGAAAGAAGCTCCTTTTCAGTCGTGGTGTAATTGGCTTGGGCGGCATCTAGGGTTTTGGAGGCATAGGAAATGACATGTGGTGCTCCATCTACCCTCTGTGCTAAAACAGCTCCCACTGCAAAATTAGAAGCATCACACATTAATTCAAAAGGTAAAGACCAGTCAGGTGATGTAATAATAGGAGCTGAGGTAAGAGCCTCCCTGAGTCTATGAAAAGCTTCTTTGCATTTTTCATCGAAGTGAAACTCAACATCCTTCTGCAGAAGTCGTGTCAAGGGCCGAGCAATCAAGCTGAAATCTCTAATAAATCTGCGGTAAAATCCTGCATGTCCAAGAAAAGCTCGAATATCCCGTACGCATACGGGGTAAGATAAAGAAGAAATAACACTGATTTTAGCAGGATCTACCTCAATACCTTTCTGAGAGACTATGTGTCCAAGAACTATCCCATGCTCTACCATGAAGTGGCATTTCTCAAAATTCAAAACAAGGTTAGTCTCAATGCAACGATGTAAAACCCTAGACAAGTTATTCAAACATGAATCAAAAGACGTGCCATAAACTGAAAAATCATCCATGAATACCTCCATACAGTCCTCTAGCAACTCACCGAATATACTCACCATACATCTCTGAAAAGTACCGGGTGTGTTGCAGAGTCCGAAGGGCATACGTCTGTAGGCGAATGTGCCAAAGGGACAAGTGAAGGTGGTCTTCTCCTGGTCCTCTGGATCTATGCAAATCTGAAAATAGCCTGAAAATCCGTCCAAGAAACAGTAGTGTGACTTCCCTGCCAGTCTCTCAAGCATCTGATCAATGAATGGTAGAGGGAAGTGATCTTTCCTTGTGACCTTGTTGAGTTTCCTGTAATCAATGCAAACTCTCCAGGAATTCTTAACTCTGGTGGGCACTAGTTCATTACTTTCATCTGCCACCACGGTCACTCCAGATTTCTTAGGCACCACATGAATAGGGCTAATCCACTGACTGTCAGAAATAGGGTAAATAATACCTGCCTGTAGAAGTCTAGTCACCTCTTTCTTTACAACATCCAATATAAGTGGGTTGAGCCTCCTTTGTGGTTGCCTCACAGGTTTGACATTTTCCTCTAAAAAGATCCTGTGCATGCAGATAGCTGGGCTGATACCTGGTATATCTGATAGTGTCCACCCAATTGCCTTCTTGTAGTGCCTCAGGACTTGCAATAATTTCTCTTCTTGTTCTGACTCCAAATGCTGTGCAATAATAACAGGAAAAGTCTGCTCCTCTCCTAGGTACGCATACTTCAAGTGACCTGGTAATGGCTTCAATTCACTCTGGTCCTCTTCAGTAGAAATAAGTGGTCCCTGGGGCTTAGTGCAATCCTCTACACTCTGAATATCAGTAAAAATAGGTGATCCTTGGGGCTCTGTGCAATCCCCTACACCTAGAAAAATGTCACCAGCTGGAAGTGTGTCTGAAATGTCTTCTGAAAAATCCTCAGTATCAGCAGTCAGTACTCTCTCAGCCTCCTCTGAATCAATAGCTTCTTCAGAAAAATCATCTAGAAATCCCTCAGCCTCCAACTCAGTCTGCGCCAGCTCCTCTAGAATGTCCATGCTCATGATAGAGTGGTCCTCTCTTGGATGCTTCATGGTATCAAAAAGGCTAAATTGTACAACCGTGTCTCCAATCTCCATAGAAAGTGTCCCGGCATATACATCAATCTTCGTTCTGGCCGTCTTTAGAAAAGGCCTGCCTAAAATAAGTGGAGAACGGTGTGCCAAGTAATCTCCCTCCATATCTAAAATATAGAAATCAGCAGGGAATATCAGCTCCTTTACCTTCACCAAGACATCTTCAATCATACCTGCTGGGTGGGTCTGACTCCTATCTGCTAGCTGTATCACCACTCCAGTGGGCTGTAAAGGGCCTATGCCAAGCATCTGAAAAACTGACTTGGGCATCACATTTATAGAAGCTCCTAGATCTAACATAGCATCGTGGAATATGGTGCTCCATATCTCACAAGAAACAGTGAATACCCCTGGATCTTCACACTTCTGAGGAATAGTGTGGATAAGTGTTGAGATGTTCTTCCCAAAGCTGACCAATTCATTTTCCTTGAGTCTCTTTTTATGAACACAAAGATCCTTCAAAAACTTAGCATATTTGGGAATCTGCTTGATCATGGTCAACAAAGGTACATTGATCTCCACCTTGCTAAATAGCTCCACTAACTCATTGAATTCCTTGGCTTTCTCTTCCTCCATTTGCTTTTTGGCATGTGTTCTCTGCTGTGGAAAGGGTAAAGGCACCCTAAATTCATCAGTTTTGGCCGGAAATGGAGCTGCTGAATTCTGCCCTGCTGTCCCCTGCGTAGCAGCTGCTGTCCCATGTGTCTCGGCACTGTTTTCTTCTCTGATTTCCACCAAATTTGGAGGGTTGCTTGAGGACTGAGTTGGGAACGGGCTAGGGGTGGAATCAGCTGAATTTGAACTCATTTCATTGCTGTTTTGGGCCGGAATTGGAGAAGCTGTCCGGTCTCCTGAAAATTCTGCTCTTGGACTCTTAGGAGATGTTGTAACCTTCCCACTTCTCAAAGTTATAGCACTCACATTCCCTTTGGGATTAGGAACAGTTTGGGAAGGAAGTTGACTTGATCCTTGAGCTTGATTTTGATTAATTCCACTAGCCAATTGCCCTATTTGCCTCTCAACGTTTTGTTGCCAAGCTTGTTGTTGTTGCATCATTTGTTGAAACATTTCCTCAACCCTCTGTTGGGGTACATTTCCTCCACTTGAATTCCCATAACTTCCTTGGTTAGCGAAGCTCCTTGATTGATTTTGAAAGGATGAAGTAGGCTGAAAATTTTGAGCTTGCTGTGGTCCTTGAAAACTTGGATTATGGGGCTGATAAGAGGGCTGATATGCTGGGAAATTTTGCTGAGAAATGTGGCCTTGAAAGTTCTGATTTTGAGCTGGAAAATTAGGTGGCGAGGGCTGAAAATTTTGACCTTGAAACCCTTGGTTGTAGGGCTGAAAATTCTGATTTGTGGGCTGTGATGGCTGAAAATTTGATTGGTTTTGAGCTGGAAAAACTGGAAATGATTGAAAGTCTTGCTGCCCTTGATAAGGTTGCTGGAATTGAGGTTCAAATACCTGAAATTGTTGCTGAAATTGTTGGGAATTAGGCTGAAACGAAGGCTGAAAACTTGGATTTGATGGCTGAAATTGTTGCTGATTGATCTGAGTTTGTTGGGGCTGCTGGAAATTCGGTAAAGGCTGTTGTGAGGACTGAGTTTGAGGCTCTTGTTGGCAGAAAGCATTCTCATACCTCAAGTTAGGATGATTCCTCCAACCGGGGTTATAGGTAGAGGAATATGGATTGTTTCTGGCTGGAAATTGTCCTCTCACTAATGCAGCTACTGTCTCATCCTGTTGGAGATTGGGGCATGAGTCTGAAGTGTGCTCTAGACTAGAGCAAATGTCACACACACTTATCACTTGACTAGAGGGTGGAGGTACTGAAGGAGTTGAACTTAGTCTTTCCATTTTTAATTCCATTTGCTTTAAAGCTGAGGTGAGCTCCATCAATGCATTCTTAACCTCCTTGTTATCAGTGGGAACTGCCTGAACTTCACCCACTCCTCTGGTGCTCAAGGCTCTGCCTCCAAATTGTTGGGAATTCTCAGCCATATTAGAAATTAACTCCCTAGCTTGCATTGGTGACTTGTTCACTAAGGCTCCTCCAGCTGCAGCATCTATCAGGACTCTATCCGTCTGCAGCAGTCCTTCATAAAAATATTGAATCAATAATTGCTCACTGATTTGATGCTGGGGGCAACTTGAACACAACTTGTTAAATCTTTCCCAATAATCATATAGTGTCTCGCCCACCACTTGCTGAATCCCACAGATACTTTTTCTGATTATAGCTGTGCGGGAAGCTGGGAAATACTTCTCCAAAAATGCCTTCTTCATGGCGATCCAACTAGACACATGTCCTGTAGGCAGATAATAGAACCAGTCCTTGGCTGCTCCTGTCAATGTGAAGGGAAAAGCTCTCAGCTTGATGTCTTCTTCAGAAATGCCCTGAGGCTTCATAGTAGAGCACACCACATGAAATTCGTGCAAGTGTCTGTTTGGATCCTCCCCAGATAAACCCTGAAACTTTGGCAACAAATTGATAAGTCCTGATCTTAACTCAAAACTTTCCCCCAGCTCTGGATATGCTATGCTGGAGTACTAAAATGCTGCGTCAGGTGCTGCAAGCTCCTTCATGGTTCTCTGGTGGTCCGCCATGTCAATGCCTGAGTGAGTGCTGATAATCTGAATAGGAGGGATATCTGTAGTCTCAGAATGAATGGCCTGGCTCCTCCTGACTCTGAAAGTCCTCTCAATCTCAGGATCGAAATCTTCTAATTCAGCACCTAGAGACCTGGTCATAAAAACAAAACAAATCGCAGTAAAAGTGGATAAACAGGTAAACAGATAAAATCAAATCCAAAGATATAGCAATAAGCACAAAAGTAAGTCAAGAATGATATGAAATAAGTGCACAAGCAAAAATCAAATAAGTCAACTAACAGTTCCCCGGCAACGGCGCCAAAAATTTGATAAGCCCCGAATCTACTAGATTAAATTGTCAGGAAAGTTGGGACTATCAGATTTAAATGTGAATGAATAACTGGAAACCCTTTTACAACTCAAAAGTATGAAAATGTAATATAGGGTGCCACAGGTCGTATTTTTCTCGGGGCTAGTTGTCGTGTTTGATTCGAACTTGTATTTGTGTCGTTTTTTGAGTTTTGGGTTTCAAGTGAATAATTTGGTTTTTGGTTGTAAATAAAAGTGAAATTGCAATGGAAAAATAAGATCCTTAAGCTAATGAACTCAACAAGAAGTTGGCACTAAAGAAAAACTCAACTAATGGTAAACCAAATCAGCCAAGGTACTTAACCAATTCGGAAAACAAAGCTCAATTCGAATGCAAACAACACTAATCTGAAATATAGAGGCAGATATGGCAAATTTCGGAAATGACAAAGCTAAGACAAATCAATGCAAAAGAAATTCGAAATTTCACAAGCAACAAATATCTATCAAGCATGCAATGTTTTTGGAAGCCAATCACTGCCCAGATTTTTCAGAATTAGGTGGATTCAAACTTATTGATTCAAACGCAATCACATGCCACAAAACAAGCTAACTTTGGATGCAAATGAATTCAAGGAAGTTGGCACGCTAGGGAGAACTTTTGTGCCAAAAACTAGCTCCAAGTTAAGAATTTAGTGAGCTTCAAACTCCACTTCTTAAAACTGAGTCATTCGATTGGGAAACAAGGCTATTCGGAATGAAACAAACAAATCTAAGTGGAGAACTTAAGAGCCGAAATCAACAATTCAAGAAACGGAAATCCAGAAACTCAAATTGCAGGAAAGCTATTTGATACGCAAGGTTTAGCTAGGAAACAAACTGAAATTTCGACCTACCCAGCTACACAAGATTCAGAAGTGAGATTAAGATCTAAACAAACTTAACTAACTAACTTAACTCACCGAAAGTGAAGCAAACTTAACCTTTCAGAATCTGAATTGCAACTCTAGGAATGGACTGATACGCAAGAAATGGGATTGCAACTAACTACAATTAAGTGCTAATTTAACTAAACACTCTACCTATCTATACTAGAGCAGAAATTAACTACTAAGAAACAAGAAACAACTCAAAAACAAGAAATCTAAGACAATTTCAGAAACTGAAACTGTTTTGCAGAAATAAAATGGCACGCAACAATGAATTGGCACGCAACAATTGACAAGGAAATAAGATGAAATTTAATCTATTTGTTCACTAAGCAAATTGTTAAACTACTTAGCTCTAAGAATTACAGCCCTAATGAAACCAAACAACTTAGAATTACAACTAAGACAGCTGAAAACTGAAGTGCAGAAACAGACATTGCAGAATTCGACTAAACTGAAAGCTATAGCTAAAACAGGAATTAAACTAAGGAAATCTACTCCTCGATTCCTTCCCGAGCTCAGATACTCCTTGGTTGTCAAGCAAGGGAGAGCCTCGGACCCGCAAGCTCTGCAAATCATGGGGAAATCTTCATCCGCGATTGATTACAGCTCAAGTTGCCCATTTCTGAATTTTCCATACGATTTCTTCATTGCAGCTGTGTCTGCGTGCGTGGGTGGGTGGATGATGGTCCAAGCTACTCAGGGAACCCCTCTGGATAGCTTAGGTGGAAGGTGGTAGAGCGCAGCCGATCCGAAGGTACCAATTTGATAGAGCTGTAGAAACCTCTCACAAACTCTGTTCTTGGGCAATTTCGATCCGGAAACAAGACTGATGAACTCCCCAATGATCTAGCACATGAATTCAGTAAGGAAACGAGTGGTCGCGCCCACGGATTGAAGAAAACGCAAAGAAAAGTGAAGAACTCGATGAAGAAGATGGCTGCGGCGAAGACGCGACCGAGGAAGAAGCTGCGTGATTTTTCCTTAAGTATTGACCAATGGACGGTTGTGATTGATCCACTTCAATCCAACGGCTGATCTTGCTCTGATTTGAGCCAAACTTTTATGATGATGATCTGGGGTCAGGATCTGCCTCGTGGTAGCTCGGATCCTCCAGATATGCAACGGATGGTCCAGATCAACTCTATCTGTGATTGGACGCTCTAGAGCCCTCCAAGCTTGATCCAACGGTTGATTGAGCTCTGATTGTGATAAAACCTTCAGATCTTGATCAGGGTGCTTGATCAACCCTAGCCCTAGCTCGGATGGCTTCAGATCATCCCGGATGGCTCAGATCTAGTCGCTTTCGAATCGAACGGCCCAGATTTAATCGTAATCTTGATAATCTGATCCGGGTCACTTCCGACTCGAGTTTGACCCAATATGCTCTAGATCCTTGAACCTTGATGCCTACAAAAATAGATCAAGAATTTAATGGCCAAAATAATCCAAAAATTTGTATATTTGCAATTAAGTCCAAAATGTGAATAAGTTCTAAAACCTAGGGCAATTTCATAATTAAGCAATAAAAATATAGGTCAAACATGGATTTTAGCAGCTCAAATGATCAATAATATAGTATTTATCAGTGATTTACCACCTGATGATATTTCTGATTGTAGTGGATGCAAATTTGGAAAATTTTCTGCTTTGCCTTTTATTTTAAGTACTTCCACTTCTTCGGCACCTTTTGATTTAGTTCTTTCTGATGTTTGGGGACCGGCACCTATTCCCACTAAGGGAGGTTCTCGATATTACGTTTCATTCATTGATGATCACACTCGTTTTTGTTGGATTTATTTAATGAAACGTCGTTCTGATCTTAGTCACATTTATGCTGAGTTTAAGGCCTATGTAAAAACTCAGCACTCTGCCACTATCAAGTGTTTTCGAGCTGATTTGGGGGGAGAGTATACTAGTGGAGATCTTTCTGGTATTTTCAAAGCTGATGGTACAATACATCAGTCCTCTTGTACTGATACCCCACAACAGAATGGAGTAGCCGAGAGAAAGCATAGGCATATTATTGAGACCGCCCGGTCTATGCTGTTATCCGCTAGTGTTCCTAGTGAATTTTGGGGAGAAGCTGTCCTTACATCTGTGTATCTTATTAATAGGATCCCTACCGCTCATAACTCTGGGATTTCTCCATATGCTAAATTATTTGGTCACACTCCATTATATTCTCATTTAAGGGTTTTTGGCTTTACATGCTTTGTTCTTCGTCCACATGCAGAACGTTCTAAGTTATCATCTCGTGTGGCCATTTGTGTTTTTCTTGGATATGGGGTTGTGCAGAAAGGTTATCGTTGTTATGATCCAGCTTCTGGAAAATTCTATGTTTCTCGTAATGTTTCTTTTATTAAACATATTCCTTTCTTCACTATCCCACCTACCTCACATGACATGTCGAAATCTGATCTCATTCAAATTGATCCTTTTACTACTGATTATCCATCTGAAAATGCTAACCCTCATGAAACTATATCGAATGTTCCACTTCATTCTACTTGTAGAACAAATGATGTTGACACCCATCCTCTTTCTACGACTGCTTTAGAACCTCCCATAATTACGGATCCAAACTTACCTCGATATCCTACACGCACTCGTCGATCTACTCAGGTATCTGATTTTGATTACTCTTGCTATACACCATCTTTCGCTTCCTTTTTAGTTTCCAACAATTTTCTTTGTGAGCCCACCTCTTACTCTGAGGCATCTCGTGATCCTCTTTGGCAAGAGGCTATGAATGAGGAATTGTCTGCTTTGGACAGAACTGGTACTTGGGATTTGGTTTCTCCACCGGTTGGTAAGAAAATTATTGGTTCTCGATGGGTATACAAGATTAAAACCAAGTCTGATGGCTCTATTGAGCGATATAAAGCTCGTTTGGTTGCAAAAGGTTATGCTCAGGAGTATGGTATGGATTATGAGGAGACTTTCGCACCTGTTGTAAAAATGACATCTGTCCGGGTTCTTATTGCAGTAGCTTCTGTTCGTCGCTGGAGTATTTCACAAATGGACGTTAAAAATACTTTTTTGAATGGAGATCTTCAGGAGGAAGTCTACATAGTCCCTCCACCTGGTGTTTCTCATCGGCCAGGACAAGTGTGCAGGCTTAAGAAGGCCCTGTATGGTCTTAAACAAGCCCCGAGAGCTTGGTTCGACAAGTTCTCCTCTGTAGTATCTTCACTTGGTTTTACTTCTAGCTCTCATGATTCAGCATTATTTGTTAAATCGTCTCCTGCAGGCCATATTATGCTCTTGTTGTATGTTGATGATATGATTATTACAGGAGATGATGTTGACGGTATCTCAGATCTAAAAGCTACTTTGTCTCATCGTTTTGAGATGAAAGATTTAGGTAATCTACGTTACTTTCTAGGTATTGAGGTAGCTTATTCTGAAAGGGGATATCTTCTATCTCAGTCTAAGTACACTTCAGATATTCTTGAGCGGTCTCGTCTCACAGATACTCGTTTTGTTGACTCTCCTCTTGAGGTCAACGTTCGTTACAATCCTACTGATGGGGATCCTCTTGCTGATCCAACTTTATATCGATCAATCGTGGGTAGTCTGGTGTACCTCACTATTACTCGGCCTGATATTGCATATGCTGTTCACATTGTCAGTCAGTTCGTTTGCTCACCTACATCTGTTCATTGGGCTGCAGTTATGCGTATTCTTCGTTATCTTCGGGGAACGCTATATCAGAGTCTTTTGTTTCCATCGACCTCATTTTTGGAGCTTCGCGCTTTTTCTGATGCCGACTGGGCAACTGACCAAACTGATCGAAAATCGACTACGGGTTATTGTGTATTTTTAGGTGATTCACTTATTTCATGGAAAAGTAAAAAACAAGATGTTGTTTCTCGCTCTTCAACTGAGGCAGAGTATCGCGCTATGGCTTCTGCTATAAGTGAGATTATATGGTTACGCTGGCTATTGACTGATATGGGCGTCTCCCTTAGTGGTCCGACACTGATGTACTGCGATAATAAGAGTGCTATTCAGATTGCGCACAACACAGTCTTTCATGAACGTACCAAGCATATTGAGATCGATTGCCACTTTACTCGGCACCATTTCGAGCGAGGCACCATATCCTTACCTTTTGTCTCATCCTCGATGCAGCTTGCAGATTTCTTCACAAAGGCACACACCATCAAGCGTCACCGGTTCTTTCTTGACAAACTCTCAATGTTTCTCACTACACCATCACGAGTTTGAGAGGGGATGTTAACATATGCATTATTTTATATTTGCATTTTGTCCCACATCGATTGATGTGAATTATAGAATTCATTTTAACCTTATATAAAGGGATGTAATATCTTCTTTCAAAGATATAATAAACAGATATCAAATTAGACTTTTCTTTTTGATATACTTGTAAGAATTCATGAATTCTAATTTTTAATTCATGAATTCTAACACTCAGGAGAACAATGAGGAATCAAAGTGCTATAATTCTGAAAAGCTTACCCCCTTTACTTAGGTGTCGAGGTATCTTATATACCTGATGTCTTCCTCGCACGTGTCCCTACGTCCTCCTTCACGTTCCTTAATCATCGGTTACTTGATAGTTGTTCTCTTCTAGTAACGGTCACTGTAACTATTAAAGTCTTAATTACTGTGAATTATGAACAATAATTATCTAATTCCTTTCCTATTTTGCAAGGAGGAGCGGGTGCTTGAAGCCTGACTTTCTTATCCCTACGTTGATCATTGGGCTCCACTCTCCCGAGTTAAACCCGACCACAGTTCGGAACCGAAGGTTCGACGGTTCGAAACCACCAGTTCGACGGTTCGTGGGAGGTCGACCCTTAACCTTAACCGCCCAAGCCGGTTACGGTTCACGGTTCGGAACCGCCGGTTCATGATTCGGTTCACGGTTCGCCATGATTCGAGATTATTATATTTAAAAAATTAAAAATATAAAATTAAATTTAAAATATATAATTTATTTAAAAAAGAGCTTGTACTTATATAAGTTGCCTACGTATCCCCTTAGGGTGTAGGGGAATCAAAACCCACGTAGTTCTTTTACATTTTTACCCTTTTACAATTTTTATCACTCATTTCCATTTCCTCCCGTTCCCGTTGTATTCGTTCATTTGGTATCAAATTCTTTGACTTCGTCTTCTGAAAGTTGCATTCCTTGGATTCTTTTCTCGGCTCTGGTCCAATCGTCTAGTAATGCTTGAGCTTCCAATGAGTCGGGAGACATAGTTGATTGTCGTTCATCTAATATGTTGCCGCTGGCACTGAACGCCTACTCCATAGCAACAGTTGACATTGAAGAAGCTAAAATTTCTTTTGCAATCACGGAGAGAACAGAAAAGCTTTGAGCCTTCTGTGACCACCACTTCAAGATATCGAAGTCTTCACCATATGTTCATTAAAATCAAAAGAAGTCGTAAAATAATTCTCAAGTTCCTATGTGGAACTTGAGGATCCTCGTGGACGTTTCGTCCGTTCTTTTAATAAAAGTTGTGCTTTTGTAAGTTTTAAATTAGTAGTAGTAGGTTGTTGTGTTTTAAAAATATTAATTTGTATTCCATATTTAACATAATATTGATTATAAAGATTATATAAATAATTTCTAATATTATATATAATATTAACTGGATCCGGAGAAGAAGAATCTTTAATAGGAATTAAAGCGTCAAAATATAAAATTAATATTTCTTATAAAACTTCTAATTTAAATCTAGGATCTAAAGCAAATACAATTAAATAAATTTCAGGAATAAAATAAAAATATTTTTCCCATTTAGTTTTCATAGCTAATATGCATAAAGTTAAAGCTTCATTATTGATATGTTCATTTAATATTAATACTATACTAGAAAAATTCACTAAAACTAAATGAGCAGTGGGATAATAAACACTGGAAAGTTATTCAGTTGCATCGTTAAATACTTTTAAATTTTCATAAATATTACTACAAATATTTCATTATTGTGAAAATAAATATATATTAGTATTACTATTTTGTGCAACGAGGAATTCGTTGGAAGCGGTTGTATCTGGAAGCAAGGGAGTGAACCCCTATTTATACAGCATGCTTGGGTGCCTGTGATGAAGGGGGCGCCTGACACGTGGCCTGTTCTGCACGAATCCTCATCCGCAGACTTGACCAGTGCTTATCCCTTCAATTGGGGCGCCTGTATCAACACAGGCGCCTCATTTGCTGACGTGGAGGCTTTGCGTTGAGACTGCTTTGGAACACCGTTCATCTGGGGCGCCTATCACCATACAGGCACTTGACTCCATTCAGGCGCCTGGGAAGCAAAACACTTCAACCTTTGTTCCTGTAACTAGGGTTAGTTCCAAAACACAAATAATATATATGTTAAGTCAAGTTAACAGCCCGAGCTATCTTGGTTCTGACTTTGGGCTTCCAAAATGGAACCCTAGGTCGAATCGACGCCTAGTGTTCCCTCCTACGGGGAACGGGTCCTCATCTACTCCTCTCAGGAGTGTTGATGCAGTCTGGCCCGATTGCTGTTTTGGTGTTAACACCGATTTAAGTTTGGTTGAGTAAATTCGGATTAAGACCTGGTCGGACTGGGCACGGAGTGAAGGAAATCCCGGTGAGTGAAGCCGGGTGACGGAAACCCCGGTGAGTGAAGCTGGGTCCTGGTGAGTGAAGCCAGGTGACTGAAATCCCGATGAGTGAAGCCGGGTAACGGTGAGTGAAGCCGGGTGATGGAAACCTCGATGAGTGAAGCCGGGTCTTGGTGAGTGAAGCTAGGTGACTGAAATCCCGATGAGTGAAGTCGGGGCCCGGTGAATGAAGCCGAGTCCTGGTGAGTGAAGCCAGGTGACTGAAATCCCGGTGAGTGAAGCCGGGTGACCGAAACCCTGGTGAGTGAAGCCGGGTCCAAGCAAGTGAAGCTAGGTGACCGAAACCCTGGTGAGTGAAGCCAGGTCCTAGTGAGTGAAGCTAGGTTGAATGAATTCCCGGTGAGTGAAGTTGGGCATGGAATCTTAGTCCGGGGGACTGAGCATGAGTCAGAGATGGCTAGGGAGCCTGTTCTCTGGACTTAGGGTTGAAACGGTCGGAGCTGGATCGATCTGTGGTTCGACCAGGGAGTTGGCACTAACTCCTGATTGTGGATTGATCTGGTGACCGATCCAGGGAGGCTGATCGTTCTGGTGAACGATCAGGGAGAGAACATAAACATTCTGTTTGGCTTCTGATCGTTCTGGTGAACGATCAGAGAAGTGATCAGAAGCTTTTTAGAGAAGCCCTGATCAGTCAAGGGACCGATCAGGGTCCTCCTGGACCGATCAGGAGAGCTCCTGATCGGTCAAGGAGTGACCTGATCGGTCACTGTGACCGATCAGGGCACACCCTGATCGGTCAGGTGACCGATCAGGTGGCTTTGGTTGGGAAGAAGCTGATGGGTTGTGCTGCAGCTGGTGGATCAGTCAAGGTGACCAATCCCCAATCCTTGATCGATCAATGTGACCGATCACAGAGGCAATGGATCAATCAGAAGGTAGTCTGATCGATCAGGGTCATCACTGATCGGTCAAGGTGACCGATCAGTGTCTGAACTTTAATTTGAAAACGTTGTCAGATCGCTCTGAATCACTCTGATCTCTTCTGTTACTTTGCTGATTTCTTTTGATATACTGTGTTAAGCTCTGTTGAGTGTGCAGGTAAGACAGGGATGACTCAAACCAAGAAGGAGGGTCAACTAGAGACTTTCGCTTCGGTCAGGTTTGTCCGTTTTCCCTTCGCAAGTTTCAACGGCTTCTGGCGCGACTGGCGACTGACAGAGGCTTAGCTGAAGAGGTCTTCAGTGGACTGAGCGCTCAGTGGAGTCAGTGGGTCAGGCTGTGGCTCAGTGGGTGCTAATGGAGCCTGGCGATGGTGAGCAGGAGTTTAAGAAGAAGCTGGGAAGCAGAGGAGCGGGTAGTGAGAACAGACAGAAAACGAGAGAAGTTTGGCTGGGTTGTTTGAGCTCTGTGTAAAGCTTTTTGCTTGAGCGTTTCTGTTAGATCTTTGTGAGTTTCCTTCTTGTTGTCTCGTGCACTTAACTACTATCCTACTGAGGCGATTGTGGAGAGGTTTCTCCACCGAGAAGGAGGTTTTTATATCCGGAGTTTCGGGGCTTGATTTGCTGACGATCAAGGGATCGCCCACCTCACGGGCACACCAAGGAGTAGGGGCAAGTTATCCCCGAACCTTGTACATCCTCGTGTTAGCGACTGATTTGTGTGCTCTGTTCTTTGCTTAATTTGTTTCTGCATTTCTGTTTTGTTCTTTCTTTCTGTGTGTGTTTCCGCTGCTAACCCTAGTCGCAGAAAGAAAGATAAAAGAAGCAAGTGATTTGAGTGTGTGGCTATTCACTGCCCCCCCCCTCTAGCCCTCCAAGGTCCAACAAGGAGAGTTTACCTTTTTGCAAACCGGATCCTCCGATTGGACTTTTGCCCAATCCTCCGGATCAGGTCTTCGTGCCCAGCCCGTGACCAGGACTTATTGCCCAACCCCCGGTTAGGTCTTCGGTGCCCAGCCCTCAGCCAGGACTTATTGCCCAATTCCTCGAATCAGGATTTCGTGCCCAGTCCGCGACCAAGACTTATTGCCCAACCCAATGTCAGGACTTAGGTGTCAGCCCTCGGCTAGGATTTATTGCCCAATTCCAAGAATCAGGACTTCGTGCCTAGTTTACCTAGGACTTTTCCTGCGCACTTCAACAACTTCATTAGATCACAATAACACCTTAACTTATGAACCCTTTCTCATTATCAAAACACAGGTTCGATCTTGGTGCTTTCGGCACCAACAATCTCCCCCTTTATGATTTATGGCAACCAGGTTCAAAAAATTAAGTTTAAACCATATAAAGCAGATTTATATAAGAAGAACATGTTAATTCTAAGAAAACTACTTTTTGAAAAAATATTTACTATGCTCCCCTTGAAATAGAAATTCTTCCCCTAAAGCTTTCAATGATATGCAGTTTTTCAAAAAGACTATGTGTTTGAATTTTGGCCAAGTGTTTTGCAAAACAAAACAAAGCATTTGCACACTTACAGAGATTTTCCACTTAAAAAACTATTGTGCACTTGAAAAAAAATCTTTTTGTAAAAACATTTGCACTTAGAAAAATTTGCATTTAGAAAAGTTTTTCACTTAGAAAAGATTTTAACTTAGAAGAATTTTTCACTTAGAAAAATTTTATGCACTTAAAAATTTTACTTAAAAAAATTTGTGCGCTTAGAAAAATACTGTGCTTAGAAAAATCTTGCACTTAGAAAAAATTTCAACATAGCACTTAGAACAGAATTTCATTTAAAAAATTTTGTGCACTTAGAAAAATATTTTACTTAGAAAAAATTTGTGCACTTAGAAAAATTTTGCTTAGAAAAATTTGGTGCACTAAAAAAATATTTTATTTAGAAAACTTTTGTTCAGAAAAATTTTGTGCACTAAAACATTTCTGAAAAAAAAACTGCACTTGAAACTTTAATGCACTCAAATTTAACTTGAAAATTTAATGCAACACTTGAAAATTTAACTTTAATTTAACTTTTTTAAAAAAAGGAAAATTTTTTACTCTTTTCTTTTCTCTCTCCCCCTTTGCTATATATAAAAAAAATTGATAGAAAATCAATTGTAAATCAATTTCGAATCAGAGCCAGTTAGATTAATTTTAAATACGTATTGAACCAACTCTAGTGAACCTAAGCAACAAAAGGATCAAACCAATTTAAACTGAACTTATTCAGATCCTGTCTAACCCAGTTAGCTACTTACTGGCTGTTATATAACAACAGCTTTCACTAGGGTTAATCAAGTTATGTGATCTAATCAAGTGAGATTTTCTAAGCTTGAACACTTAACTTGATTGTTGTTCAATTGTATTTATCGCCCCAACTGCTCTAGATGCACTGACTTAAAACATCTTGAGTCAAGGCATAGACCTAAGCATCTCAATCCAGTCTAGGTTATCAATCAAAGTGTCCTAAGGTGCTTGTGAGATGCTGACTTCTAGATCTATAGGTACATGCAATTCTAGGGTTAAAGCCTAGGCTAAATCCATTTGCGTAGAAAAACCCTAGTTTTAAAAGGGGGTAAATTTTTCGAAAAATCTAAGTCAGAAAAGAATTTTAAAATAAAAAAAAATGATTTTTTCGAAAGATATAAAATACTAGTTTTTTTTAAAGAAACATTTTTAAGAACAGTCCTATTCTACTAAGCACAATCCTAAAATATCAGTTAATTATGAAGCAGATAAATAAATAGTCAAGTATGAAGCAGATAAGTAAATAGAAGTAGTGCAAATTTATTGAATAAGGCTAAGGTGGGGAACATAGGATCTGGGCTAGGATCGGCCCCGGGGTTGGTTTGCATAACTCGGCGTTTGCTAAACATGTAGAAAAACTATGCATTTATTTAATGAAATTAAATTGTAAAATCAACCGTAAATGCATAATTAAGTCATACCGGGGAGGCATTATGAAAATGGAGTGATCGAGGGAGATTGAACAACTCTAGGGCGTCTTAGGAGTGAGGAGAAGAAAAGAGGAATTTGGTTTGGTGTGGTGAATGAGGCTTGTGGTGAAGAGTTTATAAAGGGGATAACGAGCGCCCGTGACAGAATTGTGGCGCCCGAGTGTTTCTCGAGCGCTTGAGTTCAGTGTGCTCAGGCTTTTGGCAGGGTTGACTGCCTTGAATGCCGAAAAAGGTTTGGGACACCCGTGTTAACCAAGTTTGACCGTTTTGACCAGGTTTGACCAATCAATTTTTCAATCAAGCCCTAGGTTTCATTATAATTATTATCAAAACTTAGTTTGATTAACAACAATTGGTTAATTTTTAAGGTTTTCTAAATTTGGCACAGTTGACTTTTGAAGAGATTAATTTAATTTTTGAAAATAAAAAAATGAGATTTTGAAAATTTGTGTTTCGCTAAGTTTCAATTAAGTGCATTTCATTTTTGAAGATGTTGTGAAATTTTGAATTTAAGAGATATTAAGTGAAAATTTTTAATTTTGAAAATTTTAAGTAAAATTTAAAGATGTTAAATGTACAATTAGAATTAATTTTGAATGTAGAATTAATTTTAAAAAATGCTGAATTAATTTTGAAACAACTGTTGAATTAATTTGCAAAAAATGTTGAATTAATCTTAAAAAATTGAATTTATTTTGAAAAAAATATTGAATTAATTTTGAAAAAAAATTGTTGAATTAATGTTAAAAAAATGTTGAATTAATTTTGAACAATGATGAATGGTTGGGTTGAAATTACATTATTAGGTCTACATATCTCATCCAATTCTAAGCGACAAAACAAGTCTCCTTATCTGTTTTGTGAGATGTATTAATTTTTATCTTTGAATTAATGTTAAATCTAAGATTTAATTAAAACTTGTGTTAGATTCAAATTTATCAAATAGTAAATTAAAAATGAATTTCGATAATTGGCTTCCAGGTCTTGGCGAGGCACAGAGACCTTCTTTGGTCGTAGCCTTATTGGAGCAGCAACCCTTTCCTTGGCAAAGACTTTTACTGAAAGTTTATTTTCAAATTACTTCTTGAGAAATTTTGGTCTAACTAGCTTAGGATTTGGTTCGGTAGCTTCGGCTAGTTCCACCAGACTAAACAGACCAACAAGAGCACGCCTACCCCACTTGACCTTTTTAGAAGGGTTTCCCTAACGTACTATCATCTCACCTCCACCTAATGCTATGTTGTTCAAGTTTCAGGTAAATCTTTTGTCCTTAACTAACCATTCCTAAGTCTAAGCATAATAATAGTGCAAAAATGAAATAAACAAGCAACAAGAAATTATTCAAGAAAATCATCTAAGTAAAGTCATAATTGGAGTAAAACTCCGGATTTTCAAAGTCAGCAAGATTGTGAATTAGATTTTCTAACATATCAACCTTACTTTTCAGAGTCTCAATTTCTGGTTTTAATTTTCTAAAATTTATCTTAATTAATATACATGAATCAATTAAGCTATTTGAATTTGACCAAGAGTGTTTGGGCAGGATATTAGTATTTGAGGTAAACACTGGATTTTCATTTAAGGTAAATTTACCTTTCTCGGTTGTTTGTCCAGTATCCTTGGGGGTTCCTTTTATGCATTTACTTGTGTAATGCCCGAACTTCTGGCACTTGAAGCATTGAATGTGACTCTTGTCCTTTCGTGTTCCTAAAACTTATTCCTTTGTCATAGGTGGTAAAGATCGACTCTTGCGAGTAGGACACTGGTTATGGTAGTGTCCTCTCTCCCTGCATTTATAACATATTATGTGACTTTTAAATTTGAATTTACAATGTTACCTTTTGATTCCTCGTTGGAAATCTCCCCCTTGATTTTTGTCGTCTTCCTTTTTCTCGTTTGTTCTTCAACACCTTGTAGTAGTCACGAGCCAACCGGACCAGTTTCACTCCGTTGTCGTCAACTCAGAGTCTGAGTTGGATTCGGATATTGGGTGTTGCTTCTTCTTCTCTGATTCTCTTGGAGTTTTTCCTGCACCAAAAGTAATACTCTTCTCGACCAATGTAGCATTAGTTTGCTCATGTAATTTTAATTCAGAAGAAAAATCAAAATTAGGTAAAGATTCGGTCTCAGCAGACTCATCTTTTGATTCTGGTCTGGAGTCGATTTCGGAGTCGAGTACTGATTCTGTCTCGGCAGACTCGTCTTCTGATTCTAGTTCGAAGTCGATTTCGAAGTCGGGTACCGATTCTATCTCAGCTACTTGTGCTTGAGCCGAGAGTGCGAGATATCTTACCTGATCTTCTTCTTCATCTGATTCTTCCAATGATCTGGATAGAACCCCTTCTAAGAGCTCGATGTCTGAGTTCTCTTGATGTAGGTTGATCAATTTCTCTCAAATTTCTCTAGCACATCCGAATGGTTTGACTAGTTTGAGTTGTTCTTTGGTTAGGCCACATTGTAGGATTGCAGTCGCCCTTGCATCTGTCTCAATCTTGTTGAGCGTTGGTTCATCCAGTTTGTCCCATGCGATTGATAATCCATCTTCTGCGGGAAAAGTGAATCCCGTCTGGATTATCATCCATATGTCCATATGAGCCTTCAGATGAGATTCCATTTGATTTCTCCAAAATTTGAAATTCTTGCCGGAGAAGAGCGGTGGAAGGGCACTGTTCCACTCTTGATTGGCCATAGATTTTGATCTGTAAAATTTCCCAAAAAAACTTGTTCCAAGACTAAGTCTTGGATTAGTAGTGCGGCAGAAAAATAATAATCAAACAAATCGAGTGGTGTTGCACCAACCTCGATGAACGAGTAAAATTACGAATAATAAAAAATATTTTAAAAAAAGAAAAAAAATCCGAAAAATCGCTCAATTGGTGGTTGCACCAGATTTGAGCCACCCGCTCTGATACCACTTGTGGGATCGTTTAGAATCGATAGAGGGGGGTGAATATCGATAAAACTTTTTCGGAAAAATAAGAGTAATAAGCAGCGGAAAAATTGCAAGACAATGCTAACTCAGTTTTCTTTTACTTGGTTCGGAGTCTAGAACGACTCCTACTCCAAGGCCCACGGTCCTTGACCGTTTACGTTGGGCAATTCTATATTTCGCAAAAGTATTATAAAGTTGAAGTTTGAATACAGAATTTAAATACATCAATTAATTAAAAATTATATTGACGACCGGAGAAGATTCGAAGATCGGAGTCGTGGGTCGTCGTTGGCGCTTGAGACTTGAGCACGGAGCGTTTGGAGCAGAGCGCTTGAATTGAATTCGTTGAAAGAAGTTGTATCTAGAAGCAAGGGGGTGGACCCCTATTTATATAGCATGCTTGGGCGCTTGTGTTGAAGGGGGCGCCTGACACGTGGCCTGTTCTGCGCGAATCCTTATCCGCAGACTTGGCCAGCACTTATCCCTTCAATTGGGGTGCCTGAGTTAACTGGGGCGCCGTATCAACACAGGCGCCTCATTTGCTGACGTGGAGGCTTTGCTTCGAGACTGCTTTGGAACACCCTTCATCTGGGGCGCCTGTCACCATACAGGCGCCTAACTCCATTCAGGCTCCTGGGAAGCAAAACACTTCAACCTTTGTTCTTGTAACCAGGGTTAGTTCCAAAACACAAATAATATATATGTTAAGTCAAGTTAACAGCTTGAGTTGTCTTGGTTCTGACTTTGGACTTCCAAAATGGAACCCTAGGTTGAACCGACGCCTAGTGTTCCCTCCTACGGGGAACGCGTCCTCGCCTACTCCTCTCAGGAGAGTTTACCTTTTTGCCAACCGGCTCCTCCGGTTGGACTTTTGCCCAATCCTCCAGATCAGGTCTTCGTGCCCAGTCCGCGACCAGGACTTATTGCCCAACCCCCGGTCAAGTCTTCGGTGCTCAACCCTTGGCCAGGACTTATTGCCTAATTCCTCGAATCAGGACTTTGTGCTCAATCCGCGACCAGGACTTATTGCCCAACCCAATGTCAGGACTTAGGTGCCTAGTCTTCAGCCAGGACTTATTACCCAATTCCTATAATCAGGACTTCGTGCCTAGTTTACCTAGGACTTTTCCTGCGCACTTCAACAAGTTCATTAAATCACAATAACACCTTGTTAGGACCAAAAGGAAATTAGATATCTCCACAATGACATGATATTGTCCACTTTGGGCCTAAGCCTTCATGGTTTGCTCTTGGGATCTCCCCAAAAGACCTTATGCCAATAGAGATACCATATTCCTTATAAACCAATGATCTTTCGATGTGTTTCTCAATGTGGGACTAAGTTTGCACCCTTGCAACCTCTAACAATCCCCCCTCAAACAAAGGACCACATGCCCCCACCACAAACGGAAATCTTTTCCGTTCTTGATGTCTGATCCACTAGGACTTTCTGCCCCTCGGTCCACCTGACCTACTAGGACTTCACCACCTAGCCGCAGCTAGAACTGGTCCTCTTTGATCAAGACATGGGAGCCCACATATCCTTTATTTAAGGCTTAACGTACATGATTAGATCTGGATGAGCAACCTGGCTCTGATACCATTTGTTAGGACTAAAAGGAATTAGGATACCTCCACAATTGCATGATATTGTCCACTTTGAGCCTAAGAACTCATGGTTTTGCTCTTGGGCTCTCCCCAAAAGGCCTCATGCCAATGGAGATACCATATTCCTTATAAACCAATGATCTTCCCATGTGTTTCTCAATGTGGGACTAAGTTTGCACCCTTGTAACCTCTAACACACCTTAACTTATGAACTTTTTGCCATTATCAAAACACAGGTTTGATTTTGATGCTTCTGGTACCAACAGATAAGCTACTGCTCCAATTCGCTTCAAAATCTGAAAAGGCCCAATGTAGCGTGGAGTGAGCTTACCTCGCAAACCAAACCTCTTCATCCCTTTCGTGGGTGATACTCGTAAGAGCACATGATCGCTCACGGAGAACTCCAAGGGTCTGCGTCTCCGATCAGCATAACTCTTCTGGCGATCTTGAGCCTCTGACAACCTACGTCTGATATCACGGACTAGTTCTGCATTACGCTGAATACTCTGAGGTCCTAGCAACTGAGATTCCCCAATCTCCTCCCAGAGGGTGGGTGTCCTGCAAGCTCTACCATACAACGCCTCAAATGGTATCATCTGAATAACCGAATATTAGCTATTATTATAGGCAAACTCAACCAAATGCAGGTGATCTTCCCAGTTACCTCCAAAGTCCATAACGTAGGATCTCAACAAATCCTCTAACGTCTGAATAGTACGCTCTGACTATCCTTCCATTTGCGGATGAAAGGCTGTACTGAAACGATGCTCGGTACCCATAGTCTGCTGCAAAATCTGTCAACTTGTCCAGTGAATCTGTCCTCTGAATCCCCAAGAAATGAGTAGATTTAGTTAATCGATCAACGATCATCCAAATCGCGTCGTGTCTTCTACGAGACCTCGGTAATCCCACAATGAAATCCATAGTGATGTGCTCCCATTTCCACGCAGGAATAGGGATCTTTTGAAGTAATCCAGTAGGCCTCTGATGCTCGACCTTCACCTGCTGGCACACTAAACATCTAGCAACAAAATCGCGATTTCTTTCTTCATACCGCTCCACCAGTAGAAACGTCTCAAATCTCAGTACATACGTGTTCCGCCTGGATGTATAACAAACCAAGATTGATGAGCATCCTGAAGCAACTCATCCATGACTGGATGTGACTTAGGTGCGCACAATCTCCCTCGGAAATATAGAATACCCTCATCATCTCGTGTAAAGTCAGTCTGCTGCTCTGAGGCTATCCGGTTGCCTAGGAACTGCAGATGCTGATCACTAGCCTGAGCTTCTCTGATCCTTGTCATGATTGAAGACTGAGCAATCATAGTCACCAACAACCCTTTCTCTGTTTGACATTGCTCCTCTAGTCCCAACTCTGAGAAGCTCTGAACTAAGTCTGTGACCATAACCCGGTGACAAGCTAGAACACTTCGGGATTTTTTGCTTAGTGCATCTGCAACTACATTAGTTTCCCCTGGATGATAGCTAATGGTATAGTCAGAATCCTTCAGAAATTCCATCCATCGCCTCTAACGAAGATTCAACTCCTTCTGAGTGAATAAATACTTGAGACTCTTGTGATCCATAAAAATCTCAAACGTGATGCCGTAGAGATAGCGTCTCCATATCTATAGGGCAAAAATAATGGCTGCCAGCTCTAAGTCATGACTTCTTATGCTCCTTTAGCTGACGAGAAGCATAAGAGACTATCCGTCCATGCTGCATCAAAAATGCGCCCAAACCCTGATGTGATGCTCAGTGTAGAGTACGAAATCGTCCTCGCCTGAAGATAACACCAAAATAGGCGCAGACACCAATCGCCGCTTGAGCTCCTGAAAACTGGTTTCGCAAGCCTCTGTCCAAACAAATTTCACGTCTTTTTTGGTTAGACGTGTCAACGGTAAAGCAATACTGGAAAACCCCTCAATAAATCGTCGATAATAACCAGCTAATCCGAGAAAACTGCATACCTCCTGAACTGACTTCGGCTGCTTCCAACTGGTAACAGTCTCAATCTTTTGGGAATCTACGGAGATACCTCTACTGGAAACAACGTGTCCGAAAAAACCCACAAAAGACAATCAGAAAGCACATTTGTTGAACTTCGCATACAACTGCTCCCGCCGGAGCGTCTCCAGAACGATGCGAAGATGGCGCGCATGTTCCTCACGGAACGGGAGTAAATCAGGATGTCGTCGATGAAAATAATAACAAACTAATCTAAATACTCCATAAATACCTGATTCATCAAATCCATAAATACTGCAGGAGCATTGATAAACCCAAATGATATTACCAAAAACTCGTAATGTCCGTACCGGATGTGAAAAGATGTCTTCTGGATATCATAATATTCAAGCTAAACCCTACTCGTAATGTCCGTACAGGAAGTGGGCTTGGAACTGAGGGAAGTATGATTTTCTGCTCTTGCTGGTTAGAACGGATGCCCCATTTTCGAGCGATAGAGGCAGCTTTCATTTGTCTTTATCCCATGAACGACAACCATTCCCAAAAACATATGCTGCAGCGGAAAGAAAAGAATGACTATGCTATACATATTGCACAGTGGGTCTAACATGGCTTTAATATGCCATGAACTCTGTTTTAAACATGTCATGAATTGTTTTTCATGAACTCTCTATTTCGGAGGTGATTCTTAACACCTTATTAATTTGTTTTAGGTTAAAATGAAAAAAATAAATCATGAAATTTTTTACATTAGATGTTGTAACTAAGTGATGAAAATGAGATTAATTTTGTCAGATTTTTGATCCTTAGATAATATCAATATCGTGTGAGCCCTCTCTGTTTTTTCCTACCTCTCCTCTCTCTCTCTCTCATTCTGATGAAAAGATTGATTGAAAATGTTAAATAAATGAGTGTCTACTTAGACAATTATTATATTTTCTTTTAATTATTAAAAATTTTACATATGCTTTTGCATAAATTTTCGTAATATATTTAGGGAAAATTTTCTTAAACTCCTCATTCTCAAATTCACCTTTGCATGCAGTCCCCATTCAAAATTTTCTTTGCATACAGTCCCTGATATGATTGACAAGATAACTTTGTGAGTATTATTTGAAAAAAATTGAGTATAAAAGTTAGAAATTTGAATATATAAAGTTGCATCCACCACATCAAAAAATTGTATACTCAATTTTCACTCTTTTATATTCAAGTTTCACTCTTTTATACTCAATTTTTACTGATATATATTCAATTTTTACTCTTTTAAACTTAATCCATCAGAAAGTGAATGTAAAAAAATTTTTAAATAGAAAATACATGTATAGATCAAATAAAGATGAGAGAGTTTTCTATAATTTATTATAGATTTTGAATCTCTTCGAGTTTAATCACTTACCTAACTAATATATTATAGATTTTCATATCAATCAATCGACCGTCCATCCATAATTAATTAATAAATAAAAAAATAAAATCCCACCGACCACTCAGACAACGGACCAACGAGGTGGTAGCGCCAGCGAGTCGTTGACTTCCATCGAGGACAACATATCAACCCCAATTTCATCTGTCTCCTTCCCGTCTCAAGATCGAAATGGCGATGATCCCAGACTTCCTTGTTACTAGATACCTCACAAAATTAGCAGATTTCCTTGAGGGAGAGATTTGCAAAGTGCTCGGCGTGAAGGAGGAGATCAAAAGGTTCAAAAGGAGATTGGAAAGGCTCAGCCCCTATCTTCAGGATGCGGAGCAGAAGAGGCATCAAGACGCTCGCGTGAATGTTTGGCTGAGAGACCTGAAAGAAATTGTCTACGATGCCGAAGACATCATCGATCTCTGCATGCTTCCTGGTGGCGACAAGTTCCTGAGTGTTCAGCCGTCCTCGTCTTCTTCTTCTTCTTCGCTAGTAAGCTCTCCCTTCACTCTGCTTGCTTCTTGCTTTGCGTGCACTAAGTCCCGCCACGAGATTGCTGTGATTTTTGAGAGACTTAATGATAGACTGAAAGAGATTAAAGACGATAGTGAAATAACATCAATATTTGTGTCCTTAACGAGCCATCCCTGGCCTCAAGATCAACAAATAAGATCGCGCCGTCCGACCACTTCTTTGGAGGTCAAGGCTGACATCGTAGGGGCAGAGATAGAAGATGCTGCACAAACTCTCATTAGCATGATACTCAAGCATGATCATAAACAAAATGGTGTGTTTGGGATAGTTGGCATGGGTGGGATGGGCAAGACCACTCTGGCTCATAAAATTTTCCATGACGAGAGGATCAAGAATGATTTTCCAACATGTATATGGATCCATGTGTCCAACAATTACACGGGGATAGATCTACTCAAGCAAATGCTGAAAAACACAAAAAGGAGCGATGATGGAGCTCAAAGTATAGAAGAACTTGAATCCCAGCTAGTTGTTGCTCTGGACAACAGATTCTTCCTCGTGCTTGATGATGTATGGAGTGTGAATGCGTGGACAGATGTGCTGAGGAATCCCATCCTAAATGCAAAGTCCAGCGGCATAATCTTAGTCACTAGTAGACATGAAAAAGTGATAAAGGACATGAGAGCCAGTTACGTCCACCGTGTCCAGAGGATGAACGAAGATGATGGATTGGCATTGTTTCACAGGGTCGTCTTCGAGGACGAAGAGAACGAGAACCCTGAACTGGATGAAATGGCGACTAAAATCGTTAGAAAATGTGATGGGCTTCCTTTGGCAATCAAGGTGATCGCAGGAGTGCTGATTTCCAAGAAAAGGACGAGGAGAGACTGGGAAAGAGTCCTGGAAAGTGATCTATGGAGAATGAGATCAGACAATGAGGATGAACTACCAAGAGCTTTGTACTTGAGCTACGAGGATTTGCCATCCGTTCTCAAGCAGTGTTTCCTCTGCTGTGCTTCTTATATTAGTATATCATATAGCCCTGATCTCGTCCGGCTTTGGATCGCGGAAGGCTTGATCGACGTGTCAAAAGGCGGACTGATGGAAGAGGTGGCCGAGGATTATTACAAAGAACTACTTATGAGAAATCTTCTTCAGTTCGATCCAGGATATGCAGCGAGGTTTTATACTCCATGCACGACCTTTTGCGATCTCTCGGCACTAATTTGATCGGAGATGAAGCACTTGTAATCAGTAATGATGGCCGAGTTGCAGAGACGAGCCCAAACCCCTTAACAAAGATTCGTCGTCTGTGGATGTCGAGCAAAGGAGATGCGCTAAGGCTTCCCAGTGCAGTTCTTGAGCACAAGAGTTTGAGAGTCTTGCGACTTTCCGAGAGCAGTGAAACAAAGACAATCGAGGACGACGAGACAGCGCTCCTCCCAGCATTGAAGAATCTTCGAGTGTTGGATGTGAGCGATACGCAGATTATACGTCTTCCAGATTCTATTTTCTTGAATCTGTTGCTTCTGAGATACCTGGACCTTGATCGGACGATGATACGTGAGATACCTGAATCCATAGGTCGCCTTGCCAACCTGCAGACTTTGAACATCTCCGGGTGCGAGTCGCTGCACGGCCTTCCTAAGGCCGTCACGAGCTTGTGTAAGCTAAGGTGTCTGCGAGTTGAAGGAACACCGTTAACTCATTTGCCCAGAGGATTGGGAAGATTGACCAACCTTAATCACATCCGAGGATTCGTCGTCGGCCATGGTGATTCGCCGAGCAACGTGGACGTCGGGTGTGATTTGGAAGAGCTGCAATCTCTGTCCAATCTCAGATATCTGAGGGTTGAAAAGCTGGAAAGGGCGAGAATGGCCGGATCCTCGGTGCTCGAGAATAAACCACTGCTCAGGCATCTGTCTTTTTCATGGACGAATAAGGAAAATGACGACGACGGCGAAAAAGAAGCTGCTGAGAAGACATGCAGCGGACTGCTTCCTCCGTCGAGCCTGGAGGAACTTGGTCTTTTCTACTTCCCGGGCCGGCGATTTCCCATCTGGATGATGTCGACCGCGGCGGGGGCTTCGTTTCCTCACCTCGAATTCCTGAAGCTCTGGAATTTCCCTTGCTGCACGGTACTCCAGCCGCTGGGGCAGCTGCCTCGGCTGAAATTCCTGGATATCAGAGGAGCGTCGGCATTAAGAAAGGTCGGGCCTGAGTTTCTCGGCGCAGGTTTCCCTCAAGCCGTGGTATTTCCGAGACTCCAGTACCTGACATTCATGAACATGCCAAATTGGGAAGAGTGGACGTTGTATGCTGCGTCCGAGCTGGAGGTCGGAGAAAAGCAAGAAAGAAGCCTGAAGCTGTTTCCAAGATTGGAGGCCTGTGAATTTACGAGCTGCCCAAAGCTCAAAGGTCTTCCGGAGAGCATTTACTGCGCCACCACACTGAATAACGTCTACCTTTCTAATAGCGATCAGTTGAGTGAGGTTGAATTCAAAAGGCAAGAGACAACGAAAATGGACAACTGCCCTAAGGTGATCCTGGTACGAGAAGATCAGTTCACTGAGCTCCCACACTGGCTTTTGGATCGTATCGACAGAGAAAGGGACGAGACGAACAAGGACCCGCCTTTCCAAACGCTCATCACGGTGAAGGCCGATCATATCAGCATTCAGCAAAATCGTCTGGACATCGTTTGACCTCAAGTGCTGGAAGTGTTGAATTATAAAGTGATATTCTTAGAAGACTAAGTCAATCTAGTTTATTGCATGTTAAATAGTTTATTTTATAATTTCGAAGTTTAATCATTGATAGTTTTGTCCAAGTCTTTAGGTGTTTAGAACGAGTCTTGTGTGATCCTATTTTATAGGATCTGGTGTGATCCTAATCCTATTTTATAGGATCTGTGATAGGTTCAAGAATCTTGATGTAAAGCCTATATATAGGTTACTTCCTTCTTGTTAGAGTGTGAGAGTTTTCTTGTATTCCATCTTTCAAATAATTATTGTTAGAAATTTCTTCACGTTATTCTTCGTATTAAGAGTTAAATTTCTTCACGGTTAGTTATTTCTCTCTTGGAGTGACAAGATTGATATCTTGTCGGTTCTATTTGTTTTCTTTACATGGTATCAGAGCCTGGTTATTTTCGTGAAGAAGGTTATTGCTCTCTCGATATGAAAAGCACTGGTCGTGTAGCGGGACTTGGTTTGGAATTATTGAATCAGTCCAACTATCGAATCTGGAAGACATGTATGGAGTCATATCTGGTCGGTGAAGATTTATGGGATGTCGTTTCCACTAATGGAGTTATCGCTCCGGCAGATATCATCGAGAATGCAGAAGCATTTAAGAAATGGAAGCAACAAAATGCTAAGGCAGAATTTGTCTTGAAGAGAACCATTTCTCATGGAATATTTGAGCATGTAATCGAATGTAAGTTTGCTCGTGAAATTTGGCAAACTCTTGATCGATTGTTCAATAAAAGGAATGAGGCTCGATTGCAAATGCTCGAAAACGAGTTGGCGGCTGCAAAGCAAGATGGTATCTCTATTTCTGAATATTTTCTCAAAGTAAAAAATTTATGTTCAGAAATTTCTATTGTAAATCCTGAAGAACGAATCTCGGAAGCAAGGAAAAAACGATATATTATTCGCGGTCTTCAGCCTGAGTATACTCCATTTATCACTTCAATTCAAGGATGGGCTCAACAACCATCACTAGAAGAACTTGAAAATCTTCTCTCATCACAGGAATCATTGGCAAAACAAATGGCTACAATGAATATTAAGGAGGAGTCAAAGAGTGCCTTGTTTGTTAAAAAAGGGGATTCTTATAAAGGAAAAAGTAAGATAGAAGAAGGTACTCCAGATCATTCAAATGCACCTAAGAAGACATTCAAATGTTACAGATGCGGCAAGCTCGGTCATATTAGAAAGAATTGTCGAGTTAAATTGAAATCAGAAAACCATGCAAATTTGGCCGATGTGGCCAAAGAATCTGAAAAAGAAGAAGATTGGAAGAATTGTTTCCTTACTGATATTGTTGATACTCAACGGAAAACATGCTTAATAGCAGAAGGAACTTCTCACACAAAGCATCCACCCAAAAATGAATGGATTGTAGACTCTGGTTGTGGTCATCATCTTACCGGAGACGAATCAACTTTTTCATGTTCTCAGTTACATGACAGTGGCAGGGGTATTATCACCGCTGACAATACAATTCATAAAATTCAGAAAGAAGGCACCGTTGTTATTGACAACAATCGTGGAGAATCAATCACACTAAAAAGTGTATATCATGTGCCGGGGATACAAAAGAATCTTTTTTCTGTTGCAAATGCGGTGGATGCTGGAAACTTCGTGCTCTTCGGACCGCGAGATATGAAATTTCTTCGAAACGTCAAAGAAATTAAAGCAGACGTTGTTCACACTGGTACGCGTGTAAATGATTTATTTGTTCTATCTGCATCAAATTCATACATTGAAAAAATGAGTAGCAATGATAATTCCTTCTTGTGGCATGCAAGACTTGGTCATCTAAACATGACTAAGTTAAAGGTTATGATTCAGAGGAAATTAGTTGATGGTTTACCTGATCTATCAAAGGTTGAGGATGACAAAATTTGTGAAGGCTGTCAGTTAGGGAAGGCACATAGACTTCCTTTTGAAAGCTCAAATTCACGATGCACAATTCCCCTGGAACGAATCCATAGTGATTTGATGGGTCCTACTCGAACTGCTTCTTATTCTGGATCTCATTATATGTTGTTGTTTGTGGATGACTATACGCGTTTCACATGGGTTTATTTTGTGAAACACAAATCAGAGGTATTTTCAAGATTTCTGGAATTCAAAGAAACTGTGGAAGGAGAATTGTGTAGAAAAATAAAAATTTTGCGGACAGATAATGGAGGAGAATTTTGTTCAAATGAATTCTTCTCATTTTGCCGAAATAATGGCATTAAAAGAGAAATGTCTTGTCCGGAGACGCCACAACAAAATGGCGTGGCTGAAAGAAAAATTAGACATCTTGTGGAGACCTGCAAATGTTGGCTGCATGCGAAGAATTTATCCAAAGAGTTATGGGCAGAAGGTATGAAGTGTGCAACTTATGTTATTAACCGGGTGCCACTCAGTCCAACCAATAATAAGGCACCTTACGAATTGCTCTTCGGTGTTAAACCAAACGTGAAGTATTTTCGAGTCTTTGGTTCAATCTGCTACGTTCATGTTTCTGAGTCTCAAAGGAGTAAGTTGGATGCCAAAGCAATTAAATGCATTTTCGTCGGTTATGACGAACAAAGAAAAGGCTGGCGGTGTATGGATCCTACGACTAACAAATGTGTTATTTCTCGTGATGTTATCTTTGATGAGATTTCTGTCCATGACTCTACAGATGTCTATAAGGAAGAAAACGATACAGTAACTTTGGCATTATCCCATAGCTTGGAAACTGTATCTGAAGAAAATCAAGGAGAAAGGGAGAACTTGCGCTCTATTGAAAATGATGGTTCTCAGGAGGAGACAATTAGCCAACGGCCGAGACGGAATATTGTGCGACCATCTCGTTATAGAGATGATAATTTTGTCACAAACTTTTCTTGCTTCTTTGCTAATCCTATTGATGATGACAAACCTTCTTCTTATGATGAAGCTAAAGGAGTAAAAGAATGGGAAGCTGCCATGAAAGAAGAAATGGATGCTTTGCAGAAAAATCAGACATGGGACTTGGTTCCTAAACCCCCTGAAGTGCAACCAGTTTCATGTAAATGGGTCTTTAGAATAAAGAGGAAGAATGATGGGAGCATAGATCGATTCAAAGCAAGGCTAGTAGCTCGAGGTTTCTCTCAAAAGTACGGGGAAGATTATGAAGAAACATTTAGCCCCGTGGCAAAAATGACTTCGGTACGTATTGTTCTAGCATTAGCAGCTAGCCTGGGTTGGAAATTGTGGCAGTTGGATGTTAAAAATGCCTTCTTATATGGGGAGCTTGATAGAAATATTTATATGGATCAACCGCTTGGATTTGCGTCCGAGTATCATCCGGATTTTGTGTGTAAGTTGAAGAAGGCCCTCTACGGATTAAAGCAAGCTCCACGTGCATGGTATGGAAAAATTGCAGAATATTTAAGATTTTGCGGATACGCAGCTTCTGAAGCAGATTCGAGTCTCTTTATCAAGAAACGCCAAGGACTCATAGTGATTATTTTGTTGTATGTGGATGACATAATTCTAACAGGTAGCAATTATGCAGAGGTCACTCGTCTTCAAGAAGAACTTTCGTTGCGATTTGATATGAAGAAACTTGGGGAGCTCAAAAATTTTCTTGGGCTGCAAATTGAAAATCTAGAACAAGGAATTTGTGTGTCTCAGTTCAACTATGCTAAACGGCTCATTGAGAAATTTGGATTGATTGATGGGAAGAAACGGTCTACACCACTTGATGTGAGTGCAAGACTTCGTCGTGATGAAGGAACATGTTTATCGGACCCTCGTCCCTTTCGTGCACTTGTGGGAAGTCTTATTTATTTGACCATAACAAGGCCAGATATTGCCTTCTCCGTCGGTATGGTTAGTCGATATATGCAAGAGCCACGGAAGCCACACTTTGAAGAGGCAAAGAAGATCCTAAAGTATGTTAACTCTACTCTTAATCTGGGTCTCTTTTATAAGAAGGGTGTAGAGTTTTCCTTGCAAGGATTTGCAGATGCTGATTTTGGTGGAGACTTGGATGATCGAAGATCAACTTCTGGTTATGTATTTGTGTATGGAACGACAAGTATATCATGGTGTAGCAAAAAGCAAGGTTCGGTATCTCTATCCACGACTGAAGCAGAATACAAAGCATATGCTCATGCCGCTCAAGAGTGTATATGGCTTCGTAGACTCTTTGAAGATTTGCACGTACCCATTGATCAACCTATTCCTATTCATGGAGATAATCTAAGTGCAATCAAGCTTACTTCTAATCCTGTCTTCCATGCAAGGACAAAACATATTGAACTTGAGCATCATTTCATTCGTGAGAAAGTGCTCGATGGCATTATTGATATGATTGCAGTTAAGAGTGAAGATAATATTGCCGATATTTTTTCAAAATCACTTTCGAAGGGTGCATTCGAAGATCTGTGATCAAAGCTCGGATTAGTTATGAGAACATCACTTTAAGGGGGAGTGTTGAATTATAAAGTGATATTCTTAGAAGACTAAGTCAATCTAGTTTATTGCATGTTAAATGGTTTATTTTATAATTTCGAAGTTTAATCATTGATAGTTTTGTCCAAGTCTTTAGGTGTTTAGAACGAGTCTTGTGTGATCCTATTTTATAGGATCTGGTGTGATCCTAATCCTATTTTATAGGATCTGTGATAGGTTCAAGAATCTTGATGTAAAGCCTATATATAGGTTACTTCCTTCTTGTTAGAGTGTGAGAGTTTTCTTGTATTCCATCTTTCAAATAATTATTATTAGAAATTTCTTCACGTTATTCTTCGTATTAAGAGTTAAATTTCTTCACGGTTAGTTATTTCTCTCTTGGAGTGACAAGATTGATATCTTGTCGGTTCTGTTTGTTTTCTTTACAGGAAGCTCTTTTATTACTTTTTGCCCAATTAACATTTAAATGCAATGTTATTGTACTTTTTATTTAAATTAAACTTTTATTTAATGCATGAAATAATATATTATATATTTTCTATGTGCTTAATAAAAAAAATTAAAATAATAAATTAATAATAGCATTTTATATAAGTTAATTTATTTATAAATTATTTATGAATATTAAAAAAAATTGTTATGGTTCTTTTTTTTTTACTGATTCTATCCAAATTCTGCGATGTCTAACTCACTGGTAGATCGAGGGTGGATATATAGACCAGTAATGCCCATGTGACGACGACTGAGGCTTCCCTAGGTGGACTCGAGAAGAGAAACATGAATTAGGAGGATAGCTGAAAGAGTTTCCGACGAAGTTGCTCCAACGCTAAGTCCGGTATCGATTGTGGAGAAGAAGAACTCTATAAGCAAAAGTTCAGGTGGTTCATGTTACCTCTTGTCGTGGGGGCGAGTACCTTTTTATAAGTGGGGAAAAGCCCAAGTTCTCCTTGAGTCTAAGGTTTTCGCCATTGTTACTCCCAGGGACAAATCCAGGATTTAGAGTTGGGCTAGGCTAATTTCAAGTTAGTTGAGTCTACTGAGGACGCCGTAAGAGAGGTCCGAGTTCATTTCGCATGAACATGTTATCATTTTATCGTTTCCTATATTTCACTGAATTTTAAATTGTATTGAATGATTTTTTTTTATTATATGGAATTGTTAAGTTAATTTACCGATAATGATATCTAATTCGTAGACGTTGAAAATTTGAGCGTCATGGCGGAAGACCTGACAGTTGACGTCGGTAGTAGAGAGTGTGTCACCGACAATCACATTGAGATAGTGGTCAATACCCGCTTGCCGCTTGCGCTGACGTGCCCATAGCTGCTCACCTCCAACGTCAACATAAGGGTATGTCAACATGGAAGGCATGTCAATCTAGTTGTGACAACCGTGGCCAAGCGTAGCCATGTTAATGACTATGTCTCTGCAGGAGAGGGCATGGCTATAGAGTATGTGGTCATGGCCGCATGTGAGGACAAAGAAAGGGCATGGGGACAAGTAAGTTAGGTAGAAGAGAGATGAGATATCACACAAGGAGGACGGGCAAGGACGACGACGAGTGGAGTTGCGAGAGTGAGGTGACCAAAGTTAAAGGAGAATTGGAGAGTGGTCTCAAAGTTGAAAATGAGGAGGGTATAGAAGCAAGGGTCGACATCCACGCCAGAGTTGGAGTTAGTTGGTAGCTAAGGAAATAGCAAATAGCAAATATGACAATATGTTGTAATTGTTTAATCTGAATGAACAGGAAAAAGAGAAGAGGTCAGTAGCGTAGAGTGAAGGATGGAGATACAATAAATCCATGTTTTGGATTAAAAAACGGTAAATTTGCTTTAAATCCCTAATGGCAAGTCAAACTCTGCATTCAGTCCCTATGTGAGTTTTTCTTTGTGTTAACTTTCTAATGGATTGAGTATAAAAGAGTGAAAATTGAGTATACATCAATGAAAAATGAATATAAAAGAGTGAAAAGTGAGTATAAAAGAGTGAAAATTGAGTATGCAGTTTCTTGATGTGGTGGATACAACCTTACATACTCAATTTTTTAACTTTTATACTAAACTTTCTTCAAATAATACTCACAAAGTTGTCTTGTCAATCCCATAAGGGACTGCATGCAAATAAAAGTTTGGGTAGGGATTGCATGCAAATGTGAGTTTGGAAGTAGGGAGTTTAAGAAAATTTACCCAAAAAACGGAAAAAAAAGGAAAACTAAATTAATATGTGATTTTTCCCTTGACTTGATATTCTCTTGCCTAGATTAGGGAATATTGGTGTTAATTATTTTTTTCCCTTGACTTTCCGAATACTTGGTTATTAAAATGGGTGGGCTATAGGCTAGGCATAGCTCATAGGTAGCTATGTCCCTGGTTACTCTTGTACGCGCAACCCTCCTTGATGACAGCTTAAATGCAGAATAAAGGGAGTGTTTCTCGAAGGGTCATATTCTCTTTGCCATTTTAACCATGTTCTTAGTGATTGTTACGCCTCCGTCTATTTAGGGGCGGCTCTGGATTCACAGGAATCCCCAATAGTTCTAGGTTTCGACTCGTGCTCTTCTCTCGAGTTGGGCATACCGTCTTTACTATGGTTCATGGTCGGGCGGAGGAATCTCTTGTCATAATTTTTCTCGAGTCGAGTGCCTAATAGACACTGAAGTTATTCCCAAATGGTTAATTAATTTTGTGGTAACTTATCTATAGAACACCCTTAAACTCCATTATATTACATTCTCTCTAGGGATGACAATAAGTCGGGTTCAAGTCAGATTTTATATCTTTCATCTCTATATTCATCAGGTATTGGATAGACCATCTGAATACTCATACCCATTAAAGGATCGAATATCTTATATATTAATAATTTGTCTTCATTTCATCCAACTATATCATTCGACAAAGATACATTATAATTAACATCATATTTAAAAATATATATATATCTATAATTTTAAAAAATAGATTGAACATCTATAGAATCTATTCTTTACATTAACACTAATTATTAGTGGGTTTTAGAAAAAATATTCTTTAATATATATATATATATATATATATATATATATATATATATATATATATATATATATATATATATATATATATATATAATTCTGATCTGCTGCGGACCGCGTGCGGACCACAGCGCCAGACCGATCAGGCAACTGCCTGATTGGTCACGCAGGGCGCTGCACCGATGGTGGGCGATCGTCGATCGGACACCATCGGCGGCCTTCGGCTGTCGCCCCCAAACAAAACTATAACCCTAGGGGGGTGCGGTGAACCCGTCATTGGGTAACGGCTGATCGGTTAGGTTGACCGATCAGGCAGGTGCCTGATCGGCCAACTTGACCGATCAGGCAGGTGCCTGATCGGCCAACTTGACCGATCAGGTAGGTGCCACATACGCGGTTCGCAGGAGATCATTTATATATATATATATATATATATATATATATATATATATATAGGAGTGATCAGGTACGGACTGCGGGGTGCACACGACCGATCAGGGAAGTCCCTGATCGGGGCACGCACGACACCCTGATTGTTTGAATCACTTGCACACTTATCAGGAGCTTAGCAAAGCATATCAAACATAATCGGTAAGTAGCAGAGAAAAACAGAAGTGTTCAGAGCGCGAATAGCAATCTGACAGCGCATTTTGAATTAAAGTTCAGCTTCTGATCGGTCATCAGACCGATCAGAGAGGACCCTGATCGGTCACCAGACCGATCAGGGTAAGCCCTGTCCGATCAGGCTCCAGCCTGATCGGTCCACAGTGAGAAACCTGAAATTGCGGATTTTTGTGATCGGTCACCAGACCGATCCATAAATCTGCTTGCCACAACCCGCAGGAACTCCATGGCTGATCGGTCACCAGACCGATCAGGACACTTCCTGACCGATCAGGACACTTCCTGACCGATCAGGTTGAAACCTAATCGGTTATAACGAGAAACTCGTGACATTTGATCGTTCACCAGAACGAACTGAAGGTCTCCCTGATCAGTCACCAGGCCGATTAGGAGTCGAACACAAAAGCAATATCTGTTCTCTTCCTGATCGGTGCAGAACAGAAGTCAAACAACGTCTCTGTTCGCTCCCTGATCGGTCACTAGACCGATCAGACTTCTTTGGATCGGTCACAAGACCGATCCATGAAGGAAGTTCGTACCAACTTCCCTGATCAGTCACTAGACCGATCTACGAAGGATGTTCGTGCCAACTTCCCTGATCAGTCACCAGACCGATCCAGCCAAAGCCAATTCCAGTCTAAGTCAAGAGAACGGGCTCCCAGCCTTCTCTGACTAGTGCTCAGTCCCCCGAACCAAGACTCCGTGCCCAGTTTCACTCATCGGGACTTCATTCAACCTAGCTTCCCAAGCTAGGACCTGGCTTCACTCACCAGGATTTCCAACACCTAGCTTCCCAAGCTAGGACCTGGCTTCACTCACCAGGATTTTCATCACCTAGCTTCCCAAGCTAGGACCTGGCTTCACTCACCAGGATTTTCAACACCTAGCTTCCCAAGCTAGGACCTGGCTTCACTCACTAGGATTTCATCCAACCTAGCTTCCCAAGCTAGGACCTGGCTTCACTCACCAGGATTTCCAACACCTAGCTTCCCAAGCTAGGACCTAGCTTCACTCACCAGGATTTCCATCACCTAGCTTCCCAAGCTAGGACCTGGCTTCACTCACCAGGATTTCCATCACCTAGCTTCCCAAGATAGGACCTGGCTTCACTCACCAGGATTTCATGCCCAGACCCCGACCAGGACTTAATCCAAATTCGCTCAACCAAACTTAAATCGTTGTCAACACCAAAACAACAATCGGGCCAGACTGCATCAACAAGGATCTAATGTGCCTCAGTTTAGGCTGAAGGTGTCTCAGGTCAGATTGAAGGCGTCCTCAAGTCAATAAGTTGCACAGAGCCCGCACCGAATCAGACTTTACAAAGTGAGGCGTCTTAGTTGGGAACTGAGGCACCCTTAATGTCTTTTATAAGGAGGATTCGAACAAGCCTTTGAACACTTTCATACAAGCAATTGCAATCATTCTGTTGCTACGTCCTCAAGTTACTACGACTCTACTACGTCCGATCGCTGCCAGCAGACCGACACTAATACTCGAGCCCGATCAGATTTCACTCTAAGTATTGGTAACGAATTTACAATTTTTGTAATTTCATATTCTTATAGAGGAAGTAGGTGTTACACTTGTCTCGATCTCTATTTGTATTCAACTACTCTACCGGGAGTTTACCAGTAGAAAGATTTAGTGGAGTACTCATCAAAAACGTCCAACAGACCCAAGTCTTGGAGTAAGAGTTGGTGAAGGCATCAAACCAAGTAAAAAATGCTTGTATTTTTTTGTTTGTTTCTTTTGCGTACTTAGTCTTTTTCACTGCACACTGATTTCAAAAAATCAGATTAATTTTATCGCTATGCACTGAGTTATAATGGGTTAAACCAATAAATTTTTCCCTCTAGGATTCAAGCTTCCTTGTTGGGTTATAGTATTTAAGATAAAAAATTTAGATACTCACAGGATATATTATATATATTTAGGATTTGAATTTTAAATAATTATTTATTAACAAAATAAGAATCCAAGCACTTGGATCGATGTGGCGTTGACGTGCGCGTAGCGCACCGTTCGTAGCATAACACCATTATATATGTATATACACACGGCCAAATTTGCGGTCCTACGCTGTAGACTAGTACATTTCAGTTTGCGTTTTTAAGCTTATGAGTATGTTATTTAGGATTTTACTTTAGGATTTAAGGGTTGAGTTATAGTATTAAGTACACAAAAATTTTCAAATCGAAAAATTATATATATATATATATATATATATACTGTGAACGCGTCCGCCCCTCTGGTCCAGGTGCTTGGAATGAATCCAAGCACCTAGATTCATTCCAGCCATGTTTTTTTATTTTTTATTTATTTTTAGGGTATATTATATGCATTTAGGATTTAAGATTTTAGAATTTAGGAGTTGAGCTGTAATGGATTTAAGTTAATAAGATTTTTCCTCTAGGGTTTATGCTTCCCTCTTGGGTTATAGTATTCAAGATAAAAAATTTTAGATGCTTACGAGGTATATTATATGTATTTAGAGTTTAAGATCATTTTAAGATTTAAAGGTTCAGTTATAGTAAGTATAAGTTAATAAGATTTTTTCTTTAGGGTTTATGCTTCCCTATTAGGTTATAGTGTTCAAGATAAAAAATTTTAGATGTTCATGAGGTATATTATATGTATTTAGGATTTAAACATTAAGAAATATTTATTTTAAAAAAAATAAAAAAACAAAAAAAAGAAGGAAGGAGTGGGACACCTGAATTCATTCCAAGCGTCCGTAATAGAAGGTTTGCAACATATTAATTATCTTTCCCTCTATATATATAGTTGAAAAATACGGTAACGCTATTCTCAGGTATCCTTCACTGCCCGTCCCCAAGTTATCGTAAAGAGAGGTAAATCATGAGTGACTATTAGCCGAGTAGTGACCGGTGCATGGACACACACACACACTCACTCCGTGCAAACCTTAAACAATTTTTTCATTTGAAATTAGTTTTTGCCTAATATTATAACCCAACCTCACACACACACACACACACATATACACACTTCGTGCAAACCTTAAATAATTTTTTTATTTGAAATTATTTTGTGTCTAACATTATAACCCAACCCCTAAAGGTAAAATTTTAAATGACATAATCACAAACTAAAAATTTTTTTAAAAAAAATCTAAAAAAAGAATCATGTTTGTCGCGGATGTACGAGTCCGCATGGGACTTGTCCGTGGAATTATTTATTTATTTTTAGTTCGTGAGCATGTCGTTTAGGATTTTCTTAGTACTTGAGGTTGGATTATAGCATTAAGTATAAAAAAAATTTCAAATCGATTTTTTTTAAATCCATGCTAGGTGTTCAACATAAAATATATATATATATATATATATATATATATATATATAACTCAACCTCTAAACTCTAAATATTAAATTTATTGACGTAACTGAAAGTTTAAATAAATAAACCCAAAAAATTAAAAAAGAAATACATGGCAAGCGCAAACTCGTCCACAGCATATATAATCTATACATATATTCTATATGGATTTTGTTAATCTAAGGATTTTACCATCTACTGCAAACCTCAAATATTTTTTCTATTTGAAATTTTTTTGTGTTTAATACATTAATCGAACTCTTAAATCCTAATGCAAAATCTTATTGGCATATCTTTAAAAAGAAAAAAAAATGCACGATCACAAATGAGGTTCAGAGCAACAGGTCCACCGGGTAAAACAAATAATATATATAGTGATTTTATCTTGCACACCTGACACCCACGGTGGGCACCCCTTACAAGCAGGGCACCCACAATAGTGGATGGGTGTGCTGGATAGCAATTTTATATAATAATAATAATAATAATAATAATAATAATAATAATTTGGTATGTTGCGTGCCCGTGAGCGCCCAACTCATGGCGCCTCCAATAGAATCAGAGGTGCCTTCTATTCAGACTCAAGACACTTTCAAATGAATTGGAGGCGCCTTAGTCAAAGGCAGTTTTTTTTATATTATTTTTGGGATATATTGTAACGACTCGGAAAATTCTCTTAATATTTTCTTAAAATATTGAGCATGTCTAAATAATTTTCCGAGGGGCCCAGAAATAATTATGTAAAATTGGGCCTAGAAATCCATGTTTTCTCATTTAAATTGAGAAAACTAAGTACCAATGAGCTTTAAATGGGCTCCAAAAATGGGTATTAATTAGGTAAAATTAATATAAATTAGGTAAAATTAATATAAATATAAAAGAATTTTATTTAGGAATATTGGCATAATTATGGGTGATTTTAAGGGGGGATTTTCGGAATTTAGGAAATAAAAATAATAAAATAAATGAAATAAAAATAAAATAAAAATAAAGGTGCATGAGCCAAGGATTGAACCTTGGACCTCTTGTACAACCATGTAAGCCTTAACTTACTCACCTAGCAAGGGATTTCTATGAGGAAATGAAGTGGATGTAAGTTAAGATTAAGAAGAAGATGAAGAGTCATGGAGAGACTCTTCATTTACCTTCTTAATGGGCTATTAAAGGGGGGTTTTGGGAGTTACCTCTTCTTCCCATTACTTGCATATTCGAACCCCTTCCTCCCCTCATTCTTGCCGAGCACCAAGAAGAGGTTTTCCCCTTGGAAAAGTTTCCACCAAGGTTCCATCTCCTAGATCTAAAGTCTTCACAAGAGTGCAAGGGCAAGGAGGGATCAAGGGTCAAGAGTTCTACAAGTTCTTTCTCTTTTAAGGTCTAAAAATCAAGAAATCCCAAGGTAAGACTCCCTCACCTGTGGTATAATAGTTCCCTATGATTTTTATGCTTTTTAGTATGATATAGTGGTTGGTTTTCGAATTTGATGTTGAAAGGAAAGAAAACCAAGACCCTCATGCTTAAGGGTTTCGGCCACCATGATTTTTAGGTCTATAAATATGCTAAAAATCTGTATAATGCTATTTAATGTTCCCTTATGATGTTTAGAGGTTAAGTATAATTTTTGGGAATTTTTGGAGTACCCTAAGACACCTTAAGGTTTCGGCCAACATGAAAGGAATAGAATCAACACCCTAGAAACCCTATGGGTTTCGGCCACCATGTTTTAGGGTCCATAATGATGCTAAAAATCTGTATAATGTTATTTAATGTTCCCTTATGATGTTTAGAGGTTAAGTATAATTTTTGGGAATTTCTGGAGTACCCTAAGACACCTTAAGGTTTTGGCCAACATGAAAGGAATAGAATCAACACCCTAGAAACCCTATGGGTTTCGGCCACCATGTTTTAGGGTCCATAATGATGATAAAAATCTGTATAATGTTATCTAATGTTCCCTTATGATGTTTAGAGGTTAAGTATAATTTTTGGAAATTTTTTGGGTACCCTAGGATACCCTAGGGTTTCGGCCAACATGAAGGACCCATGTGTAGGGTTGGGTTTAAGACCTCAAGCATATGTTTTATGTTTTATCACGATATAAGAGAGATGGAGGGTGTTTATGTGAATGTTTCACATGGCCTAGAGACCTTATAGGTTTCGGCCAAGAACCCTAATAGGGTGGGAAGTTAGGGCTTATTTCAAGTAAGGGTCCCAATGGCCCTATGGTAAGGTATGGTTGGGGTTTAAGCAATTGATTTGGGGTTTTATTGGAAATTTTTCCATGCCCCATGGCCTTGAAGTTTCGGCCAAGAGCAAGAGTTGGGTCAAAGGATTAGGGTTGGCCTTAAGTATGGGATTAAATGTTCCCTATGGCCTAGTATGTATGTATGGGATGTTAGTTGGGAGGTTATGTGAAGTTTCATGGACCTAGGGTTCCTTGGGGACTTTCGGCCAAGGACATAACCTAGGGCTAGGAGTGGGTTAAATCTCCAAAGATGCTTAACTAAACCCTTAGTTTGTATGTCATGAATTATATGTTAAGTCATAGATGTTTAGACATGTGCCATGATTTGTGAATAATATGTAAGTATGCCATGTCTTATGAATGATATGTCATGTTTATGAATGATATGCCATGTTTATGAAGGATATGCCATGTTTTATGAATAAGATGTAAGTATGCCATGTCTTATGAATGAGGTTAAAGTACATGCATTTAGGGCATAACGATGATGTTAAGTATGATGAATGAATGATGATGAACGACAAGTATGATGAATGAATGTTGATGAATGGCAAGTATGATGAATGAATGATGATGAATGGAAAGCATGTGAAAGCATTATATTTTATTTTATGGGCTTGTACCGGACCTAAGTAAGGTCCACGGTTCTGGATTACCGATGATGCTGTCCACGGTTCGGGACTACCGATGATGCTGTCCTTACGGTTCGGGACTACCGATGAAGCTGTCCTTACCCTAGTAGGTCGAGATTAGCTACCTCGTATTTACTTAGGGATGCGCGCATATGATGAATGAATGTGGTACAAGCCAGGGCCCAATGAATGTTATGATATTTTAAAAGCATGTTTTTAAAGATTAAGCATATATATATATATATATATATATATATATATATATATATATATATATATATATATATATATATATATATATATATATGCAATTGTCACCTGCATCCAACCATGTTATGCATTATATTTAGGATAAGAATATTATGCAAAGTAAGTTTATGCAAGGTATGTTTATGCAAAGGATTTTGTTTATGTTTCGTGTTAATATATGATGCCATGATTTGATTGTGTTCATGCTAGTCTAGAATGCCATGATTTACTTACGTTTATGCTAGTTTAGGATGCCATGATTTATTTATGTACATGCTAGTTTAGGATGCCATGATTTAACTAGTTTTATGCCATGATTTATTTATGTACTTGCTAGTTTAGGATGCTATGATTTAACTAGTTTTATGTTAAGTTAGAATGACATGATTTATCTATGTTCATGCTAGTTTAGGATGCCATGATTTAATTATATTTATGCTAAGTTAGAATGTCATGATTTTAATTATGTCCATAATTATTCATGATGCCATGACTTAAGTATGTTAAGCTGATTTAGGACGCCATGATTTTATTTAGATTCATGTCATGCTAAGAATGTTTATGAGATTATGTGTATTATGTCTATGCTTACGCCCAGCACTATGCCATGCTATGAATGTTTACTGTTAGGATCTTTGCCCTAGCTAGAGGAGGGTGAATAGCTATCTTTCGATTTTTCTTTCCTACAAACACGTTAGCGGAAGCAATACAAATAGAAATATGAAGGTAGGAAAGAAATCAATACTAACTCACTGATTTTACTTGGTATCCACCTCTTCAAGGTGACTAATCCAAGGATCCACACACACCACACAAAACCCTTCACTATGAACTTCTCCTTCTCAAGATCACACTTGAAGGTGGAGAAACCCTAACACAATGATCTCCCTCCTCTTACAAATGAAATGAAAGCTTGGAGGAGGAGATTGAGAGAGTTGTGAAGCTTGGAGAGCTCTAAAATGATCACACACTTCGTACACAAGGAAAACCCTTTGCTTCTCCAAGATAAAACACTAGGTTTTATATCTTCGTCCGCGACTCCAGTCGACTGCTCACTTACCAGTCGACTGGTAGGCTTCAACGGCTACAAAATATGCAATGAGTGCCTCAGCCGCCTTCGTAACGGTCGACCTCCAATCGACTGGTACAGGACCAGTCAACTGGAGCCAGTCGACTGGAACCAATTCCAGTCGACTGGCAGTCGACTGGTCGACCCTCCTTGGGTCGACCCGATTCTCTGTGTGTTGTGGTCCCAGTCGACTGACAACTTACCAGTCGACTGATGAAGCTGAGAAATCACATTTCAGCTTCCCTTTTCATCCCTTAGTCTTGACTCACGCCTTCAAACATCTTCCACAAGCCTTGTGCCTCTCTTGGATGCTTCCGAGTCCACGACTCCTCATCCTTGCACTTGCTTGAAGTGTTTCCATCGGCTTCGTCATACTAAGTCTCCCTTTTGCCAAGAGGTCACACCTCCGGGACTTCCTTTGCCAAGACTCTCTTCTTGGACTTCCCTTGCCAAGTCTTCCACCTGGACTTTCCTGCTTACTCAAAGCACACAAGTTAGAACACAAAACATTGCCTAACTTAAACTTGTTTAGCCAAACATGAAAACCATAATTACTTGGAGCAAGATTGCACCAACAATCTCCCCATTTTTGATGTTTGGCAAAACTCATTTAAGTTAGGTCTTTAAATATCACAACATGCTTTAAGTATAATGATACATGAACATGAGGCATATAAAGATAAGCATATGAATATAATCATGCAACATTTCATGTAATTTAAAACACATAATCACGATTAAGAGCTAACTTAATCTATTTCTCCCCCTTTTTGACAAAAATCACAAAAGGGAGTGACAACACTCAAGCGAGGAATGAGTCATGAGATAAGTCAAGATAGACCCTAGTAATTCTCCTCCTTGGATAATGGAATCTACCATCCCTTGATAGACATGTACCCGTTAAAGGCTTGCTCCCCCTAAAGCCTTGCTCCCCTTGGATCATTGCACCAATAATGTCCTTGATTCATTTTGAAGGCAACAACAACAATTCTTAGCCATCAATACAGATTAAAAAAATTCGAGCCTCTTCCCATAACGTAACAACCTTGTGTGTCAACTTGAATCCAATGACTCTCTTGACCAATCCTATTATCCAAGATAAGACTACATGCAGGCCATATCACTTCCAATTGATACAAGGTATCAGAGAACTCACAGGGTTCAAAGGACGGACAAAACTTCAATTTCAGAACAAAACAGAGTCACCCGGTCGACCTCTGGTCGACTGCTACCAGTCGACTGGTACAGTGCTAGTCGACTGGTAGCTGATAAATGCAGTTTTCAGCTCCCGAAATTCAGAAATGCAAAAATAAATATACAGTGATCGAAAAATTCTGAAATTTCACCTCAACATTTCTTAAGTTACCCACTATTCATGAAAAATATTTTGAAAAATATATGCACCTTGAAATAGTGGTTTGATACAAAGTTTGAAAAGTCCAGAAATAACTTGATACTCATGAAACTATGTATCAATCTAGGCACCAACTATAGCCTTCAATAAAAGACCTATGCTATGCCATTCTATGGGGATTAGGAAATGTGTTCAAGGCAAATTTAAGATTCATGATCCATGATTACCAAGAATACATGGATATGACCATAAATAAGACTCTTGTTCTTAACCAACAAGGAGACTCCCCCTTAATCCATTATGCCATTAAAAATTCATACTGATCATAAATAGGGCTGATGGCAGCAAGAAAAATAAGAGTATAGATTTTACACTGCCAAAGTGAATATAGAGATCCCGGTCGACCTCACTTCAGTTTTTCTTGCGTACAGAGATCCCGGTCGACCTCACAGTCGACCCCCAGTCGCCTGCCACCAGTCGACTGGTGGCTGAATTTCAGCCCTCTTTGGTGAATTTCAGAAATGTCGTAGAAATTCCAGAAAATTCGAAAAATCTTGAAATTTTGCAGACATCTTTCCTACACCATGTATGATCAAGGAAAAATAGTGCAACATGAAAATTCAAGATAGTTTAGGAGTTTGGTACAAACTCGAGAAGTGAACTTATTTGATACACTTTGTACCAAACTCAAGATCTGATTCGAATTCTTATAGAGGTTGATGACACACTAGCATGAATATACCCCAGAAATGGTTTTAAGCCATTTAAAATGTCCAACCATGATCGATGGGCAAGATATCTATAAATTGAACATTTGCTTTCCCCATGGTTGGTATTTAACATTCAATATTGATACACATGATATTTCATCAACATGCCACAAGCACAAGTGAAATATGAGCATCATCCCCGGTCATGTGGCTTGAACATCCGCTATCCAAGATCCACATGCTTGTGTCCTTCTTTTCTTTTACCTAGACAACATAAAACACATCACTCTTAGGTACCCAAAGGTTTGAGTCACTAACATTTTTGAGGTATTTCTTAGGCACCCATGCTTGTTTTACCTTGCCCTTAAGGTTTGAACCCTTTGCATTTTTTACATCCTTCTTTGGAACCCACACTTGTTTCACATTACCCTTGACACCCTTTTTCTTGGATGATCCTTTTCTATTTACAAGGGAGATATAAGAGACTTCTTTATCTTTATATCCTAGCCCGGCCTTCCTATAGGCAACCCTTTGACTATTTAGGAGCAAGTCAAGTCCTTTTGATCCAATTGAGAATTTCTCTAAGCACTTCTTTAGATCAACAACTTCCTCCTTTAATTTGATGTTCTCCTCATTCACTTTACTTACATCACATGATTCCTCTTTGTCCTCCTTAAGGGTCCTAATTTCTTCCTTTAGCCCCTTAACCTTAGTTTTTGACCTAACCAAAGCATTCTTAAGATATGCAATAGTATCATAAAGAAATTTTTCTTTAGGAGAATCCATTACCTCATCTTCGCTAGATGATGATTCATCGCTACTTGAGTTCTCTTCTTCGCTTGATGTGTCTTGATCACTTTGATGTGCCATTAATGCCATGTGCCTTGTGATGTGGCACAACTCCTCTTCATCATCCGATGATTCGCTACTTGAATTGTCCCATTCGGCTTGAGCCACCATCACTTCTTTCTTTTTCTTCTCTTTCTTTTCTACAAATAGAGCAATGCCTTTTTCCTTGGAAGACAAGTTAGTTTGTTCATGTAGTTCGAATTCACAAAATAATTCATCAACTTTGACAATTGAAAGATCCCTAGACACCTCGTAAGCATCCACCATTGATGCCCATAAGGTAGTTCTAGGGAAAGCTTGAAGAACATACCTCACCAAATCTCGGTTCTCAACTTTCTCACCTATCACATGAAGACCGTTCACGATCTCCTTGAATCTTCCGTGCACTTGACTTACGGTCTCATGAGGCTTCATGGAGAAAGTTTGAAGTTGACCGACAAGAAGATCCCTCTTGGCTCTTCTTGATTCACTTGACCCTTCATTCAACTCAATGAGCTTTTCCCAAAGCTCCTTTGCCGAGTTGAAAGGTCTAACCTTGTTTAGTTGTTCCTTTGACAATCCACATTGCAAAGTCGTGATAGCCTTGGCGTTTGCTTGAGCCTCTTTTCTTATCTCTTTTGGCCACGCCTTGATCGGAAGAGTTTCTCCTTGTTCATTCGTTGGCTTCTCGAAACCTTCCACAATACTAAGCCAAGTTTCAAAGTCATTCATTAAGTAAAACTCCATCCTACCTTTCCAATAAGCAAAATCGTTCCCGTCGAAGTAAGGTGGTCGTGTGGTGCTATATCCCTCTTGATGAGCCATTCTTTATGCATTGTAGATTGTTAGATCTTCCCAAAGCTAACCAAGGCTCTGATACCACTTGTTAGGATCTTTGCCCTAGCTAGAGGGGGGTGAATAGCTATCTTTCGATTTTTCTTTCCTACAAACACGTTAGCGGAAGCAATACAAATAGAAATATGAAGGTAGGAAAGAAATCAATACTAACTCACTGATTTTACTTGGTATCCACCTCTTCAAGGTGACTAATCCAAGGATCCACACACACCACACAAAACCCTTCACTATGAACTTCTCCTTCTCAAGACCACACTTGAAGGTGGAAAAACCCTAACACAATGATCTCCCTCCTCTTACAAATGAAATGAAAGCTTGGAGGAGGAGATTGAGAGAGTTGTGAAGCTTGGAGAGCTCTAAAATGATCACACACTTCGTACACAAGGAAAGCCCTTTGCTTCTCCAAGATAAAACACTAGGTTTTATATCTTCGTCCGTGACTCCAGTCGACTGCTCACTTACCAGTCGACTGGTAGGCTTCAACGGCTACAAAATATGCAATGAGTGCCTCAGCCGCCTTCGCAACGGTCGACCTCCAGTCGACTGGTACAGGACCAGTCAACTGGAGCCAGTCGACTGGAACCAATTCCAGTCGACTGGCAGTCGACTGGTCGACCCTCCTTGGGTCGACCCGATTTTCTGTGTGTTGTGGTCCCAGTCGACTGACAACTTACCAGTCGACTGATGAAGCTGAGAAATCACATTTCAGCTTCCCTTTTCATCCCTTAGTCTTGACTCACGCCTTCAAACATCTTCCACAAGCCTTGTGCCTCTCTTGGATGCTTCCGAGTCCACGACTCCTCATCCTTGCACTTGCTTGAAGTGTTTCCATCGGCTTCGTCATACTAAGTCTCCCTTTTGCCAAGAGGTCACACCTCCGGGACTTCCTTTGCCAAGACTCTCTTCTTGGACTTCCCTTGCCAAGTCTTCCACCTGGACTTTCCTGCTTACTCAAAGCACACAAGTTAGAACACAAAACATTGCCTAACTTAAACTTGTTTAGCTAAACATGAAAACCATAATTACTTGGAGCAAGATTGCACCAACATTTACGAGGTTTATGTCTATGCCAAGTATCGTGTCATGCCATGAATGTTCTTATGGATATGTTTATGTCATGCTATGAATGTGATGAAGTTATGCTTATGTTATGACGAAGGTGTGCTAAGTGATGAAAAGGTTTATGTTCTAAGTAAAGCACTAAGTATGCTAATGTCTTATATGCTCATGATTGAATGATGAATGGTTTTAGTGAGTAGGAAAGAGTCTTACTAAGCCTGTGTGCTTATAGTCTTGTTGTCTTATACCGCAGATCATGCAAAAGGACAATAAGGAAGCAGCAGGAGGGCATCAAAGAATGTGTGTGATAGTGACTTGGCCAAGGAGCGATATGGTTGCTCGTTTTATGATAGAACTTTATCTTTATTATTATGTGCTTGAGTATGACTCTATGACATGATGCTAAGTATGACATGATGCTACGAATGACATGATGCTAAGTATGATATGATGCTAAGTATAAAGTTACTATGCTAAGTTCATATGTTATGATGCTAGAAATGGTAGTAAGGGCATGTAAGAGTAAGTTAAAGGTTTCCGCTGCATTATGATGTCTACATGCCCTAGGTATGTTAACGTAACGCCGTTTTTAAAAAAAAAAAAAGCGGGCGTTACATATATTATATGTATTTAGGATTTAAGATTTTAGAATTTAGGAGTTAGGTTATAGTGAATTTAAACCAAACAGATTTTCCCTCTAGAATTCATACTTCCATCTTGGGTTATAGTGTTTCAGATAAAAAATTTTAGATACTCATGAGATATATTATATGTATTTAGGGTTAAAATTTTAGGATTTAAGGGTTGAATTATAGTGAGTTTAAGTCAATTAAAATTTTCCTTTAGGGTTAAATCTTTCCTCTTGTGTATTAATGTTCAAAATTAAAAAAAAATTAAATGCTCATGAAATATATTATATGTATTTATGATAAAAATATTTATTTTTTAAAAAAATAAAAAAAATATATTGAGGCATCTGGATTTGATCTAGATGCCTCAATAATCACTTATATATAAAAAAAATTAGATTCAAAGCGTCTCCAATGCCATCAGAGGTGCCTTGAATTAGGGCGCACACATCGCACATCGGGCGGTCATGCGACGCGTCAGTAATAATTTTTTCTCTATATATATATACACACAAAAATTTTATATTAAGAATTTTACTGAGCAAACTCGCATGGACCAAATGTATTTGAGGTTTTTAATTTTTTGTTTTATTTTTTTAACTTGTGATTATGTAGTTTAAGATTTTACATTTAGAATTTAGTAGTTAGATTATAATGTTAAATATAAAAAAAATTCAAGTCCAAAAAGTTTATAAGTAGTTTGCGCAGTAACATTTTTAGAATAGCAAATTCCTATCTATATTATATTATATTTATTTTATTTTATTTTATTTTTACTGCCCATTCGTTTGGTCAGTATTCAAAGAAAAACTGTCAAAATATAAATAATAATAGGGAAATGATATTTGTCAATCGGAATTACAGGCCAATTCTTAACGAAATTACTGGTCAAAATAACTGAAGTACCAGTTTTTTTTACCGGTCAAAAGGGACAAGCATGTGCGGCCGGAGTTAGGGGCTGGGGCAAGTCAGGCAGAGTAGGGCGGCGGCGGAGTGATCTGTGTGCAGTGGCGGGCACCGCAGACAGGCGACATGGGGCCGTGGTACTATAAATATAAAAATAAATAAAAGTAGAGATGATCGATCGATCCTGAGGCGGTGGTGGCGGACTGGTGGTGGTGGTGGTGGTTGTTCCAGGCGTGTCCGCCACCTTCCGGTGTCTGGTCCGCCGGCGCGGCGACAAAACTGCTTCGCTTTCTGCATCTTCTCATTCTTTAAATTCTCCTTCCACATCGCCATCATATTGCAACCCACTTAATTACTACTACATTAATATTACTCATCTTTAATAATTAAAACTAATAAGGTACTCAAGCTACTAATCGATCGGCCATTCGATCGAAAGTAACTTCGCTCGATCGATCATCGTCAAGCACTTTTATCGAAAGGTCGGTCACAAATGCCTTAGATTCATGTCAAACAATGACTAGTCGATGGATCAATGGTTCACGGTAACGAAAATATTAATAACCCTAAATATTAACCACCCGAGGGCACACAATTTTATCCTTATTTTTTCCGCGGTCGCTATTGTTTCGGTATGGTGAGGATGTGGACTTTGGACCTTAGGAAAATGCCTTTCAAGCGTGCAATGATTGCTTATGCGAGCAACTTTTGAAAGCTTGGTTCGATCTCTAGTGATTGCGCGAGTTGAAAATATTGCATTGGATTTTACTCTTCGAATCCTTTTGTTTTTGTTCACGTGGATTCCTTATCGGTAGGTCAACTCGTGTTCACGCGACAACACCAAGTGGTTTCCACGTACAACTTTTCCTTGTCCGTCGACATAATCTCAAAATAAACCCTAGTTAGTGCATATAACATTTACAAACATCATCGCGAGAACCTAACTAAACCCCCTTAACTTTTCCTACTTCGAGTATTGCTTTTCGAATCAAACTACATAAGAATAAATCTCCGTAAAAAGGTTAAATATTGCGACAACCTAAAGAAAACCCCTATAAATTGTCGCCCCTAGAGTACCAATATTTCGAATCAAACTATAGAAAGCATAATTCCTCATACCCTACCACCCCTGAAAAGTTGCACAAAATATATGTTTTAGAGATATTTAGGGCAGGGAAAAGTGGGAACCAAGAATAAGGTCCAATAGTTTCATGATGTGCTTTCCAACTATGGTTGAAGGTTGTCGATGAATATGCCAAACGAGTCGTTTTCAAAGAACAAGCACTAGAACCCTAAACATTTTCGCTCGACCCCATCTCGACCGAGCATTGCATCGAAAGCCCCTATGTCCCGTCCTCTATAGTTCATCGTTGAGAAGAGTTTGACTGATGACTTGATCATCCACGGTATTATATCGGAGCGACGACCCCTTACCCCTTACGTACGTAGAGGTATTTTCATCATCTTTCATTATTCCCTTATTCTCCTTTTTCAGATAAGAACAAAATGATCTCGAGCCACGAATTTTTCCCGATCGAACCGGTTTCAAGAACATCGTTCTATTGAACAAAAAAGCAATTCAATCGAGCATTTAGATTGAATTATACAACACGCAAATTTCATAAGAAATAGGGCTAAATTTCTCATCCTTTTTAAGCTCTTGCTACCCGATTCTTCGATAAGCTAAGATCGGGGAGCGGATCGAAGATCAAGTCCCATTCGTAGTAAACACGCACCCGAGATAGATCATATCCCCAATGCGATATAGTAAACAAGGGTTATAGGCAAAGCAATTAGCATCCCAAATATCACCCTGAAAATGGATTAATGATATATGGTTAGTTAAATTAGTAGTTAACAAAGTGATTAGTGAGTTAATTAATATATATAATGGTAATTAATTGCTTACGCAGTGCTGAGGATGTCTGGGTGCACACTGTACTCCTTGGCGAAGACGAAGGGGACGATGCCCTGGGGAAGGGCTGCCTGGACAATGGCGACGTGGAGGAGGGTGCCGCGGAGGCCGATGGTGAGGGAGGCGGCGGCCATGACGGCTGGGCCGACGAGGAACCTCACGGCCATGGCGAAGGCCGCCTTGGTGTTCCCGCAAGCGATGATCCGCGGTTGCAACGCCATGAATAGGCCGAGGCTGAACATGGCCATCCCGAGGCCGGCGTCGGAGAGGATGGAGATGGAGCGGAGGATGATCGCCGGCATCTGAAACTTCCATCGGAAGCAGACGAGGGCCCAGATGATTCCGATCAAGCTCGAGTATGTGTTGGGGTTGCGGATGAGCTTGCGCCAGACCATGATGAGGATGAGTCGAGTCATGACGCTGGTCGGCGGCATGGCCTTCACTTCTCTGAGTCCGCCGGCTTTGCTCGCGTCCTCCGCTTCGTGGTGTGTCGGTGCTATGGGCGGCGCCGCCGTGTGGTCGTCTCTGTTCTCTATGAGGGAAAGCAGAGTTCATGGCGATGGAATCGGGCAATTATATATATAGGAGGGGTTGGGTTAGATTCTTGCCTTTTGGATCGGCGGCGAGATGGGCTTCGGAGACCGGCGAGGCGCTGGAGCTCCACACGAACATGTGGAGGTCCTTGGCCGTCGTCGAGGCGGCGTCTTCGAGCATTCTCATCTGCCCGTTGGCCTTCTTCTCCGGCGCCGGCGCCGGCGCGAAAACAGAGGGGTTCGGGGCGGGGTAATGGGGCGCGGTGGTGACCGGAAGTTGGTACTGGAACCGTGGCTTGGATTCCTCGTCGAAGTTTGAGGCCCTCGGAGTTGTCACTCCGCCGAAGTTGGAGCTCCGGCCGGCCATGGCGGAGTAGAAGTCGTTGTGGTTGAAGCTTGAGCCGCGCGGGGTGGGGTTCCGCGAGGACTGAAGCGAGTAGATCTCTGCGTTGGTGAGGTCGGACGGGCGCGGCGTCGCGCCGGAGAAACCCCCGCCGGCGCCGGAGCGCCGGGAGTAGACGTCGGAGCGGGAGGCGTTGGAGCGGCGGACGGTGACGTGGATCCGGCCGTCCTCGCTGACCCTGGTGACCTCTGTTTCGAGGGCGTCGTCGACGAGGGAGACGACGTCGGAGTCGACGGCGATGGCGGCGATGGTGGCAGCGGTGTCGGGGAACTGCTCGGAGATGAGGATCCTGGCGGCGCGGTACTCGAAGAGGAAGAGCATGAGGGTGTACCAGATGATGCACTGCAGCACCACGATCTGGACCATGAGATCGCCGGAGGCGGGGCCGTACATCCCCCGGAGCAGGGGGATGCCCATCACCAGCGTGTTGGGCAGCGTGGAGAGGGAGAAGGTGGTGATGGTCCAGTCGAGCCGGCGGCTGCGTCGGCTGAGGCTCCCCCACGCCGCCAGCCCCGCCAGCACCATCACCTTCTGCAGCGTGTCGGCGGCCAGGAACCGGAGGTTCATGGCGAACGGGTCGTTGCCGGAGATGAAGTGGAACGAGAGCAACGGAACCGCGAAGAGGGCCACGAACCGGTTGATCCCCGCGCACTGCGGCGGCGTGAAGATCTTCCACCACTTCACCGACCCGTACGCCAGAATCATCGCCACGTACAGCGGCACCACCGCTGTCATCACGCTGTAGAAGTCGCCGGCGGTGATCATCTCCGATATCCGGCGAACTTCACCTCAGTGCAACTACTGATTCTCAATCAAACTGTCACTGCCTCCGATCAAATCACAGAGACAGCAAGCAATCTATGCCGCAAATAAAATAAAAAATCGAGCAGAAGATCATGATAAAGGAGTCGATCGATCGATGGTGGTGGAAATGATTATATATGGACATAAACTAGAATCTAATCGAACAGTTGGTGGCATTTGCTTATCTGAATCTAATCTTCTCATACTTCTTGCAGCTTTGCCTCCCCACAAGAGGTTAAGAGGAAGACGACACCCCTCGGAGACAAATTTTCCACTTTGGCCCTTATAATTTTCGAACCTTTTTTTATTTCTAAATTATATTAATAATGATAATAAAGTATTTTATCTGTCGAAAATACCCTTTGTAGTCTAGTACCTCTCAATGCTCTATCTTAGAGTGGCAAAAAGGCGAAACGTTCATCCCAGATTAACCTAAGAATACTAGTTGATAGGATTAATAAATAAATTTTTATTAATAGAGGATTAACCTAGGAATACTAGTTGATAGGCCGCTCGCTATAAGCATTTTCCAATTTATCTTGGTGGAAGATGAGAAACTTTCGTGGACCAAATAGATCATCTCTAAAATTAATCGACACAAATTGGATATATGGTTCTAACTAAAAAAAAGTGTGTTATTTTTTATTAGAATAGTTAAAAAGACATCCCTTTTTTATTTATTATTAAAAGGACACTCCATCTTTCTAAAACTATCCTTATTTTAGCGTTATTATAGCAGTTATGAGATCATAGTTGCTCTGTTAAGAAATCATAACTACGACAAATATAAGCACCTCAACTCTATCAATATTAATAAATTGTTGTAGCAATTACAATCATAATTGCTATAACATGAACACTTTATCTCTTATCAATATTTATCAGTATTATATTTTTAGTAGCACTTAAACTCTGGCTGACACGAACAATACTATGTTGTAGTAGGGATGACAATGGGTCGGGTTCGGGTCGATTCTATATCCTCCGTACCCATACCCATCGGGTATCGGATATCCATCGGGTATACACATACCCATTAAAGGATAGGATATCTTGTATACTAATAATTTTTTTTCTTTCTATCCAACTATAACATTGAACAAAAGTATATTATAATTAACATTAAAGTTAAAAAAATATATATCTATAATTTTAAAAATAGATTAAGCATATATATAATCTATTTCTAACATTAATACAATTTATTAGCAGGTTTTGGGGAAAAAATCTTTAATGTATATATGTATTTTTTATTTAATCGGGTATTCGGGTCGGATATCGGGTATTGATAGTCCCTCCATATCCTCCTCCATTCGGGTCGGATGTCGGATTCTCCGTCGGATTCGGGTGAAATTGTCATCCCTATGTTGTAGTAATTACACATCATAGTCCTTGTAATATTGATCCTTCATCTCTGTCAACATTGATCAATATCGGTCAACATTATATTATAGCAATTACAAATCATAGGTGATATAATATAGACAATTTCTTCCCTTGGGGCTATGGTGTAGTGAAAGGTCACTAAGTTATTATCCAAATACTCATGGTTCGATCTCCAACTACGACATATTTACAGAGATTTTCCCTCTAAATAAGGAGCGCAACTACGAGATGCTGGACTTCTAGGTCACCCGCCGCAAGCGCTTCTCGATTTACCTTTGTGGTATGTGGAAAACTTTCGTAGGGTCGGACCAGTTATCCCATGCTAAGTGTTTACTTAGTTCATCATTTTTTATAATATAGGTAATTTCTGATCAATATTAGTCAGCATTATGTTGTAACAATTATGAGATCATAATTATTACAATTATGTAGCAGATACGAGATCATAGGTAGCAGATACGAGATCATAGGTGTTATGAAATCATAGTTGCTATAATTGTCAAAGTAGTTACTATTGATCATCATAGATGACTTGCTAATGCGTGGATAGAATATTGATTATTCTGGAGATGAAAGTTTAGAGAGGAATAATAAAATATGAGAAATTGACAAACGAAGAAAATCATCGTCTCTAGGATTTACCCAAAAAAGAGTTTCATTCAATAATAAAAAATTATCCCAAGACAATAATTAACAAACATTTAAATAACCAAAATCCAAAATTACGAAAGACAAAAATACCCTTGAACCCTAAAATAGAAAATTATTTTAAAAAATAGTAATAAAAATATTTGGAGCCTCCAAAAGACCCTAAATAATATTTTTTGAGACCCAAAACTAGCTAGTTATGGATTTCACCCTATAACAAATATATTTCTCTGAACAACGATTTAACACATAAAATGTCTTGTTCTAATCTCCGAACAAAAAATTATGACACATTAAACTTGACTCCTCGTGCAGCCTCACTTGTCAAGTGTTAATACGAATATTTCTGCAAAAGGTTATACGATGACTCCGAACGTCTCACACAATCGGCTCCACAGTCATTTGTAAAGAGATAAATTATGAAATCGAGGAGAGTATTTTTCTCCAACTGATAAATCTATCATAGGGTGCTAATAAGAATAGTGGACGAAGATGAGGGTGGCTAAGGAGGAACAGAAAGGGTCTTTTTCACAATTGTAAAACTTTAGGGTTTATTTCAAATATACAAACACATTGTCAACGGTATCTTCCCAAAAAAACATAATATTAAGAAATATTTCAAAATTTGCCATGAAATATAATCATAAAACCCCCCCTATTCTTATTATTTCTCTTCACACACGGAATCAATGTTCCCTCTGGCGTGCACTTCCTCCATCATCAAACTCTCTCCATTACCTCCATTCTTTTAAGGCCAGTGCTTCCCTTTACTGTTACACATCACCCAACTTTATTTTTTTTATCAGAATGAAAATGTTCAGAAAAAAGCATATTTTATCATTTTCTTCTTCTTCTTCTTTTCGTCTGTAAACACAAAAATGATTATGACTGTTGGGTGAATTAGCAGTGGCAAAGTTTCACTGAGAGGGATAAAGACAATAAGCATCATGAGTAAACACTTCCCAATATGCATCTGCTCATGCTTGTGGCCATCACAAGCAGCCTTTTAGCCTTTTGATAAGCTTCCTAATGAGGAATTTGTCAGTGCAGCACATGATGCAGCTACGAAGAACAACAAGAAGCTTCACAGCACAAAAAATAATCACATACTGAGAAAAAAAAACAAAAGATAGTGGAAAAAAGTATTTAAGTTTGTTTCAGAAGAGTATCAACTTGTTTACAATTACTACACTTAATGAGAAAGCACAAAAATAATGAAAAAGAACAAGTGTTTCTGAAAGGTTCATGTACTAAAATTTGTTTCAGAATCTGTAGATTAGTTTAGTTTAAAGATCAATTGCCTTTCTTTAAAAGATAAGGCATCACTTATTTTCTCATTAAGTGAGCAAAAAAAGTGTTTCTGAAAGATTCAAGTAAGTAAAGTTTGCTTCAGAAGAGTATCAAACTTGAAAAAGTTTGTATCAGAAGAGTATCAACTCGTTTACAGTACATGAATTGGTTTTCGGAACATCGATCGATTACTTCAGTTTTTGAAAGTTTTCAATTTGTAGTTTAGTTGAGTTTGAAGATTAATTGCCTTGTTTAAAAGATAAGGTATCAGAGGCAGGAACAGTCATAAGATAAGGCATCACAAATAGCAGAAGCCTCTTTAGTCTTTTTTTTCTTCCTTCAACCTTAATTATTTTGTCTCTAAAGGCATATGTTCCTTGCCATTATAAAAATTTAAACTAAAAAAAGGTCAATTACTTTTTTTTTGTTCAATATAATTTTAGAAATATATGAAGAGGTGTCTTGGCATGACGGTAAAGTTACTGCTATCTGACAATAGACCCAATGTGGTTTGATCCTCTACCACCAGAACTTCCCCCTATTTCGAATGGGTAAATTTCATCTTCCCTCAATAGAACTAAGATTTAGATAGAGACTTGAGGATGTTGTTTCAAACACAAAGATTTCATGTTGATGTTTTAGAATGATGACTTATAGCCATTCTTTAGTATTTGTTCGCATAAAGTGAACCCTAAAGAAATACTTTTATCATCCCACACATATCCCCAACTTTTGCCTCAGATGCCCTGAAGGCTAAATAATCAAAATTTTCGATAAACTGGACAACACCTAATGTTAGGAATAAAATTTCCATTAGATTCCTTGGGTGATTCAAGAGAGAATTCATAGTATTCAGTAGTCTACTTAGGAGCGGATTTATATGGGGACCCGGGGGCCGGGGGGTCACGACCCCCCCCCTCCACACATAATTTTTAATAATATTATTTTTATATAGAAATTTTAGTTAGTCTAACGGTAAGTTTAATTTTTTATTTTAACACATATGAGTTCAAATCTCTTGAAAAACTAAATTTAAAACAAAAAAAATCTTCTCTTTATTTCTCAAATTTCATATAAATATTCACTATATATTTTGAATGATTAGGAGGTCATTATTATAATAATTATTTTTTATAATTATTATAATAATTATTTATGTCACTCAGTATGTGGCTCTCCCAAACTTATAATTCTAGATCTGCCTCTAAGTCTACTATTGATACGAGTGTGAATCTACACACTACAAATCTTCGAGAAGACGAGGGGAAGAGAAACAAGAACAATTGTGTGATTCAACATACACCATAAAGCAAATTAAGTGAAACACTTTTAGCTGCTAAACCATATGTTTGTGTGTATGTGTGTGTGTATATCGAAACACAGATATCTTTGATCGAATGTCCTTATCATTTTTCATTTCTGATGGAGTTGTCGATCGGTCACTGTAGCTGTGGCTTGGCTTTGAAGAGCTGGAGCAAAGCATTAAAGGCATGACCATCACAAGTGTAACGATCCGCAGGCTCAATTGATTACCAGGATTCATAAATTTTAGTACTTAGCCTGAAGGTCTAGAGTTCGAATCCTGGAGAAGACAAAAATCTACTGGCCAGGGGTGAAAAGTCCTAGTGAGTAACGACACGGCCGACGGCCTGGTTGTTGGGCCGCCAAATGAGATTTGGCCGTCAAGTTGTTGGGCCGCCAAATATTGATTTAACCGTTAGGTTATTGGGTCACCAAATGAGTCGCCAGTTGGGTCGCCCAAGGAGCCGAGGGGTCGGGTCGTTACAACAAGAACTTGAAGGAAACATCTCAAATGGGCCTATATGTTGCTGGAAAGGTACACAATGTCAATTAAACAAATAAACTTCAACAAGTTTCCAACGATATCCATGAACAAAATTGATAAGAGCTTATTTATATTTGTTCAACTTGTGAATTGTTCATGAACAATGTCCCACGTAAGTCCAAAGGGGACAGTTCAAATGCTTCTCATCCGAGAGCACAAACGTGTTCTTAAAATAAATCAAACGTTCGTGAGTAAACTTTGTATTCAACTTAATAATATATAAAATGAACCAAGTCAAATTTAAATACCCATTTTAATTAATAGTTTGTTTCATTTTAGGCTTGATTTGATATAATAATTATTTTATCAAACAAACTTGATCGAATAGCATAAAGTTTGGCTCGACCTGACTAACCCGATTCCCGGTTGTAAAAATGTAAAAATGGAGGCGAATGATTTGATAGTTAGATTCTCTGCAAATCGAGTCAAGAAGAAGATGTGAAAGTGGCAAGGAGCTAGAGATGATAATGGCTAAATAACACAGGAAAGGATACATGAAGGTGCATGCCTAGCAGAAGAGTTCTGAAAGGAGGAAAAGGACATGGAGGAGATTAATGCTCTATGAGCAGACAAATGGAGAGGTCTAAATGCACTTTTTTGAGTGATCATTCTCAAAGGCCATCAGTATTTTTTTTATAGCAAAAATTAAAAAGGATCCTCTTAGTTTCATCATCGTGTGTGGAAAGATTAATTATTAAAAGGAATATCTCATTCTAATTTTTTATTTAAAAGTTTCTTTGTATTTTGTCTAGATAAAGCATTATAATTTTGTGATTATAAGTTTGCCTTGTGAAAATAATCTTTTGTAATATAAAATAAGACTGTGTATAATAAATTTAATGTGGTCTGACTTTCCTTAGACTCTGTATTGGTGGGAGTTTTATACGGGCTATCATTTATTGATTTGATATTGTTGCAGAGGTTTTAGTCAAAAACACATTCTAATTTTGACCAAAACTACTCTAAATTGGTTCAATATTATTGTAAGTAAAAGGTGAAGTCGTCATCTTAGTGACTCTCCAGGGCATCTCATACACTATGGAAGAGGGTAAATCACAATGATTTATTTAGTTTTAGCCTAGCGACCTTCCTAAATAAGGAGCATGACATCACCCAAACCTGTATTTGCACCTGTGAGCTATATATTTTTTTTTTATGACAAACCCTGCTCGAGTATCAATTCTGTTACACTTGCGAGGGCTTTAATATGTTACTCAAACTTACTATATATATATTGGTAAAAAATTATTTCAATTTAGTCCAAATTATTTAACTATTAGCAAATAGTTTTGGCCAAAATTGTACGACATGTAGATAGTTTTGGTCACATCTGTACAAAAGTATTTGACTAGTTTATAAAATTTAAAATTTAGGATGAAAGACACTTTTGATCTTTTTTAGGTGTGTTTTTGACAATAAAGAAATTAAAGGACACTTTTTTCATTTTAGTCCAATTATATATATTTGAGATAAATTTTTTTACCATATCATTTGATTTGATGATAATAATATAGAATGAGTTTACCCTAAAACAGGTTATCATTAATATTAATAGTTTTAAAATAAAAATGTTATTGTTAAATCTTTTAGTGATAAAATACTATTTTTTAGTGACAATTTTTTTATTAGAATATTAGAGAATTTGATTATAATTAATGATCTTGAAGCATGCAGTTATTATTTCTATTTTAAATTTATTTTCATTATATATATCACATAAAAAGATTATCACATGCTTTTTCTTTTTATACATTTTACTATATAAAAATATAAATTTAATTTTTAAAAAAATATATTTCTAAATTTATATTTATAATGTTATTTCTAAGTTTTATATTTTACACATACATGTTATTTGTATTTTAATTTTATGCTAAAATTTTAAAATAAAAAATATTAATTTCCTTTTTATTAATTTATTAAATCCCATTTCCTTGAAAATAGATGGCCGGAGTCGATTAAACGGCGCGGGCTACAAGTCGGCGGCGAAGTGCGACCACGGCGCACCGGCGGTAGACCGCAATGGAAATTTTGCTCGATCTCCACGACTTACTCACAGCCTGAAGTCTCCGCCCCTGCTGGAGTTCCGGCGGCCGGATATCCCAAACAGAAGAAGGACGCCAGCAAGACCTGAATCGATCGGCGACATCGGCCGTCTGAGAACTGGTACCAAATCTATTTCGATGTTATCCTATCCTCCCTCGAGTTGAATTTTTAATCGATTTGTTTAAATTTTGGGCAGAAATTCCTAAATTTCATTGTTTTGAAGCAACACCTAATTACGATTACACAAATTGTCTTGGTGAGTAGGAGAAATAGGATCTTTCTTCTGCCATTCGTGATGGTGTTTTTGATTGTCCTCGTTTTGTGACTAATATTTCGCTAATACATTGCAAGTGCATTAGCACAATATTTATTCCATCCATCTCGGACTAAGCAAGATTCCTGAAGCCAATTCCTTTGTGAACCATAGAATGCTGAGAAATTAAGTGAATCTTTTGCAAGAAAAATGTTTCATTGTTGCATGGTAGACTGGTAGTAGTGGCTGCTCCCGGCATCTACATCTTGCTGAAGCTTACATTACAATAATTGGCTAGCTACCTGTTCCTTTTAGTTGTTTAGTCTTCACTTGTTCACTTAATAAGGCTTTTGGTAATTGGTACACAATGTTTTTGTTATCTTCGCCTACAAAAGTAATTTACTCTATTAAGATTTATATCCTCTACTGTTCTTGTAATACCTTAGTTATTTATTTCTGACTACTCAGAAATTGATCTGTAATCGAGTTTGTATCTAAGTTTGTAATATCAATCAACTTCCATATCAATTACTCAGTAGCATGCAGCCATGCACAATCCAGAGCATCTGGTTGTTTGATGGATAATCTGCTTGTCACACTGCTTTTGACTGATTAGAATAGAGATTGAATCATTTGATATTCAGTTAGTATAACTTGATTGCATATGCAGTATGAATATGTTATGCTGCCCAATTTAAAATTCCATTGATTCGCTTCTAAATAGTGAGTGAATTCCATATCAAGATTGTTCTCTAAAAGCCTATTGTTGTACTAAGCTCAGGTATTGACTTTCTGGTTTCCGCATCGCTTCTGTTAATATTCATTCAAGTATTAAATTGGACGTAGATGTTACAAATCAAGTGCATTTTTTTCTGTTACAGTGGCTTCTAATCTTGTCATTCCTTTTTTTTTTTAATGATGGCTGCGCTACATCCACACTATTATCTCTGAAGTGTTTCTCCTCTCTTGACTCTTCTTGATTTTGTCATCTAAACGCCAAATTGAATTTTTTTTCTTTCTATTCTGATAATTGAGTACTGCCCAATTTTTAGTTCTTTGTAATCACTATCTACCTGTTAATGGTTCAACTCATAATTCTGTTTAGTTATGTTTTCTTATGCTCACAACTGGAAGTTTTCATAATCTGCCCAGTTTCAAAGCTATTATTCTTTAAAGATTCATTGGAGATTGGAATCTGACATGTTTAATTCCAGACTGACAGGAATTTTTCTGTTAGAAGCACCAAAATTTTATGTTGTGACCTTTGGTTGAACATTCACAGTGACACTAGTAAAAAGAAATTACTTTATGTAGTAATGCTAGTTGACTGAGTTCATCTGTAGTTCTTCATTTTGATGGTGACAGTTTATTATGCAATCCTTTTTTCCCTTCTTATAATCTAGGTACATTACCAAACTAGATTTGTGTTTCCTTTCAGTAAATCACATCACTTATTATCTAAGCTATTTTAATAACATCTTGTATTATCAGGTTACATACGTGATACGTTTGGTATAGTTTTAAAACTGTAATGTAATGTAATCGGCATTACAAAAGCTAGTAAAAATATTGTAATTTGGATTACAATGCCAACAACATGTAATTGGATTACATTATAGGCTCCATTACATTACAAACTGGATTACATTACCGCTTACCAAACGTAGCCTAAAATTCATACCCAATACTCAACCAACTTTTGGAAAATCATCCACTCTTATTCAATCACACACCAGTCATTATCTAAAACTCAACAAAAGACTAATGATTACAAGTGCCTGCTATTAACTAATTATTGGGATGAAAAAAACTTGTGCCTAATTACTACTAAATTAATTAGGACTGAGGATTATTCTTTCTCGCTCTTACGTCTACTGAACTATTTACTATGGTGACTGTTTGATTCAAGCTTCCTGGCATCTGTTGCAGCAACTGGAAGCTGAAGACTTGCACTTGTATCTGAAGACTGACTAGCTTGGTCTTTGCTCTTGCCCCAGATGAGAGCATAGAGGCCAATCACTATGATTACTGCACCAATGACACTGCAATTTTTCAAGAGAAATTAAGTGTATCAGCATCTCAATCTAAACTATGTTATAGATCATTGTATTTACTCACCTCCCTAGAGTTATCTGCTCTGCTAAAATGATGGATCCTAAGATAGCAGTAATTATCATGCAAATGGGGTTGAAAGCAGTGACAAACACTGGGCCTCTCTCCTTCATCACTATGCCCTGAACATAGTAGGTAATCCCTGAGCAGATCACCCCCTGAAGCATGATAGGATGTGAACTAACCTTAGTTTTTTCCTTTGATTTCTTAAAACATATGTAGTTAATCAATCAAACTTGATCTAACCGAGTAGACAGCAGTGGCAAGTCGCATGTCCCAGCCAATACTCCAAGGCTTTGCATTGGCACCTTCCACAGCCAAAGTAACAACTGAGCTCATCATGGCACCCATAAGGCATATCAAGGTGGTCAATGAGAGCTCTGCAGAATATGACTCTAGTGTATTCGACTGCAAAGAATAAAAATTTCTTTAAGCTTTGCTGAAGGAAATAGATTTAGATTAAGCTCAAATTCTGGGCAGAGTGATTACTTGTAGTATGTAGAAGCCTGACCAACACAAGCAACTTGCTAGAAGCAACAAGGTTCCTGTGAGCCAATTGCCGCTTTGGCTGCTTGCTGCGCCATGGTAGCTTCTCCCTTTGGACCAGAAAAATTCAACTACTGGACCCTTGTACAGTATCATAAGCAATGCTCCAATTACAGTCACCACTGATCCAGTGATCTTGGCTTGGCTACGCCGGCTTTTGATGGTTAGCTTCTCAACTCTAGCATTGGTGTAAAACCGATGATTAGCAAGTTTTAGTCTTGGTTTAAGTGAGATTTGTAACTTGATATCATTATGTATTACCTCAGAATAATGGCCATGATGAAGGTCATTGCGGGGATCATGTTGTACAAGGCAGAGGCAAAGCTTGCAGAGGTCAAGTTCGCACCCATGTAGTACAAGTTTTGATCAAGCACAGGCCTGTTGTTGAAGATCATGATCAGTAAACCCTATCAATCACAGCTACAATTTTAAGACCACGTACTCGAGAAGGGCAAGTGCTGCTATTTTGACGACTGTGGTGAATGTCATCTTGGGTCTTACTTTCCTGCAGGACGAAAACCAGAGAAGAGATACAATTCATAAGAATGCATGGATTTGTTCATCAAACACAAGATGGAGATAATGGAACCTCTCAAAGTAGAGTGCGAAGGGTGCAATGACAATGGCAGCAATGGCATTCCTGTACACCACCAGCACAAAGTGGTTCATTCCACGCTTGATGGACGCGACCGAGATCACAAACATCCCTGAGTACCCAAATTGAAGCAGCACCATGAATGCATAAGCCTTCAAGGTCGTAATCACCTCAACAAACCCCATTCTCAGATATGTAGCCCAACAAACATGATGCCAAGAGTATATATAAGGTAGAGATGCCATTAGACTTGTTCAACATTTAAGCTAAAGCAATTAGTGGGGACTTACTAGTGGTTTATTTGGATGGAAAGTGACTTATGAACACAAGGCATGTGTCCATATAGTGAAGAGTGATGCAAGGGCTTGCAGTGGTGCCTTCATGTGAGGATTTCAACCTGGAGAACACAGATTCACTACAGCCACTGATTTGCTTATTGTAAAGCAAATAGTTTGATTGGGATAATTTTACCGTGTAGGTCTTCTTCACAGCTGACCACATGGAGAGAGCTGAGTGAGTGTTCTTTACATGTGTGTGAGTATTTAGAATAGAATGTTTACGAGTATTAAAGCAGGAGTTTGCGTAATAGAATTGATCCTTTGATGAGTGAGTGCTTGGTAGAAGCATGCGGCGTCACGTCTACGTATAGTTTGAAGTTGCAAAGTATAAAATGATCAGTTGGTGTTAGATTTGAATGAATGTTTTAGTGGTGTACAGGTAGAGTTCCATATATGATGCGTGATGGGTTTGTGTGGGATGTGTGTGTTAGAGGAATATGGTATTTTATCTACGGTTGCGTATCTGGTTTGTGTTTGGGTCTGTGATATGATCAAAAGGACATGCACGTAAGAAGTTAATGGATAATCGACTTAATTTAATAACTTGGGAGACCAAACCAAAGTTAGCTCAGTGTGCTGAATACTTTAGATCAATGTTTATGCAAACTCTATGCAAAGACAGAAATAGGATCGCTTGCGACCCAGCCCAACCCAGTTTGACCCTGCCTGAGCCGCTCACAACCGTTCTTAACTTAGCATGACCCTGCTTGGGCCATTCATGAGTCGGCTTGACCTGCTTAACCCTGCCTGAGCCGCTTGCGACTAGCTCTGACCCTTCTCTGGCTATCCAGTGACCGCCCCCAACCTAGCTCTGTGATGGTGCTTATAGTTTTACTTAAAGATTTTTAATAACTTGAAAATGTTTGGAACATTGGAACTTAATTTCAAAAAGACAGAATGGTTCTTGTGACATGTTTCCCAGAAGTAGATTGTGTATATCTGGGACTCAAGGCTGGTAGAAGCTGTTAATTAATTCTATTGTCAGTTTAAAGAATAAATATATTACTTGAGAACTGCGAATGGAGAATTGGGCATTAATGACTGTTAGTAGATAGGCAAGTGTTTTTCTGTAAGTTTGAATGACTTTGGAAAGTTATTTTGCTGATATGACTTCCATGATAGCTACATGTAATTGATCTGTCAATAAATAATACCTCTGAGTACAAATGTTTATTACTAACAGGGTTGCTGTTGTCAGACACTATTGTGCAAAGAATGTGTAGTACTCATGCCGATTCATCTAAAATTGTTTAGGGTGCTTTAACATGTTCGTATAATTTTGAATACAATCCATGATCAATTCGATGAAAAATTGTAAATTTAGAAGAAAATAGGAACAAGTGATTCAATAGGAAAGAAATTTTGTCTCTCTTTTTGGTGTTTTTGTTTGTGGATTTATGTAGAGCTTTTTCCTATGTAAGAAACTCAAGTAAATTCCTGCTGACTCTAGTATTTTGGTTCTTTTCTAATCTTTCGAAATCGAATGAAACTGTTATGTATTATTTATTGAGTCTTTCTTTAATTTATTGAAAATAAACTCCATCAAGCAATTCACTGTCAAGTCCTAGTTTCTGATCTGAGCATCAGGTTGGCAAATTTATTTTTAAAATGCATTTTCTTGTGGACCTGACGGCATTAAAATGCTTCCATATGGATGAAATTAGGCACTTCTTAATTGCTATAGTGCTTTCTCTTATTTAGTATTCAAAATGTGGCAGAGACAAGCAAAAAGGGAGAGGGAAATGCTGCCACATGGATGAAATGAATGAACACTTACTTGAATTCTGTCAGTTGCCTCCACATGATACTACGTATTTGATAATGAATAGTTGTAACCTTTTAAAATTCTGTAGCACTATGTGAGTTTTCAGTAGCAGTTCTAGAAACATGAAAGGACTAGAGACTGCAAGCTTTGGATGGCTGAGAATAAAATAGGAATGAATGAGGTTAAGAAAGAAAAAGTGAGGCTAGAGAAGCTCTTTTCTTGATATGGAACCAGAGGGCTTGGTAAAGGGCAACCTGGTGCATGAAGCTCCCGCCATACGGGGTCCAGGGAAGGGTCTATTGTACGCAGCCTTACCTTACTTTGTAAGAGGCTGTTTCCAGGACTCGAACCCGTAACTTTTAAGTCACAAGACGGCAACTTTATATTGCGCCAAGGTTCCCCTTCAACCAGAGGGCTTGGTCACTATAGTAAATCACAATATGTAAGACATGCCTCCTAAGAATTGGAAATGAGCAGATGAATCTCTTAGGGATTCAGGCAAGGAACTAAAATGGTAAATAGATTCACTCTTTAATCTGTGGATAATAATAGACTGTCTTTTGTGCTTTCCTTTTTAACTTCTTTCGTTTGTTCATTAATGTGTTAGGAAACAAACTCATTACTAAATATGTTGTCTGGATGAACCTACTTTACAGTTGCATTATTTGAGCAACTTCTATTTGTTATTCTCCAAGAGTGACACAAGATACATCAAGAAAATTGTTCACTGAAGTTTACATTCTGCTTCTGTTCAGATCACAAAGAAAGTGGACTTCTCGTTAACCTCTGCTAAAGTCTCCCTCAGTTCAGAAAGAAGAAGAGCTAGGGATATTAGTCAAGGCCAGAATAAAGTCTCTGTAATCCCCATCAGGAAGGCTCTCACAAATGGCCTCCTGTAGCATCCTTCCATATCTCCTCTCAAAGGATGATCTCACCTCTTTCATGCCCGCCGAGGCGCTTCCTATGATAACTCTGGTCAGAACTCTTTTATCAGTAGCTCCCATGTTTATGCTTTTGTTAATCATCTGATGAACACCAACAAACATGTAGTCAATATTTAGAAGTATACCATCACAATTATCTTATATGCTAGCAATTAAGGAACTGAGAGCCTTGATAGAAATACTTTGGAGTAGTACTCAGAAGGATCGTAGATGCATTTTATGACTGTCCTTAGTGCTTCCTTGAATTCTCCACTTGCTTCTTTCTTCAGTGCCTATTCAGCAATCACAAACATAAAGTGAAGAACTTGCTTGGAGCATTTAATCATGGAGAAATAGTTCTTTGCAGTAGCTTACTTTGCAATATTCATGCCCATAGATTTGTTTGTAGCTAGAGAATGCCAACCTTAGTTGGGGGATGCTTCTCTTACTAAAAATCTCAAGGATGATAGATTCATCACTTGCCTCTCTACTGCAATGTCTTGCTTCATATAGCCTCTTTGAATCACATTTGGCAATGTGTTGACTTACATCGGTCCGGTGCGACTGTTGGGATGCAGCAAGAGCCAGCAAAAGCTGTCATGAAGCCATAATACCATCAATTGATTTCATTCAAGCTTTAGTCCACCAAAATGTATCAGACATCAATCCTAGGACTTGATCAGAAATTCAATAGAAATTTTAGGATATCCTTAGTCCTTACCTCGCTGTCGTCGAAGTCAAAACTTCATAAAATTTATATGAATTTTTTTATAGTAAGATATATACCTTCTGATATGAGTTAGATGGCTCAGAAATCATGTCCTGGTCCAAGTGCCTCTTGAACTTGGCTACATATGATTGCTTGGTGAAGAAGAGATGGTTCATCTTTTGCCGAGTGTAGATCTCAACAAGAGCCTTGTAATCCAAGACTCTTCTCTCAAGTGCATCCTTTGCGACTACAGCATCTCGTTCATGTGGCTCGAGCATCCACAGATACAACACATAGCACATCTGGACACACCATACACACAATTCATGCAGTTTTCCTCACACAACTGTAAACTTCAAAAACAGTCATGGATCTATATCTAACCTCATTGCTCGAGTTGGCCAGGTGGGTTTCCCGAAGCTGTTCGACCAAGTCCTGACCGTACATGGCTCGATACATCTCCTTAATCTGTCGCTTCTGCGTCAAAGTTCGCCGTGCCAATGCTCGGCCTACGAGATTCAGCTGGTTCCACATCGCATGGATCTCTCGACAGTCATTCTTGCAGGTGATGCTGGAGAAAGAGGCATAGCTGAGTTCCATTTCCCTTGGTGAGACTTACTACTACCTCTTGAAACACACATGCACACATGCAACTATATAAACACATTAAGCAGCTTGTAGGCCAAGGAAGAGAAGACTTAGAGAAGACTTTAGGTGTGTGTCTGTGTGGTCCTCAAGTTGTTTCAGAAAACATGACGGCAAAAGGTTGTAAAAAACACACCAACCACAATGGAAAGTGAGTGTTGCTAACTTTAGACTGAAGAGAAAATTAAGATTGGAAATGACATTTGGAGATGGTAGAATGAAGAGGAACTTTTCAAGTGTGAATTTTTGGTTCCTTTTTCTCTTCTTTTGTGACTTCCTTGTAGGCAGTGAGTGTGATACCTTTTCCTTTAGCTGATACTCAACCTTTTGCTCACTTGTGTGCCACTATGACTTTATCCTATTCATCTTGTTGTTGGCCTAAGTTAGGTCTCCCAGCTGTTACCCATGTGGTTGGCTCTGCCATTTGGACCAAAAAAATCTGCCTCTGCACAAATTAAAAACGAATGTTTTTGGGGGGTAATTTTAGATCGTCCGGTCAGGTCATGTAGTGTGAGTTACATTTTTTTTTCTTTTTGATAATTTAGATATCTGAATTTCGGTTCAATTAGATTGGGAGATGGTTGATCCGACCTCACATATCAATTATCACTAGTGGCTGAAAATTTTGATTTATTTTATCCGCATTAACTTTGGGATTAATGAAGATGCTGAAACGAAGGAATCTTCTATTTTGGTAGAGGTGACTGAAATTTTATATTTGTGCCCTCGTTACATGAAAATTATCATTTTTTTTTTACGATCACACCGTGTCGGGTGCGACGTGAGTTTTGCAGTTGAATCATACAAAGTTATATCCTTTCACATTTGAAAAGGTGAACTTGGAAAAAAATAAGGTGCATGGATAAAGTTTAAACTTGGGCTATAGATGATGAAAAGATGCCCGTTTTATTTTAAAAAAAAACTAATGTATCTTTCATCTAGATAATAATCTTATTTTAATATTATTATAACAGTTGGAATAATTATTATAACGCATTAAAATAAATTAATTTCATTGAAAAATACTATATATAGAGCTTATGATTATTAGAAAAAAAAATTAACGAGGTTGAGTAATGTCGAATCTCAGATGTTCGATTCGGTCTTATGAAAATTTTTTATCGGTCATCAAGGTAAATTAGAAAGCGTTCATGGCGGACGATCTAGAAGCTCAGCGTCCTAGAGTTCGCGTTTATTTGGAGGAGTTTTTTTACAAAATACATCGTTATTGGGGATTGAACCACGGATGTCTAAAATGATAACTAATCAGCCTTCCACTATACTATAGCTCGGAGGCAAATAAATAACTATTAGAGCATCCATTTTAAGGGGTTATAATACTCACCCATAAAAAACACGAGATTCATATATTATATACATGAAAAATGATAGGGAGAGTGAAAATGGGAGAGTGAAAAGCATAGTGAATGACGTGACACCTTTCATATAGCGATCTCCGACGGAATTACCGTGCCCCCTAAGGTATAGTTTGATTCGGGGCGGCGGCTGAAGTCCGTCGATAGTGTCCAAGCGATAATTAGACGTGTGTATGTAAAGTGTCACGTCATGCCACGTCATTCACTATGCTTTTCACTCTCCCTATCATTGCTCTATATACATATTATATTAACATCATTATTCTTTCAAATTCATTTTAACATTAACCTTCATTATTTATAGGTCTCGATATTTACTCATTCATCTTTATTTTTATTTTATATTAAATAAATATAATTTTATTTATATTTATATAATTTAAATGATTATTATTTAAAATAAATAATAATATTATTTTTAAATATATTGATTAGGTAAAATAATCTTTTCTTGAGTATTATTTATTAAAAAATAAATAAATTTTCTCTCTACAATTGGTGCATGCATTAGGAGAGAAAATGGTGGATGTTAATTTTTTTCATAAAAAATTCTTATAAAAATTTCCTTCAAACAATTGAACGTGTTGGGTGTTATAACACCATAATCATTAATTGTAACACGAATGGAGTATTATAACACTCAATAAAAGCAACCCATATAGAAACCCTTAGGATTGTATTCAGTTAAAAGTAAATTGATATCGTCCGTGGTAAAGTCGATTCTCACGTGTCTCCATCTTGTGATTTATTCTCGTTGATCGGTGGGACTCTCGTTGAAGGTTGTGGGACTGGACTGATCAACCAAGTATATTAATCGGCACAAACTTAGATACCCTTGTAAATTAAAAAAAATTGAACTAATTAAAATTTTTTAATTAAAATCAAACGAATCAGTTAAATCGGCCTATAACCAAATTAATCATTTTCTATTTAAAAAAATGTTAATATTTTTTAATAAAAATTTATTCCATGTTTTTTATAAATTAAATTTTTAAATAAATCAAATTGAAATTTTGAATTAATTTAGTTAATTCAATTATTCTGATTTAATTGAAATTCTATTAATTGACGCCTATTACAGGAAACAAATTAAGGTGTCATTTTAATAATTTCTCCAGAGTGGTTCTAAACACTTTGAAAGTGGATAAATCACAGAGGAAATTTTATCCTAATGCATTAGGTTTTTATAGAGAAGTCAAGTATCCAACGAAATATTTTTACACTATTTGATTCAAAAAGGTGAAACGTTCGCTCCCAACGTCCTCGTCAACCCGACCCAGAACCAACACAGAGGAGGTAAATCATGGTTATCACTGGTGTGGTGAGGCGCCTGGGGTCGAGGGAATTTAATGTCAGTAGACCAGGATTTTATCTCCGTGCGCAACTGGCGACCCTCAATCCTGAGACCTCTGATTCAAACAGTAAGCGCCTTATCATCCGATCCACCCGTGGAGATATTTTTTTTTTTTACACTATTTGAGTATTGATTTCGAGTTCTATTGTAATAAATACTTATGCAAGGATCATCTGTACCCATGAGGTTGAAATTTTATTTACCCCTAATACCTGGTACAATGGTTTTGATTATTTTGATCATGTTCAAATGAATAATAATTTTTTAAAAAGTTTTTATTAAAAATAATTTATTTTAATATCATAGTAGTTCATTGAAATAAGAGGGTTTTCAAAATGGAAAAATACAGTGATCATTATTTTATTTTATTTTTTTTTAAAAAAAACATCCTTTCAATGGAAATAATAATCAGCAGCATTTTTTTTTTGCCCCAGATGTTTTGTGGAGAATTATTTTTCAGATTTGTGGGTAAAAATGTGAATAAGAAAAGCAGTGAGAAACCAAAAAAAAATGATGAACAGCAGCAGACAAATTGACCTGTGACCGCTCGGCCCATGGAAGTTTCCACGGTACCAGGGTAAATCGGAACCTCGCGGTGGCACTAGAAGCCCAGCGTCCCAGGATTCGCGCCCCATTTGGAGGAAAAATTCCTGCAAAATGCGCCGTAGCTGGGGATCGAACCGTGGATGCCTAGGTAAACAACTAGTGACTTTACCGCTGCACCATAGCCCCGGGGGCAAAAATACAAGTAAAAACACACCGTTGCCGGGGATCGAACCCGGGTCTCCCGCGTGACAGGCGGGGATACTCACCACTATACTACAACGACTTCGAAAACTACTTAACCATTGGCAGTGAGAGCAACCAGGCTGATCACTGTGGTGCTTTCATACAATTTAGTTTGGATATAATTTAAATGGAAATAACAAAAATGAATAAATGACTTGTATAAATTAAATGAAGCCTATTTCATACCATTTATTTATTTATTTATTTTTGAATCATTTCTTTACACACGAAAATGTCTATTACATGGTGTATACTACACAATCTTCTCCTCTCCTCTTGATGAGCTGATGAATTGGAGCTATGTCAGCAAATACGACTCTTCCGTCGGCCGTTCGCGACACACACTGCCACGCCGGACCAAGAAACCGCAACGCGGCAGCCCCTCCGAGCAATCCCCCGGCTGAAACATGCGATAGGGTTATCTTGTAGTCGAAAATGATCAGTTTCGGGCAAGGCTAAAGAGTGAGATATTGAAACATACATAATCCCAGTTATCGAAACCCCGAGAATGAAACCGGATAACCTGCGGAAAATGGTAAGAAGATGAAAAGGTAAGGCAAAACAAGGTTTCTATGCCTCAAAACAAAGACAGAATTGTTCATAGAGTAACTAATCCACTCGATCCATATAACTGCCACCATAGGCCAACTTAGTTGATGATAAAAACAATCCGAAACGAGATTTAGAGCAAAATCTTTTCATGCTAACACTCATACACCGCCATGTTCTAATTGTGGATTACCTTTTACACTACTTATTCCCCAAATCCATTGACATGTTTACATCGACAATAACAAATTGTTGTCCTAGTAAAAACATCATTTGTAATAGAATAGAAACTGAAATGGATCGAGTGTAAACCATAGAAGACTGCAAGCAACATCATTTATTCGAGTTCTTATGCGGTTACATATTAAGATATGTTGACAAATCATCTAGAGTATGTTTAACTTAAAAGCAAACATAAAGAATCTATAAGAATTTTGATAATACATCTAAATTGGTGTAAATTTAGCTACAAAAGATGCTGCAATTTGATTATAAGATACATCTTAATCTTCTGTTTAACAAGTCATTTATAAAGAACATAGTGCCTATGTAATTAAGCAAATGCCTAGTATATAAAACTAAACATCGAAAGCCTTACAAACCCAAATATAGCACCAGATGCACCAACTGAAGACGATTGACTGAATCGATAACTCAGGATTGAAGAGAAGTATACTGGACTTCAAAGAGTTTACTATGAAAAGAGTGTAAATGGAGTCTTAGTGTTCCTTGACAATTTAAGATTCCGTCGATGTTCCAACCTTAGCTCCCCACAAAAGCAGCTTTCCTTGTGTTGCAATCTGAGCTGCATAAACCCTAAAAATGAAGGTTTGAAATGCGAAGAAGTTGACCTCAAAAGTTACATGACAATAAGTTTAGAAAACAAATAATATCAAATTGGCAGTTACTTCTTGAGAAAGCAAATCATACACCAAAGGAGCAATTTTTCTACTAGGCACTAGCAGCTCCATCTACACGATCAGTATTATGAACGATCTGATAAAGACAATAACAACGACCAAGCCTATGATTTTCTTTACAAGTATGTAGAACCTGACAACTATTATCTCTGATTGCAGAGATATATCTTGTAATGGTGAAGATAGGAGTGTGAAAACCTTACCGATTGCGCCTAACAAAGAGGGGGGAAAAAATTAAAGCATGAATTTATACATGTTAAGATCTCAAATCCTTGAGCTTAAGTTCTAGGCAAAATGACACCAGTTTTAAGCCAGGCTAGAGAAATCTGCATAAATGCTCTTGGCATGGATGGATGCGAACTCACTCTACATACTTCATGTCTAATTGGAGGACTTTCAAGAACTATTTACCAAAAGGAAAATCATTGTCCAAGTAAGTTTAGAAGAGAACAAGTAGGATCGTTATAACAAAATAGAACAGACAAAAACATGTTTAACTAAGGGCAGAACATCAAGCTTATCCCAACTACTCTGTGCAATTACTAATTGGAAGAAGAGAAATTGAATCTGTTACAAAGAAAATAGTTTGGAAGATTGAATTTTTCTATGCAATTACTCAGATTACGGACTAAGATGCTTGAAAACAGAAAGAACAAGTAGAAGTTGATATGGGACTCACAGCACGTTAACAGTCAGAAGGACACTGGTGAGCATCCTTTTGTCAACGGGCTTCTGTTCAGAATTCCTCATCCCGAATTCCTTCCTGGAAAAGAGAGAAAAGCAAGAAGAACACGACGTTTATTATTATTATTATTATTATTATTATTATTATTATTATGAAAGAAAAGCCATATTAGAAGGGGGGCCAGACCTGACCTCCTAATACGGAATTACATGACTCCACCATACTTACATGTATCTTTCTATCCACTTCACGTGATTTACAAGTTAAAACCATAAAATCTAACTCTCCATATTTGCAGTCTAAAAGAAAATTATTCCAGCATTCTATAGGATCCATCCCAAAGCGAAAGGATCAAACAATCAAGAGGAAACATTTTGATCATAATCCAGAATCCATTTGAAGCCTCTTACATTAAATTGCCACAAAGCCCAGGCTTTTCCAGAACACTCCCATATTTAAAATGCTTTTGTGAATATAGTCCATGAAGTTGATACAAACCAACTCCATCTGAGCCCCAGCCATCCAATCATGCTCCTCCAAGCATATAAATCCCATAGAAGGTCCAAATTATAAGCGCATATCCTCCATCTAAAGAAACTCCAGCCTCGCTGCTAGTCCACCTGATTTCTGAATTTCTCGTGGCAGACAGAAAATCCACTGCTATTTTAGCACATTTGGTACACTGGTTAATTTTCTACAAGACCTCTTCTGATTTCTGATTTTTATTTCCATGTGGCTGATTTCTGATTTCTGACAACAAATATCCAATCCAAACCAAACATCATAAGCAGCTCATAACAGTACCTGCTGGTAATGTTCCATACATCCTGATTTCTCCCAGAACTATCCAGCATTCCACAGCAGCCAACTACAAAGGGAAATTTCTTCTGATCAAATTCAGAAATAACTGAACATGAATCAAAGCCAGCATATATGAATGAGTCCACTAGCAGTAAACGTAGGAGACAAAGGCAATATCCCAGAAATCCATTGCAGTTTTAGGTCTCATTTCAAGTTCAGATATTGATAATTCTCCGTTATCTTCATATCTTTCCTGTTCAAAGCTTACAAATAAGTAGTGAGCATCAGACACCAAACTAGCAGCGGCACAACTTCAGTAATCATCAGAAATGTTCAGATATACAGCTTCACATATTACTGACAAAATTCCATGCACAACCTAGGAGCATAGAAGGGAATACCTACAAATAGACCTAATTTTCCATTTGGTTTTTATAATTAGAACTATCAGATGAAGGTCTATTCTCATCAAACCAGATAACAAGCTTAAGATTCTCAAGTTCAAAAGCTCCTCCTCTGCATCTAGATTTCCTCATTTTCATAGATATAACATGAAGAATTTCAAAAGAATTCACCATATCTTTCGAAACAAAATCTCCATGCAAATCAAAAAATAATTTCTCAAGACAATTAAGTCTATCCATGTGACAACCTGTTCAGGCCACTACTAATCACTTAGGCTCCTAAAGCCATCATTTATCCTGGCCTAGAAGACATCCTTATGTACGGTAAACCCATTCTGTCCAACTTACAAATCCCAAATAATTCCTTATCAATGGACTCTGCATTTATTACTTTATCCCCATCAAACTTAAAGGCTCTATTCGCAAGGAAATCTGCTGCCGCATTGGCTTCCCTGTATATGTGTGACCACCGAACTTGGTACAATCTAGTGATACCTTTAATCTTAATAACCAGTTGTCGCAATTCCCAGCAGACCAAGGGGTTTTGGATGATTTTTAAGGCTGCCAATGAGTCAGATTCTACCCATACAGGCATAAAGTTATTTTCTATACATACCTCCAATCCTTTCCATATTGCAAACAATTCTGCCTTAATGTTTGATCCCACCCCAATCACACCATGCCTAGTCTGAATCATTTTCCCCGCACCATCTCTGATGATAAAAGCATATGAAGACATCCCCGGATTACCTTTAGAGCATCCATCAGTGTTAATCTTATATGTTCCCCTGCTCGGCTTTTGCCAACTCACTACCTTGATGGTGTTAACAGATTTTAAGCTAACCTGCAATCCCAAATATGAAGCCACTGCAGAATACCCTTTCCAGTGATAAGCTTTTATTAAACCAGCGCCCATGCCATAACAACATATTGTACAATTTGACTGATAATTCGCTGCGCTGACATCTTTATGTCACGGTGCTTAGCATCATTTCGTGCTGTCCAAATAAACCAAATAATCAAGAGAGGGGCTATCTCTCTAATATGCCCTTGCTTCAACCATGTCTTTCCAACTCTCCAGCTAACAAAGTTGTGGCAATCATTAACCTTAAACAGGAGGGCAAAATGAGACCAAACCTCCTTAGCCACAGCACTATCAAAAAAGAGATGCTTCCATGTTTCATACTCCTCACAGCATTGGCATTTGGATGCTAAGTTCACACCTCTTCCCATTAAAATCTCATCAACAGGCAAGCGGCGTTTCATAAACCGCCAACAAAAAAATAGAAATCTTTGTTACCAACAATTTACTCCAACATAGCTCCCAAAAAGGAGACGTTTCACTTACTTTTCTAATGCAATTCCAAGCCGATTTTAAGGAGAACTTACCATTCGGAGAATTTTTCCACACAAGTTTGTCCGGCTCAAGGGGTAAAAACGGTACAGCAGCTATTTCTTCTTTAATTTCACCCGGTACAAGATGCTGAAATTTCCTCATATCCCAACCTTGGCCCCCCATGAATTCTGATACAAGACAGTCTGGGTTGCCAATAATTGGACAGGACTGACTTAGGGGTCCATTATCCAAAAAATTGTCATGCCAAAATCTGATCTTACCCTTTCCAAGAATCCACCCACTATGCTGTTCAGCAACACATCTTATTTCCAATAACCTTCTCCAACAAGTAGACACATGACTCTTTAAAGGAACGATACTTGGCGCCAAAGCACCACAATATCTTTTAGACATGAAGGCCGCCCAAATCGTCTTTTGCTCTCTAAAATGAAACCAAAGTTTAATAGCCATAGCTGTAGCCACATCTGACATCCTCCTTATTCCTAAGCCACCCTCAAGTTTAGGCTTACAAATTTCAGCCCATGATATCCAGTGTGTTTTCTTACTTGTACCCGAAGCGCCCCAAAAAAAGTTAGCAAATATCATTTCCAATTGATGAAAAACAGACAAAGGTGGCATAATAACCTGTAGCAAATAAAATGACAGTGAAAATAAAACGCTTTGGATAAGTAATAACCGTCCACCATGTGAGAGCCTTGACACATTCCACCCAAGTAACTTTTGTCTCACTTTCTCTAAGAGAGGTTGAAAATGTATTGCCTTCCTATGTCCCGTAAAAATAGGCACCCCTAAATATTTAATAGGAGTCACCCCTTCTGAAAAGCCGGTTACACTTGCAATTTGATTTCTCCTCGATGTCGATATTCCTTTTGCAGAAAAGAAGGAACTCTTTGTCACATTAATAGATTGCCCAGAGCTAACCATGTATTTATCCAAGAAATCCTTTACCCTTTTCACACAATTCAAGGATCCATTCATCAAGATCATAACATCATCTGCATACGCTAAATGAGACAACCTGAGATCACAGCCAGATATAAAGAACAACTGAGGGTACTTATCAAACAAACTATCTAATCCCCTTGAAAGGAACTCAGCAGCAATTATGAACAAAAGTGGAGAAATAGGATCCCCTTGCCTGAGACCTCTCTTTGAGTGAAAAAAAACCAGATAGATGTCCATTAATCCTCACTGAGAACCAACAATCAATAATACATCTCCTAACAATATCAATCACCTCATTAGAAAACCCAAAGGCAGCCATGATTTTGAATAAAAACTCCCACTGGACTCTGTCATATGCCTTTGCCATGTCTAGTTTTAGAATTAAATTTCCACTTCTGACATGATGATTCAACTTATGATTATACTCCTGTGCCAAGAGAATATTGTCTGATATCAATCTTCCTGTCACAAAGACACTCTGTGATGGTGATATTATTTTATCCAATATTAAACTTAACCTATTGGCTAGCAATTTTGAGATAATTTTATTAGAAACATTGCATAAGCTAATAGGCTTGAAATCCTGCCATTGTTGCGCATGCTCCACTTTAGGGATGAGAACAATCGTAGTTGCTGCAATACCTTTTGGAAAAGAGCCACCACTAAAGAAATCCAATACTGCCTGATAAACATCCTCCTCAATAATTTCCCAACAAGCAACATAGAAAGCAACCGAAAATCCATCCGGACCAGCTGCACTATCTTCATCCATTTCCCAAATCACTTGTTTAACCTCTTCGATTGATGGTTGGACAGCTATAGCACTATTATCTCTTGGAGATACCAAACATGGTATGACATCCATACTCACCGAATCACATACATATTCTTCCCCTGTTAAAAGCTTCTCAAAGAAACAAGCACCTGAATTTTGGATATCTTCATCTTTCTCCAAGCAAACTCCTTCATCCCATATTCTAAAAATCCTATTTGCCAACCTTCTCTTTTGCACCAAATTTTGAAAGAACCTGGTGTTTTTCTCCCCCTCACCCATCCACTTGATCGCAGCTTTTTGTTTCCAAAACATCTCCTCCGTATACAAGGTTTGATTAAGGGAAGCTTGTCGCTTGGCCATAAGGATTTTATTCTCAACAGTTGGATGCAAATCAAAAGCTTTTTCCGCCTCTGCAAAAGTCTCTTCAGCCTTCTTAACATTATCGTGAATGTTCCCAAATACATCAGTGTTCCACCACTTTAGATGATTTTTCAGACGTTTAAGCTTAGATTGCAATTTCTGCATGCCAAAACCTGAAATAGGAAGGTGCCAAAACCTGAACACGACGTTGAGAAAGAAAAGAATCAGAGATTCGCTCGAGAAAAAAATCATTGTTTTGGCCTAGGCAATAGCCGTCCTAGTGGTCGCCCAGACGGAGAGAAGAGGCGACGACGAGGACCTGTGATGAGGTCCGTACGTGACCATAAAACCAAGATTGGAACCCAGCGCGACGCTGGCAAGTCAATCATACACCAAAGGAGCAATTTTTCTACTAGGCACTAGCAGTTCCATCTACACGATCAGAATTATGAACGATCTGATAAAGACAATAACAACGACCAAGCCTATGATTTTCTTTACAAGAATGTAGAACCAGACAACTATTATCTCTGATTGCAGAGATATATCTTGTAATGGTGAAGATAGGAGTGTGAAAACCTTACCGATTGCGCATAACAAAGAGGGGGAAAAAAAATTAAAGCATGAATTTATACATGTTAAGATCTCAAATCCTTGAGCTTAAGTTCTAGGCAAAATGACACCAGTTTTAAACCAGGCTAGAGAAATCTGCATAAATGCTCTTGGCATGGATGGATGCGAACTCACTCTACATACTTCATGTCTAATTGGAGGACTTTCAAGAACTATTTACCAAAAGGAAAATCATTGTCCAAGTAAGTTTAGAAGAGAACAAGTAGGATCGTTATAACAAAATAGAACAGACAAAAACATGTTTAACTAAGGGCAGAACATCAAGCTTATCCCAACTACTCTGTGCAATTACTAATTGGAAGAAGAAAAATTGAATCTGTTACAAAGAAAATAGTTTGGAAGATTGAATTTTTCTATGCAATTACGGACTAAGATGCTTGAAAACAGAAAGAACAAGTAGAAGTTGATATGGGACTCACAGCACGTTAACAGTCAGAAGGACACTGGTGAGCATCCTTTTGTCAACGGGCTTCTGTTCAGAATTCCTCATCCGAATTCCTTCCCGAAAAAGAGAGAAAAGCAAGAACAACACGACGTTGAGAAAGAAAAGAATCAGAGATTCGCTCGAGGAAAAAATCATTGTTTTGGCCTAGGCAATAGCCGTCCTAGTGGTCGCCCTAACGGAAAGAAGCGGCGACGACGAGGACCTGTGATGAGGTCCGTACGTGACCATAAAACCAAGATCGGAACCCAGCGCGACGCTGGCAAGTCGAGGAAGAAGAAGAAGAAGAGCAACCCTAAACCCTAATTTCAAGGCATGTTTTCATTTAAACCCCTCATCGTTTGGAATTTCTCAATGTAACGACCTGGGAATAGGCATGATAATTTTCCCCTAGGTTTGGGCCCGCGAGAAAAATCCTAAATAGAATATGTTCGGGAGACATTTACGGGTATGAATTCGAGTTCGAAAATTTGAAAAAAAAAATCCCGGTAGCAAATTGGGAGCGGGATAACTATCTCCGTCTCCAAATCCGCCTCATTAAAATTTTACATAATTTTTCATAATATCTAGAGTTAAATTTTAATAGCAAATAAATTTAAAATGGAAATCGAGGATGAGTATGAGGATTTAATCGGGATATAATTTTTCCGATTAGGTAGAATCTGGAGCCATCTTTGGGGCTTTACCAACTCGAGTTGATCCCGGGTTCCCTTTCTCGGGGTCACAACAAGGAAATCGTTCCGGCTCGGTGGATGTTATCACACAACTTCATCAGTCCACGTGCGGTCACGGGGCATTCAACTCTATCAAATGTAATTCTTTTTTTTCATTTCAGTACCAAATATTTATGATTTTTGAAATGAAAGCCGACAATGAACAGTCTCGTTCTTATTCGTCACGGAGCTCAACGTCCGGCCGGCCGACGACCGATCGCTATTTCATCAAGTTGGTGATGGCGTAACACAAGATCGCCAAGTTGACGCCCTCGGCGTCGAGCTGCTTGACGACCGGCGGCGCCGCCTTTCCGGCTCGGGAGAAGCTTCTCCCGCACCGCGACCCCATGCCCATGGCCTGCGTCAGCAGCCCCTTCGCCCCGGCGTAGTCCCTCGCCCGGATGGCATCGTCGGCCTTGGCGCACGCCGTCCCCATGTTGTCGTAGTTGGTCGAGCACGCCACGAGGAGCGCCTTCACGGCCGCGTCCCTCTCGGATTGCGCCAGCCCGTCCATCTCGCTCGTCCCGACGGACGTCGTGTTTATCGCGAGCTCGGCGGCGATCTGCGCCAGCCGCCACGTGTCTCCCTCCGTCGACCGCGGGTTCTTGTTCAGGCGGTCGACGCAGAAGTCGTAGTTCACACGCCGGTCGCTCTTCGACGCCTCGCTGCAGGTCTGCCCGACGTCGGCGGAGGCGGACTGGCCGTGGAGGAGGAGAAGCAGCAGAGCCATGGAGAGGGAGGCGAATGAGGAAGAAGATGAAGAAGCCATTTTAGGATTTGTTTACTTTTAATTATCGATAACATTGTTGCTATTTATAGCAATGGAAGAAATGAACAGATATAATAATAAATAGAAATTATTTTGCAGAACTTAAATTGGTAAATATTAAATTAAAATTTTTTTATTTTGTTTCCTTTTCTAGCCAAAGATTTTTTTTTACCTAAAAAAGAAAAATATCTACGAAAAGCCATTTTAGTTTTGTTTTCCTTTCCATTAATGCTACCACATTATTGCTATTTAATATTTACAACAAGGAACTGAAGAGACAAAAATAATAAATTATTTTACAGAAATTAAATTGGTAAATATTAAAATAAAAAATGTGGGATTTGTTTCCATTTATAGCCCAAGAATTATATCCGTGGGCGCCCACACCTACTCACATTAGGCGCCGCATATACATAAATAAAAGTTTAAATTACATAATGATAAATTAAAAAAAATTATATATATATACTAAACAATTAACGAGGTTTTTCCAACCTCGGACGATCGATCCGGCCTCACGAAAATTTCCTACCGACCATTAGGGTAAATCGGGAAGTACTCGTAATGGGCGGTCTAGAAGCCCAACATCTCAGCGTTCGCGTTTTATTTAGAGGAAAAATTTTTATAAATACGTCGTAGCAAGGGATCGATCATGAATACCTGAGATAGTGACTAGTCGCTTTATTGTTAATACTAAATGCTTGGTGCTAGTGTGATCCGAGATGATGCCTGGATTTGAATCCATTACACAGTAGATAATTTTTTATTATTTTATTATGTTTTGATATATTAAATGTATTTAGAATTTAAAATTTAAAGATTTAGATATTTTAGGTGATTGTGAGTTTTAGCTAATCATTTTTTTTAAATTCAAACTTCTCACTCACTGTAGTATTTAAAATAAAAAATTTTAGATACATAAGATTTGCTATATTATATGTATTTAACATTTAAGATTTTAAAATTTAAGAGTAAAGTTATAATAAATTTAAGTTAATATGAATTTTTCGATAAAAATGTTAGATATTTATGGGATATATTATAAGATAAAAATACTATTTATTAAAAACCTAAGGATTATTTATTAAAAAATTAAAAAAAATTCAAGTACCTGATTTGTAATTATATATATATATATAAAATTAAAAAATGAATGCTAATTGTTTTAATTTGATTTAAATTTTCATCAATAACATATTTTTCTACTCATTTAATTAAAATTAATGAAATTTACTTAAAATACTATAATAATAATTACATTCTATTAAACAGGCAAAATAGTAAATTGTTGTAAAGAAATTAATTTGTTATTGATTAAAATAAAAATTTAAGATTTTATTTCCATTTCTAGGCTTGGGACTAGGAATGAGAAAAATACCCGCCATAATTATATCGATAGATATACATTTCATATTGAAATTTTTCGATATAAAATTTATTATTTACAATATTTCAGTATATATCAAAATAATTAAATAAATTATTTACTTTTTCAAGGTTTTTGGTATTAATAGAATTTTTTAACCTGAAAAAGATAAATATATACAGAAGGAAGAATAATAAGCCGGATTTTTCTTGCTATGTTACTTTGAATTATCGGCCCATATTATTTTTATTTAATATTTATAGCAATTGAAGAATAATAAGCCGGATTTTTAACCTGAAAAATGAATGCTATGGATCGATCTTCATGTCAAACTACTTAAATTTAATTAATTAATTTTACTAAAAGCCATTCTGATAGTTTTTTATTCTTTCGTCTACCGTGCAGGAACAAGAATAAGAACAAGCACAAGAACAAGAACAGGCAGGACGAAGACCCAGACCAATTAATGATTCTTCAAAAAAAGAATGGAAAAAGAAAAGAAAAAGAAGAGTCGCAATTCAACTGTCCTGAATCGCTATGGAAGAAGCAGCAATCGATCGCTACCATGAGCAGAAGAAGGATTCAGCAATTCATCGTTAAAATCTCATGAATTAGGAGGAGGGAGAGAAATCTCGGAGGAGCATAGTACTGAAAATCGTTACTTGCAATGCCTCGCCGGAGTTGGAAGCTTCTTTTAGTAGCCGAAATCGGGGATCGGAGAGCGGCAGACCGGGCAGGTGTTGTGCATCATGAACCACGGAAGGATGCAGTCGAAGTGGAAGACGTGCGTGCACGAAAGCTGCATGGGTTGCTCGCCGAGGGAGAATGCCTCCCTGCAAATGGCGCAAATGGAGCTGCCGGCGAGGTGGGCCCCGGAGATGGAAACGGACGGGAGGGAGACGAGGGTGGCTACAATCGACGGCGGCGGTCCCGGGAGCGGGGCCTGTGTCCCCATGGTCTCCTCGACCAGCTCCAAATTGGTTTGTGTCCTGACCGGGACCCTACTCTGCTCAGACTGCTCTGCTCGGTCGTCGGAGTTGAGGCGGCCGTTGCAGCTAGGGTAGATGATGTCGGCGTTCGGAGATAAGATTAGGCGGACGGCGCGGTGGCAGTGGTAGCACCAAACGAGGCGGGAAACCCGCTGGGCGGCGGAGGTGAGACGGCGCCTCAACATTGATTTGCAGCGGTGGATCGCCGGACGGCAGGCTAGCTCGTTGTTTACACTAGAAAAATAACAAGGGATTGCGACGGACTTTTTTAATAGTCCGTCTCAAGTTGCGACGGATATATAGTATCCGTCGCCATAGTTGTGCGGCAAGTCAAACTCCTGAATATAGCGACGGACATGGTCAAAGTCCGTCGCTATAGCGACGGATAATATAAATTATCCGTCGCTAGTTTTAAGCGACGGGTCAAAACCCTCAATATAGTGACGAAATTGATCAATTCCGTCGCTAATCGGCGACGGACAAGTTAATCCGTCGCTAAAATACTTAAAAAGGGCGACGACCCCCTTCCCCCGCGGCCACGCGAACCCTAGCTCTATTTCCCCTCCGGCGAACCCTCCTCCGATCCCAGGTACGCGAGCTAAGCGACATTTTCCGTATATTCCGTTTGTTTGTGCTTATGCGGCACCGTCGTCTTCTCCGGGCAGCCACGGTTCTTGGCACGGCCGCGCGCGGCCTCCTACGGCCTCGCGCGGGCAGCCGCGGCCTCGCGTGGGTAGCCGTGGCCATGAGCAGAATAAGGTTTCAGCAATTCAACTGTCCTGAATCGCTATGGAAGAAGCTGCGATCGATCGCTACCATGAGCAGAAGAAGGTTTCAGCAATTCATCGTTAAAATCTCATGAATTAGGAGGAGGGAGAGAAATCTCGGAGGAGCAGAGTACTGAAAATCGTTACTTGCAATGTCGTCGCCGGAGTTGGAAGCTTCTTTTAGTAGCCGAAACAGGGGATCGGAGAGCGGCAAACTGGGCAGGTGTTGTGCATCATGAACCACGGAAGGATGCAGTCGAAGTGGAAGACGTGCGTGCAAGGCAGCTGCTTGGGCTGCTCGCCGAGGGAGAATGCCTCCCTGCAGATGGCGCAGATGGAACCGCCGGCGAGGTGGGCCCCGGAGATGGAAACGAACGGGAGGGAGACGAGGGTGGCTACAATCGACGGCGGCGGTCCCGGGAGCGGGGCCTGTGTCCCCATGGTCTCCTCGACCAGCTCCAAATTGGTTTGTGTCTTGACCGGGACCCTGCTTTGCTCAGACTGCTCTGCTCGGTCGTCGGAGTTGAGGCGGCCGTTGCAGCAAGGGCAGATGATGTCGGCGTTCGGAGATAAGATCAGGCGGACGGCACGGTGGCAGTGGTAGCACCAAACGAGGCGGGAAACCCGCTGGGCGGTGGAGGTGAGAGGGCGCCTCAACATTGATTTGCAGCGGTGGATCGCCGGACAGTAGGCTAGCTCGTTGTTTACACTACAAAAATAACAAGGGATTGCAACGGACTTTTTTAATAGCCCGTCGCAAGTTGCGACGGATATATAGTATCCGTCGCCATAGTTGCGCGGCAAGTCAAACTCCTGAAGATAGCGACGGGCATGGTCAAAGTCCGTCGGTATAGCGACGAATAATATAAATTATCCATCGCTAGTTTTAAGCGACGGGTCAAACCCCTCAATATAGCGACGAAATTGGTCAATTCCGTCGCTAATCGGAGACGGACAAGTTAATCCGTCGCTAAAATACTTAAAAAGGGAGACGACCCCCTTCCCCCGCGGCCACGTGAACCCTAGCACTATCTCCCCTCCGGCGATTCTCCTCCGGCGAACCCTCCTCCGATCCCAGGTACACGAGCTAATCGACATTTTCCGTATATTCCATTTGTTTGTGCCTACGCGGCACCGTCGTCTTCTCTGGGCAGCCACGGCTCTTGGCACGGCCGCGCGCGGCCTCCTACGGCCTCGCGCGGGCAGCTCGGCCTCGCGCGGGCAGTCGTGGCCATGAACAGAAGAAGGTTTCAGCAATTCAACTGTCCTGAATCGCTATGGAAGTAGCAGCGATCGATCGCTACCATGAGCAGAAGAAGGTTTCAGCAATTCATCGTTAAAATCTCATGAATTAGGAGGAGGGAGAGAAATCTCGGAGGAGCAGAGTTCTGTAAATCGTTACTTGCAATGCCGTCGCCGGAGTTGGAAGCTTCTTTTAGTAGCTGAAACCGAGGATCGGGGAGCGGCAATTCGGGCAGGTGCTGTGGCCCATGAGCTACGGAAGGATGCAATTGAAGTCGAAGATGTGCGTGCACGGCAGCTGCTTGGGCTGCTGGCCGAGGGAGAATTCCTCCTTGCAGATGGTGCAAATGGAGCCGTCGGCGATGGAAATGGACGGGAGGGAGACGAGGGTGGCTACCGTCGACGGCGGCGGTCCCGAGAACTGGACGTGTGTCCCCATGGTCTCCTCGACCAGGTCCAAATTCGTTTGTTTCCTGACCGGGACCTTGCTCTGCTCAGACTGCTCTGCTCGGTCGTTGGAGTTGAGGCGGCCGTTGCAGCAAGGGCAGATGATGTCGGCGTTCGGAGATAAGATCAGGCGAACGGCGCGGTGGCAGTGGTAGCACCAAACGAGGCGGGAAACCCGCTGGGCGGCGGAGGTGAGACGGCGCCTCAACATTGATTTGCAGCGGTGGATCGCCGGACGGCAGGCTAGCACGTTGTTTACACTACAAAATTAACAAGGGAATGCGACGGACTTTTTTAATAGTCCGTCGCATGTTGCGACGGATATATAGTATCCGTCGCCATAGTTGCGCGGCAAGTCAAACTCCTGAATATAGCGACGGACATGGTCAATGTCTGTCGGTATAGCGACGGATAATATAAATTATCCATCGCTAGTTTTAAGCGACGGGTCAAACCCCTCAATATAGCGACGGAATTGGTCAATTCCGTCGCTAATCGGTGACGAACAAGTTAATCTGTCGCTAAAATATTTAAAAAGGGCGACGACCCCCTTCCCCCGCAGCCACGCGAACCCTAGCTCTATCTCCCCTCCGGCGAACCCTCCTTCGATCCCAGGTACGCGAGCTAAGCGACATTTTCCGTATATTCCGTTTGTTTGTGCTTACGCGACATCGTCGTCTTCTCCGGGCAGCCACGGCTCTTGGCATGGCCGCGCGCGGGCAGCCGCGACCTCGCACGGGTAGCCGCGGCCATGAGCAGAAGAAGGTTTTAGCAATTCAACTGTCCTGAATCGCTATGGAAGAAGCATCGATTGATCTCTACCATGAGCAGAAGAAGGTTTCAGCAATTCATCGTTAAAATCTCATGAATTAGGAGGAGGGAGAGAAATCTCGGAGGAGCAGAGTACTGTAAATCGTTACTTGCAATGCCGTCGTCGGAGTTGGAAGCTTCTTTTAGTAACTGAAACCGGGGATCGGGGAGCGGCAATTCGGGCAGGAGCTGTAGCCCATGAGCCACGGAAGGATGCAGTTGAAGTGGAAGACGTGCGTGCACGGCAGCTGCTTGGGCTGCTGGCCGAGGGAGAATTCCTCCTTGCAGATGGTGCAAATGGAGCCGCCGGCGATGGAAACGGACGGGAGGGAGATGAGGGTGGCTACCGTCGACGGCGGCGGTCCCGAGAACCGGACGTGTGTCCCCATGGTCTCGTCGACCAGGTCCAAATTGGTTTGTGTCCTGACCGGGACCCTGCTCTGCTCAGACTGCTCTGCTCGGTCGTCGGAGTTGAGGCGGCCATTGCAGCTAGGGCAGATGATGTCGGCGTTCGGAGATAAGATCAGGCGGACGGCGCGGTGGCAGTGGTAGCACCAAACAAGGCGGGAAACCCGCTGGGCGGCGGAGGTGAGACGGCGCCTCAACATTGATTTGCAGCGGTGGATCGCCGGACGGCAGGCTAGCTCGTTGTTTACACTAAAAAAATTAAAAGGGATTGCGACGAACTTTTTTAATAGTCCGTCGCAAGTTGCGACGGATATATAGTATCCATCGCCATAGTTGCGCGGCAAGTTAAACTCCTGAATATAGCGACGGATATGGTCCAAGTCCGTCGCTATAGCGATGGATAATATAAATTATTCGTCGCTAGTTTTAAGCGACGGGTCAAACCCCTCAATATAGCGACGGAATTGGTAAATTCCGTTGCTAATCGGCGACGGACAAGTTAATCCGTCGCTAAAATACTTAAAAAGGGCGACGACCCCCTTCCCCCGCGGCCACGCAAACCCTAGCTTTATCTCCCCTCCGGCGATTCTCCTCCGGCGAACCCTCCTCCGATCCCAGGTGTTGATGCAGTCTGACCTTGATTGTTGTTTTGGTGTTGACACCGATTTAAGTTTAGGTGGATGATTATTGATTATGATTAAGTCCTGATCGGGGATCAGGCATGGTATGGAAAATCCTAGTCTGGAGGGCTAGGTGTTGGAAAATCCTAACCTGGAGGGTTATGTGTTAAAAATCCTAGTCTGGGAGGCTAGGTGCTTGAAAAGTCCTAGCTTGGAGGGCTAGGTGTTGGAAAAGTCCTAATTCGGAAAGGTTGGGTGAAAAGTCCTAGCTTGGAGGGCTAGGTGAAAAGTCCTAACTTGGAGGGTTAGGTGCAAATTCCCATCCTGGAGAATTAGATGAAAAAGTCCTGGCTTGGAGGGTCAGGTGCCTAGCTTGGAGGGCTAGGTTGGATGAAGTTCTAACTCGGAAAGGTTGGGTGAAAAGTCCTAGCTTGGAGGGCTAGGTGAAAAGTCCTAGCTTGGAGGGCTGATAAGCACCATTTTATTGATTATTTTAATTGCTAAAATCCATGTTTGACCCATGTTTTTATTGCTTAATTATGATTTTACCCTAGGTTTTGGAACTTTATCTTATTTTGGACTTAATTGCAAAATTACACATTTTTTGGGTTATTTGGCCATTAATTTTCTGATATATTTTTGTAGGCAATGAAAGGATCCTAGACCTAGGGCATACTGGGTCAAACCTGAGTCGGATGTGAACCGGATCGAATTATCAAGCCTACTATTAATCCGGGCCGTCCGATTCAAGAGCGGCTAGATCTGAGCCATTCGGGACGATCTGAAGCAATCCGAGCTAGGGTTAGGGTTGATCAAGCTCTATGATCAAGATCTGAAGGTTTCATCCCAATCAGAGCTAAATCAACCGTTGGATCAAGCTTGGAGGACTCTAGAGCGTCCATTCATAGATAGAGTTGATCTGGACCATCCGTTGCACATCTGGAGGATCCGAGCTACCACGAGGCAGATCCTGACCCCAGATCATCATCATAAAAAATTGGCTCCAATCAGAGCAAGATCAGCCGTTGGATCTCCTCCAATCAATATGAGCCGTCCAATTTTTATTACTTAAGGAAAAATTTGGCCGCAGCAACCTTCGTCGCGTCTCCGCCGCAGCTCCTTCTTCGCTTTGTTCTTCAGTGTTCTTAGCCGTAATTCTTCAATCCAAGGGGCGCGACCACCTCCGTTCTTCATCAGATCAAAGTCGAGGTCACTAGGGAGAGTAGTTGGTGGAGTTTTCAGCTCGGAATTGGGCAAGAGCAGAGGTGTTTGAGGGTTTCGGCAGCTCTGCATTTGAACGATTCGATTTCGGTTTTGTCAGATTGTACATCAGTCCAAGCCATCTGGAGGGGTTCTCGGACAAGCTTGGATCATTCCCGCACCTTCGTTTCAATCAGACAAGGCCAAATTGAAGAATTCGGATGGGTTTTCCTTCTTGAACAGTTTTGAGCTAAATGCAGCCACTCGATTCAGTTCCTTAGTGAATTGCTGAGCCTAGGGGTTCGAAGCCAGCCCTTGCGTGACGAACAAGGAGACTTTGAGCTAATGGAGCGATTGGGGTTTAGATTTCTTAGTTAATTTCGTTTATTAGCTGTAATTTTCATTTACTGCTGTAATTCCTGTTTCTGAAATTTCAGATTGGTTAATTTCGTTTCTTTGTTGTTTTGCTTAATTAGGGTTATGTACTTTAAGTTGAGTAGTTTAGGAAGCTTTTCTAGTGGATAGTGTGTTTAATTTCAGTTAATTTCAGTTTAGATCCTTGCGTATCAGTGGCAGCTCGCGTATCAGCCCTGTATCTGCCATTTCCAGCTTAGTTCTGCAATTTGTCAGTTTATTTCGAATTCAATTCGTTTCTAGTTTTAGTTTCTGAGATTTAAGTTAACATTTTGGTAGCTGATGAGTTGATTTGAGTTTGATCTGCATTTTAATCTCAATTCTGCATATTTGCTCAGCTTTTCCCTTAGTGTGTTTTCTGCGTACCCTTTTCTTTTCAGTAGTTTTAATTCAGTAAATTCTGATTTTGTATCAAGTTAGTTTCATGCTCTCTTGTCTCAATTTCCATTGTGTCCAGTTGCATCTCCAAAGGTTTCAATTTCATTTTGGCAGTAGGTTTCAGTTTGTGCGAATCAGTTTGAGAATCATTTCTGCAAACGTGCCAAATCTGCTGCTCAATTTCATTTCTGCATTTGAACTCTTAAGCATTGGATTTCAGTTGCCCTAAACCCAGAATCATTTCTGTAAACTATGTTGCAGCATTCGACTTCTAAGAGTTGGAACTCCATTTCCGCATCTCTGAAATATATTTCTGCATAAAAGCTCTGCCATCTTGCATTCCCTGTTTGCATTAAGTTGTTCTTGAGTGATCAGTAGCTAGCTTCTTAATTTCCTCAATCCATTGCATATCACTTCATGTAGAGCCTTACACTCCCAGCTAAATTAATCAGTTAATTGCTGAAATGGCAGTTTAAAATTTCTGCACTCTTAATCAGTGGCACATCAGATTTTCCAGTCCATGGTGGCAAGTTAACTCAAAGTCTTCCATGTGTATCAAGTCTATGTTTCAGCATTGAAGTGTATCAAGTTTAAACATACCTTTAAGTGTGCTATTGAAGTTGAAAACATATTGTTTTGGATCCAACTTGAATCTGAATTTCAAGTTCAATTTCTGCATTTCGGTTTAATGGAATGAAATGTTTGTATCAAATGAGTTTCGGTATTGACCTTGTTCCAATTTGTCCATAGAATGTGTACCATTTGGTTGTTTTGAATTGCCACTCTGAAGCAAAGCTCTGCACTAGTGCCGATCAGTATTAGGATCAGTTTGAATTCAGTTGATTTCCTAAACTTTGCAAGGTTGCATTAGTTGCATTAATTTCTTCATTGGTTGGGTTGTAAATTGCACTACCTAGTTTAAATTCGTTTGGTTTAGTTTCTTTCATTTTTATTGCGAATCCATTCTTTGCACTTTCATATCTGAATTGCAACCCAAAACCCAAATCTTTATTTGAAACCCGAAAACACAAACGACACATAAATACGAGTTCGAATCACACAACGTCAACTAGCCCCGAGAAAAATACGACCTGTGGCCCCTATATTACATTTTCATATTCTGATTGTAAAAAGGGTTTCCAGCTTTCATTCATTTATAAATTCTAAATTTGAGGCCCACATTCGTGACACATAGTTTGGGCTTGTCAAGGGCTAGGTGAAAAGTCCTAACTTGGAGGGTTAGGTGCAAATTCCCAACTTGGAGAGTTAGATGGAAAATCCTTAGCTTGGAGGGCTAAGGTGGATGGAAACTTAGCTTGGAGGGCTGAGTTTGAGTCTCTGGATCGGTCTGGTGATCGATCAGGGATTTTGGCACGCTGCTCCTTCGTGGATCGGTCGGGTGACCGATCCAGCGATGACTGATCGGTCGGGCGACCGATCAGGGAGCACACAGTGAGGTTGGGAACCTATTGTGTTGCTCCTGATCGATCTGGTGACCGATCAGGGAGTATGTGTTTCACCCACTGACTGGCTCCTGATCGGTCTGGTGACCGATCAGGGAGCGAGCAGTGAGGTTGAGTTCCCTTGCTGAACTGCTTCTGATCGGTCTGCTGACCGATCAGGATCACTGTGCAGATCGTTCTGTTGAACGATCCAGCTTCGCGGGCTCCTCACTAAAATCGATCAGGACGAAGCCTGATCGGTCTGGGGATGACCTGATCGGACTGCTAACCGATCAGGAAGATCCATGATCGGTCAGTTGACCGATCAGGAGGGATAGCCTGCGAAACTCAGAAATCGCCTCATATAAGGGTGGATCGGTCCGGTGAACAATCCACGACCTAGGATCGGTCTGGTGATCAGTCCAGGAGAATCTCAAAGAAATCGCGATTTCTGATTGAGCGTTGGAGATCGATCAGGACGGAGCCTGATCGGTCTAGAACCAGTCTGATCGGTCTGATCGGTCTGGTGACCGATCAGGAGGCTCTCTGATCGGTCCGGTGACCGATCACTTTAATTCAAATTGCACTGTCAGACGCTCTGATCGCGTCTGAACACAACCGATTCGCTGCCACTTTCCTCTGATATTTGATATGCTGTTTGATTTGCTGCTCTAATACTCTGAGTAAGTTTCAGGTGACAGGGGAGGATTCAAACACTCAAGGAGAAGTCAAAGAGAGCTTTCCTTGGAGCAGGTTTGTCCCTTTCTTCACACAGGTTGCAACGGCTGGATGCAGGACTGAAGCTGCTGACTGAAGCTTGGCTGAGGGAGCTCAGGAAGTTCAGTTAGGGTTCAGTGTAGCTGGCGCATTGGCAGTGAGGCAGCTGTAGGTTGCTGGAGATGAGATCATCTGTTGCTTAGCGGAGAAACAAAAGGAACGAGAGTTGTAGTGTTCAGTAAGATTTGAGTCTTGTGCTTTGGAGTTCCTGCGTTTTGTTTTAGCTCCACATTAAGCTTGCTGTTCTTGAGTTCTTCAATCATTCTGAGCAAGCTATTGAGAAGCAATCATCATACTTGAGCGCTTGAAGGAGAAAACAAGAGGCTTGGAGTCCGACAGTGGGAAGACACGGAGAAGGGTTCTGCGTGAGATCGCCACTGGGTGGAGCTCAGGGAAGCTTGCTGTGTTTTTGTCCTCGCTAAGTGGTTGAGTAAGATCCTTCTTGTTGTTTTTTTGTGCTCATTCTATATCATTGTTTGAAACACACTGTGGGGAGGTTTCTCCACCGAGAAGGAGGTTGCTTCATATCCGGTGATCACCGGGGCTTGATCTGCCGACGATTAAGGGATCGCCCACCTTAAGGGCACGCCAAGGAGTAGGGGCAAGTTATCCCCGAACCTTGTAAAATCTCCTTGTTAGCGATCTTGCTAATCTTGCTAGTTAGGTTTTGGTTTTAGTTTCTGCAAGTTTTGGTTTCCCATACTTCCGCTGTGCTATTAATAACTTCAAGTGCTGAAATTTGATAACTCTTCTAAGAAGAAGTGATTGGCTATATTCACCCCCCCTCTAGCCATCTCGTTCCCAACAAGTGGTATCAGAGCTTGGGGCTCTGTTTACGGCTTAACATCCAAGAGTTATCAACAAGATGGCTTTGAGAGAAGGATTCTCCACCACCCGACCTCCATTCTTTGATGGCGCTGACTTTCAATATTGGAGATCAAAGATGGAATACTATTTGAAGATGGATATCCATACTTGGTTCGCGGTGAAGGAGGGATTCATTCCTCCTAAGGATGACGAAGGCAAAGAACTTGAGTCTTCACGGTGGACTGCCGAACAAACAAGGAAGAGTGAAACCGACGCGAAGGCGGTTGTCACTCTACAATGTGGCATGAACAAAGACTAACTCATCAAGGTTGGTCCCTTCACAAGTGCAAATGACTTGTGGAACAAACTCATAGAGCTCCATGAAGGCACCCGAGACTCTAGAATTGCAAAGAGGGACTTGTTCCTCAATCAACTCCAAAATCTCTCCATGAAGGAGAATGAGTCGGTAAGTGAGCTCCATAGCCGGTTCAAGGAAGTCTCAATGGNATAACTTTTGTGTTAATAGGTTTTAGAGTTAATTCTCAATCAGTATACAATATCTTATTAGGTATATATATATATATATGTTCAACAATTATGTATTTTTTGGACCAAGTATGCAGGCTCAAGGACTTGAAGAGTCTAGAGGCCTAGACACCAAGGCTTAAGTCCAATTAGGTTAGGAGAATCAGATAACTAGCAAGAAGTCCAAATAGGTAAGAGAGAACTAGATATCTAGTAAAAAGTTCAGTTGAATTAGTAGAATCAGACAACTACTGAAGTCCAAATGAGACATCTAGTAGGAAGACCTGGTGGGGCAGGAGATCAAATGTCCAGTGAAGTCATTCTATAAATAGTAAGGTAAGCAACTGAAGAAGAGAGATCCAGTAATACGAGTCCCGATGATGACGAGTCCTAGAGGGACTTAAGGTGCTAGTCCAATTTAGATTCAACTTGAAAATCTAAATTGAGAGCAAGACTAGATCCTGATCTTTGTTAGACTGGATCTAATTCACAATTGATGTATTTGTGCTAACTCTATTTTGTAAGTAATTGTATTATTTGAACTAACATGTTTTATTGGAGCTTGAAGTTAAAAATCATGTTGGAATGAATAGTACTCTAAGCACCTCAAATAATGGAAGGTGCCCTCAAGTGAAGCACTGGAGGCACCTCAAATGACTGGAGGTGCCCCTAAGCAAATAAGAGAAGAGGATGAAGTTTCAATAGTGGAGGCACCTCAATTAATTGGAGGCGCCCCAGAGTTGTTAAACTCGAAGCACTAGAGGTGTTTTAACTAATCGGAGGACTCCTAGAGAGAATAAGCACCGAAGTCTTGAGATTGCATTAGCATTCATGGAAGCACCCAGGATGAACCAAGATTCCCCCAATGCCCACTGCACTAAAAATAGCCTTTAACAATGATGGAAAACCGTTGTAAAATACCCTAAAAAACTATTGTTAATCGACGCATTGAGAAAGGTGGGATTGGTCAAAGACAATGATTTTTTAACCGTTGTCTTTTCATTTGAAACACAACAGTTTTTCATCATTTTAAGTCAAGTTGAATCATTGTATTTTGAGTTAAAAGACAATAATTTTTTGTTAAAACGATAATGGTTTTTAACCTTTGTGTTTCAATTAAAAAAGATAATGATTTTTAACCGTTATCTTTGAGCGTTCATGTCTTTCTTAACACATCGATTTACATTGATTTTTTTGGTCTAACAATGGTTAAATTATATTTCAAATGCAAAGACAACGGATTATAACCGTTATATTTGAACATCCTATTTTTCTCAACGCATCGATTTATCACGGGTTTTAGGTCTTTGACAATGGTTTTTAAGCGTTATCGTTTATATTGAAATATTATTATTTTAATCATTGTTGTTTTTCATCAAATACTAGAAAACAATAAACCTTTGTCTCAAACACACACACACACACACACACACACACAATAAATCGTTGTCTACGAACATATATATCATCTCATTTTAAATGATCACTTCTAATAAACATATATACAATACTTGTAACAAAACAACTATACATCAAATGCTCACTACACCAAAAGTGTTGGTGTAATTGACCTAGGTTTGATCGGATAAATCATGAGTTTTGATGTATGTGTTAATAAGTTTAAGTTAGGATTTCATATTAGTTTGATGTGTCTTTAAGTCATGCAAGACTTGGTGGAACATGTAGGATCGGTGGCTTCGATAGAGGGGGGTGAATATCGACTCGTCAATTTATCGTCAGATCTTCGTTGATTGTTCGCTTAATATCAGAGTTGTTGGTAGTAGCGGAATAATAAAAAAAATGAACACAACAAGAACACACGAGATTTACTTTGTTCCCAACCCCCTCGGGTCAGTACGTCCAAGGCCTAATTACGGGTAGCACCCGTCCACTAGTGGTCTCCTTTCCAAAATTTTTGGAGGTGGAGAAACCCGTCTTACAGTTGAGAATATAAGCAAAATAATGATAAAGAATTACATGTTATAACTAAATGCAAACCAAAACAGAAGACGACGATCCCGACCAACCTGGAACTCCGAAGCGTCGCACACTTCCTCCTGGAGCCTTCTTGGTCATAGAGCTTCGTCTCAGCACTTTTCCTTTACACAGAATAAGTAAGTGGAAGTGAAAGTTGATATATTGAACTGCTGCACTCGACCCCTTTCAATAGTACTTACTCAGGCGCTTGAATGGCCATTCAGGCGCCTGAATGGCCTTTCAGGCGCCCTCATTGCGGTCAAAACTTGATCCGATCTAGCTTACTCTACACAAAGATAAAGCTTGCATCCTAGGCCCCTGGGAGCTATTCAGGCGCCTGGGAGCCCTTTCCCAGGTTATTATTTTTCTTGTGTTTGCTCTCCTATCTTGCTTCCAACTCCAGGTTCCTGCAAGACAAACAAACACAAAACAAAACAAATAATCCTAAGCCTTAATGATTGACAGCCAGAGTTATCTAGTTCTGACTTTGGATTTTAAATGAAATCCTAGGTCGAACCGACACCTACTGTTTCCTTTCCCGGGGAATGTGTCATCGCCTACTCCACTCTGTAGAAGTTTACCAACCGAGACCTCCGGTTGGACTTTTGCTCGGCCTCCGAGAATCTAAAACTCGATGATGTTCAACCTCGACCCGTCTCGACTCCTGTCCGTGACCCCCCTTTTTTATTGTAACGACACGGTCTCTCAACCCATTGGCGGCCAAATCAACATTTGGCGGCCCAACAACCAGGCCCCTCGGCCCAACAACCTGGCGGCCAAATCAACATTTGGCGGCCCAACTATGTCGTCGACCAACAACCAATGTCGACGACCAACAACCGTGTCGTTACTCACTAGGTCTTTCCACCCCTGGCTAGTAGATTTTTGCCTTCCTCAGGATTCGAACTCTAGACCTCCAGGATAAGTACTAGAGTTTATGAATCCTGATACCAATTGAGCTACAACTCAATTGGTATCAGGATTCATAAACTCTAGTACTTATCTTGGAGGTCTAGAGTTCGAATCCTGAGGAAGGCAAAAATCTACTGGCCAGGGGTGGAAAGACCTAGTGAGTAACGACACGGTTGTTGGTCGTCGACATTGGTTTTTGGTCGACGACATAGTTGGGCCACCAAATGTTGATTTGGCCGCCAGGTTGTTGGGCCGAGGGGCCAGGTTGTTGGGCCGCCAAATGTTGATTTGGCCGCCAATGGGTTGAGAGACCGTGTCGTTACAATAAAAAAGACGCCTTTTTATGTAGCGATCTTGGCCTCTATGGTCCCCGCAGGCAAGCCTCTAGGCCCGAGACCCTACGGGTCTTCCCACCCCTGGCCAGTGGATTTTTGCCTTTCCTAGGATTCGAACTCTAGACCTCCAGGCTAAGTACTAAAGTTCCTGAATCCTGGTACCAATTGAGCTGTCCCCGCCCGACAAAGTTTTCTGCTCAGTCCCCCGAACCAAGTCTTCATGCTTGGCTTTGTTAGATCGATGTAGCTTGCTAGAGGGGGGTGAATAGCAACTTTTCGTTTTCTTCCTACAATTGTTAGTGCGCGCAAGAGGAAACAATAACAATAATAATCAAATAATGCTAACAAACCTATTTACGTGGTTCGAAGATAAAGCTCCTACTCCACGACAGTCCGTGAGGTGGACGATCCCTCGATCCTTTGGCGGATCACTCCCCGGATGCCCTCTGGCTAACTCGTGTTGCTCCTTGTAGGTGGAGAAACCTCACCACAATCACAAGCACACTTCTAAGCTTTACAGATTACTAACAAGCCCTAACCAAGCTTGTTTCGTCAAGAGCTCCCAGCCCAAACCGAGTTCCTTTAAATAGAACTCAGGGCTGAAAAACACCCTAGCTACCAGTCGACTGCTCCCAGGGCAGTCGACTGGTCCCACTGAAAATCGACTGTTGCAGCTCAACATTCGAATTTTCAGCCTACTTAACCAGCCGCTACCAGTCGACTACTCCAAGGGCAATCGACTGGTCCAGGGTCAGAAACCTTCTGTGAGTTTCGAGTCCTCTTGACAGTCGACTGCCTTTTTCCCAGTCGACTGCCCAGCTCATACAATCACTCTTCCTCACTCCAACGACCCTCCTCCACGCGTGCCTTTAGGTAAACTCCCTTGGCTTTGTTGGATCGAGAGAAAACGATAGAGGGGGAGGTGAATATCGTAAAACGTTTCGGATTGTAAGATAGAGAATGCACAGTGGAAATTAAAACTAAACAACACGCAAACACCAAGATTTTACTTGATTCGGAGTCGCGGTTGGCTCCTACTCCAAGGCCCATGGTCGTTGACCGTTTACTACGGACAATTCTATATGTGCGCAAAATAGTTTACAGAAGGATGATTACAATAATAGTGCAGTAAAGAAAAAGACAGCTCTTCATTACCGACGTTCGGTGTGGAATGTATCTCGGAGCAGAGGGACGTCGTCGACGCTTGTATCTCGAGTTGGGAGGTTTCTATAGCAGAGCGCCTCGAGTAGAAGAGCGTGAAAGCGTTGGAAGAAGTTCTTGTTCAGAAGCCTTGGGGTTGGGTGCTATTTATAGCACTTCGGGGCGCCCTTAACGTTGGGGGCGCCCCCCCCCCCCAATGTGTCAACCGATCCAGAATTGTCTCGGTCAGCCTTTATCCCACTCGAATAGGGCTGAGGATTGACTCTGGGGGGCCCGGGACGCTGGGGGCGCCCTGGTTGACCTTTTCAGCAAGTTTCTCGGCTGGATAAAAGTTATCCGCTTCATTGGCTTAAGCGGGGGTGCCCTGGGCACTGGGGGCGCCCGGGACGCAGGGGGCGCCCTGCCCAGTAAGCTACCGAAGCACTTCTTTGCTTCACTTATTTTGTATTGGCCTTGGGGGCGCCCGGGAGACTGGGGGCACCTTGCTCAGCTACTTGCCTCTCTCCTTTGGGCATTCTAAGCTATAGACACACGTTCCTTCGGTCCTGCATCCAGGGTTAGTCCAAAACAATATGAAGCAATAGAGTATTAGGTTTATACAGCCTTAGCTGTCTTGGTTTTGACTTTGGGTCTCCAAAATGGAACCCTAGGTCGAACCGACGCCTACTGTTCCCTCAACGGGGAACGCGTCCTCACCTACTCCTCTCGGGAGAATTTACCTGTTGCCAACCGGCTCCTCCGGTTGGACTTTTGCCCAGCAGTCCTTCGCTAGGTCTTCAGTTCCAAGCAATCCTTCGCCTGGTGCCTAACAGTCCTTCTCTAGGGCTTTATATCCTGGCATTCCTTCGCTAGGTGCCTAGCAGTCCTTCACTAGGGCTTTGTATCCTGGCAGTACTTCGCCAGGTGCCTAGCAGACCTTCGCTAGGGCTTTGTTTCCTGGCAGTCCTTCGCCAGGTGCCTAGCAGCCCTTCGCTAGGACTTTGTTTCCTGGCAGCCCTTCGCCAGGTGCCTAGTAGCCCTTCGCTAGGACTTTGTTTCCTGGTAGTCCTTCGCCAGGTGCCTAGCAGTCCTTCGCTAGGACTTTTTCTGCACACTTGAGTAACAATATTAGATCACCAATAATACTTAACTTTGAACCCTTTGCCAATATCAAAACAAGGTTCGATATGGTGCTTCCTGCACCAACAATCTCCCCCTTTTTGATTTATGGCAACACAATTCAAAGTTAAGTAAAAATTATAACAGTTTAAGCAAGAAGGTTAAGACCAATAAAACATAGCAATTCTGAATAGTATAAAGTCTAAAACTAATGTAATTTTGAAAAAAAAATTTCTCATACTCCCCCTGAATAATTGTGTTATAAAACAACAATTAACAATAATTAACTTAACTCTTAACTTTGACCTTTCCTCCCCCTTTGACATATATCAAAAAACATTTATGAGTGAACAATATATCTAACAGGGATTTTTGAGTTTTTCTAAGTGCTTCATGTTTTTGACATAGTGTTTTTCAAAAATAGAGTAAAAGCATTTTCACTAACAAAACTTTTTACACTTAGATAATTTTTCATTTTGAAAAGTTTTACAGGCCTAAATTTTGAAACAAACTTTTACTTAGAAAAAAAACATGCACTTTTAGAACACTTAGAAATTTTTACAGCACTTTTTGAAAAAGAGATAAGAATTAGACAAGTTTCCTTTCTCTCCCCCTTAATGTGAAATTCTTCTCCTTATGATTTAGACCATTTCTAAGATAAACTTTCTTTGAAAAAGGGAAGAAATTTAAGGAAAAATTTTGTTTACTTTTTCTGCTTTCCTCTTTAAAAATACTCTTTTTGAAAGATATATTTTGAAAAAGGTTTAAGGGAAAAAATTATGTATCAGAGCCTATGAGTTTTGAAAATAAAAATACTTAGTATAATTCTGAAAGTATAGCAAGCAGCTTAAATTGTACTAAAGAAAAACTTTACTTTGAAAAGTATTGGGAAATTTTTTAAAATTTTTTTTTGTATTTGTTGGCAAGTCTTTAGAAAATTCACGCACTTAGAACACTATTGCCTTAGAAAAACTTTTATTTGGAAAAGATTTTTCAACAAAAATATTTTCATTTAACAGATAGTACATTTGGAAGAATACAAAAAAAATGTTATGCAAAAGAAAATTTGAAACACAATTTCGCTTTGAATAAGATTGAAAAAATTGTTTTTTTGAAACATGTTTAGTATTGCACTTAAAAAAAATATTCGTACTTTGTAAATATTAGTGCTTGGAAAAAGTATTAGTACTTTTGCAGGATGTTATGCATTTTTGACAAATATAAGTACTAATAAGTACTTTTGAACATAATATTTTAAGAAAAAAAATTTGATGTTATTTTGAAAACATAATACTTTACTTGGCATGGTTTCCTTTCCAGTCTGACACAATCCTAGAAAACCTTGTTAACTACAAGGGCATTTCCCTAAGTGTCCTGAAAATTCTCCAAACTCAAGAAAATTTCAAAAAGCATTTCAAGAAGGATTTATTAAGCCACAAAAATATTTTGAGAAATAGAATATTGGTATTTTTAAAGTCAAATTAGTTGTATTTTCAAAAGAACTTTGAAAACTTGTGTATTAAAACAACTTATTTTGAAATGTTCAATAGTTCTTTTAATTTAACCTCCCCCTAAACTTGACATAGTCCTTGGAAGCTTGTTGACCACAAGTATTCTTCCTCTGAGTCCTTAGGGGTCAGTTCAGATCAAAAGAAATAATTTCAAAAATAATTGCCAAAGAAAATACTTGTTTGAAATAATTTCTTTTGGTTTAGACTCCCCCTAAATTTGACACATCCTCGAAGTCCTTGTAGGTCATGAAGTGGACCTTCCTCTGTGTCTTTAGGGTTTATCAAAATCAAAAGCACAATTCTTAAAATGAATTTTGAAGTATTAACATTTTAAAAAAATGATTGTTTGAAAGACATATGATAGCATAGTTTTCGAAAAACATGAGTGATAGTTTGAAAACATAGTATTTTTAAACTTCTTCTTTTAATTTGAATTCCCTCTAAACCTGACACAGTCCTAGGAGGCTTGTTGACCATAAGTTAATCCTCCTCTTAGTCTTAGGGTTTGATTCAAACAAAAAGAGAAGAAAACTAAGTTTAAAAAAGTATTTTGTTTTAATGATTTGAAACATAATTTCATTCAAAAACTGAAAAGGGGAAATGATTTAAAAAATAGAAGTTTTTTTTAAGTCCCAAAAAAAATATAAACCTAAGCCCGGACTGTAGACAAAAAAAAAATCCTATGTAATCCCAAGGTGACTTTTTGCCATACAAGAATAAACTGAATGTCTGAAAGAAATGTTTGTATAATGGTAAAGGAAAGAAATAAATGTTATGAAATAAATTTCAGGTTAGTGAACAAAAGAGACTTAATTTTAATTATAATGATTTGAAACATTAACTCTTAGTTTAAAAGTTAAATTTGATTTTTGAGAAAATTAAAATTTAGAGGGTTAAGTTTGTTTAGTTGAATTAAATTTTAATTTTGAAAGTTGTTCGGTTGAATTAAATTTGAATTTTAAAGGTTGTTGAATTAAATTTGAATGTTAAAAGTCAGTTGAATTAAATTTGAATTTTAAAAGTCAGATGAATGAAAATTTGAATTTTAAAAGTCAGATGTATTAAATTTGAATTTTAAAAGTTAGATGAATTAAATTTAATTTATTAAGATTTAATTTAATTGATTTAATTAAGATGAATTTAATTGATTTAATTAAGATGAATTTAATTGATTTAATTGAATTAATTTTAGTTTGATTAATTTGAATTAGTTGGTTGGGTTGGACTCAACTTTTAGGTCCTAAGCATCTCACCCATTTCTAAGTGACAAAACAGGATATCCTTAACTGTTTTGTGAGATACATATTTTAATAGAAAGATTTATTTTGAAAAGGCCATGATTAATTTTGAATTTTTAAACCCAATTTAAATTTATTTTGAAAAGAGATATTTGAATCTAAAATTAACTGAAAATTTGTGTTAGATTCGAATTTAATAAAGAGTAAATTGAATTTGAATTTCAAAAATTGGCTTCCAGGTCTTGGCGAGGCACAAGGCCTTCTTTGGCCGTAGCCTTATTGGATCATTAACCCTTTCCTAGACAAAGCCTTTTAGTGAAATTTCATCTTCAAAATTATTTTTTGGTAAGTTCTGGTTTAACTAGTTTGGGTCTTGGATCGGTAGCTTCGGCTAGTTTCACCAGTCTAAAGAGACCAAGTAGTGTATACTTGACCTTATTAGAAAAGGCTTCCCTAACGTACTATCATCTCACCTCTACCCAATACTATGTTGTTCAAATTTCAGTTAAGTTGGTTCAATCCTTAAACTAACCAATCCTAATTCAAAGCATAATAAAATAAACAAGCAAGAAAAGTAATCAACTAAGTCACGTCATAATTGTAATGATATTCTGGGTTTTTAGAATTAGCAAGATTGTGAATTAGACTTTCTAGCATTTTGACCTTATGTTTCAATATTTCATCTTCTTGTTCCAATTTACTAATGTTTGCTTTAACTAATTTATAAGGTTCAATCATATTATTCAAGGTAAATAATGGATTTTCAAATACTGTAAATTTACCTTTAGATTTCTTTTTGGAGGTCTCCCCCTTGATTTTAGTCATCTTTCTTTTGCTTGATTGTATCTTCAGTATTTTGTAGTGGTCGCGAGTCAACCGGACCAGTTTGGGTCGATCTCCTCCATTGCCTTCTGATTCCGAGTCTGAGTCGGACTCGGGTACCGGTTGAAGCTTCTTCTTTGGAGTTTTCCCTGCACTTGAAATCATACCTTCCTCGACCATTATAGTATCAGTCTGATTATATAATTGTAATTCTGGAACAAATTCAAAATTGGTTACCATTTTTGTCTCAGTCACTTTGTCTTTTGACTCTGGTTTGGATTCGTGTTCAGACTCTGACTTGGCTGTTTGTGCTTGGACCGAGAGTGCAAGACAGCTTACTTGATCTTCTTCTTCTTCGTCCGATTCCTCTGATGATTCGGACAACAAAACTTCTGAGTCTTCGATGTTGTATGTCTCTTCATGTAGGTTAATCAGTTTTTCCCACATCTCTTTAGCGCATTCAAATGGTCCAATCTGCTTGAATACTTCTTTTGTTATGCCACATTGTAGGATTGCAGTCGCCTTTGCATCTGTTTCGATCATGTTAAGTGTTGGTTCATCCAATTTGTCCCAGGCGAGTGCTATCCCATCTTCTGTGGGGAATCTAAATCCCATTTGGATTATCATCCATAGATCTAGATGGGCCTTTAGGTGGGATTCCATTAGACCCTTCCAGGTTTTGAAGTTCTCGCCAGAGAATAGAGGCGGACGAACACTGTTCCATTCTTGATTGGCCATTAAGAATAAATCTTGCACACAAAAAGAGAAAATAGAAATGTACCAAGACTTGGTCTTGGATTAGTAGTGCGAGAGAAGGGAAAAAATAGCCCAAAATAAATATTGCACGAATTTCGAGGCGAAGTAATAATAAAATAATAAAAAATAATTTATGATAAATTTTTGAAAATGTTGATTTTGTCAATTCTGATTAATGATGAAAAAGTAAGAAGTCAAATGTTTAAAAAAAATTGCTCGAATTAGGATAGCACGAATTTCGAGAAAAATATTAAAATAATAATAATAAATTTTATGATAAATTTTCAAAAATTGATCGTTTTAACAATTCTAACTTATGGTGAAAAAATGAGAATTCAAAATTGAAAAAGGCGAGAAAGATCGAGTGGTGTTGCACCGGTCTCGATTAACGATAAAAATTCGAAAAAAGAAGAAAAGAAATAACTCGAAGAAAAATCCAAAAACTTCTCAAACTGGTGGTTGCACCAAATTTGAGCTTCCCCGCTCTGATACCACTTGTTGGATCGAGAGAAAACGATAGAGAGGGGGTGAATATCGTAAAACGTTTCGGATTGTAAGATAGAGAATGCACAGCGGAAATTAAAACTAAACAACACGCAAACACCAAGATTTTACTTGGTTCGGAGTCGCGGTCGGCTCCTACTCCAAGGCCCACGGTCGTTGACCATTTACTGCGGGCAATTCTATATGTGCGCAAAACAGTTTACAGAAGGATGATTACAATAATAGTGCAGTAAAGAAAAAGACAGCTCTTCGTTACCGCCGTCCGGTATGGAATGTATCTCGGAGCAGAGGGACGTCGTCGGCGCTTATATCTCGAGTTGGGAGGTTTCTATAGCAAGCGCCTCGAGTAGAAGAGCGTGAAAGCGTTGGAAGAAGTTCTTGTTCAGAAGCCTTGGGGTTGGGTGCTATTTATAACACTTCGGGGCGCCCTTAACGTTGGGGGCGCCCCCACATGTGTCAACCGATCCGGAATTGTCTCGGTCAACCTTTATCCCACTCGAATAGGGCTGAGGATTGACTCTGGAGGCGCCCTGGTTGACCTTTTCAGCGAGCTTCTCGACTGGATAAAAGTTATCCGCTTCGTTGGCTTAAGCGCGGGGCGCCCTGGGCACTGGGGCGCCCGGGAGCATGGGGGCGCCCCGCCCAGTAAGCTACCGAAGCACTTCTTTGCTTCACTTATTTTGTATTGGCCTTGGGGGCGCCCGGGAGACTGGGGGCGCCCTGCTCAGCTACTTGCCTCTCTCCTTTGGGTATTCTGAGCTGCAGACACACGTTCCTTCGGTCCTGCATCCAGGGTTAGTCCAAAACAATATGAAGCAATAGAGTATTAGGTTTATACAGCCTTAGCTGTCTTGGTTCTGACTTTGGGTCTCCAAAATGGAACCCTAGGTCGAACCGACGCCTACTGTTCCCTGGACGGGGAACGCGTCTTCACCTACTCCTCTCGGGAGAATTTACCTATTGCCAACCGACTCCTCCGGTTGGACTTTTGCCCAGCAGTCCTTCGCCAGGTGCCTAGCTGTCCTTCGCTAGGTCTTCAGTTCCAGGCAGTCCTTCGCCTGGTGCCCAGCAGTCCTTCGCCAGGTGCCTAGTTGTCCTTCGCCAGTCTTCAGTTCCAGGCAGTCCTTCGCCTGGTGCCCAGCAGTCCTTCGCCAAGTCTTCAGTTCCAAGCAATCCTTCGCTGGTGCCTAGCAGTCCTTCGCTAGGGCTTTGTATCCTGGCATTCCTTCGCCAGGTGTCTAGCAGTCCTTCACTAGGGCTTTGTATCCTGGCAGTCCTTCGCTAGGGCTTTGTTAGTGGTAGTCCTTCGCCAGGTGCCTAGCAGCCCTTCGCTAGGACTTTGTTTCCTGGCAGTCCTTCGCCAGGTGCCTAGTAGCCCTTCGCTAGGACTTTGTTTCCTGGCAGTCCTTCGCCAGGTGCCTAGCAGTCCTTCGCTAGGACTTTTTCTGCACACTTGAGTAACAACATTAGATCACCAATAATACTTAACTTTGAACCATTTGCCAGTATCAAAACAAGGTTCGATATGGTGCTTCCTGCACCAACAGGCTTGCCCCTTGAAGTCTTCTTCCATCAGCTATCGTCCCTCGGATGCGCACACAAGCCTTCTCTTGGCTTGCCTCCATGCCACCCTTCACGTGTGACCTTTGAAGTCCACTTCCCTGCTTGCCCTTGGAGTACTCCTCCCTCGGCTCTCGTCCCTTCATGACTCAGCTGACTCTTCACCAGCAGCCTTGACTGTTGCCTTCGTGCCCTGTTCGTCTTTGGCTCCCGTCCCTCAAATGCACACAAGCATCCAGCTTGTCTCCATGTCATCCTTCACGCATGCCTCGAAGTCCGCGCCCCTCGGCTCATCATCCCTGCTACATGGTCCCTCGGGTGCACACATGTCTCCAGCTTGTCTCCATGTCACCCTTCACCGTATCGAAGTCATCCAGCTAATCAATATGTGTAAACTTGCAAACTTGCACACTCACATACACATATTAGAACACAAGGAAAAACTTAACTTAAACCCTTTGCCCAAACATCAAAACACATGGTCACTCTGGACCATAGATTGACTCAACAATCTCCCCCTTTTTGATGTTTGGCAATACGTTTAAGTTAGGAAAAACAAATAGCAATAAATAGCAATAACAATGCTAAACAACCATTTGGACTTACATTGCCAAGACTCCATCTTGGACTTACACTGCCAATGCATATGCAATGCAAACATGGATCCTATCCCAAGGCATCCCATACACCTAACCTCCCAAGTTAGGAATTTTCACCAAAACAGGCTTTTTAAAACCTATCCCAAGGCGCCCCCTACATTGGACTTACAAAGGCTTTTTAAGAACCTCTCCAAGGTTCCCCTTACGCCAAGAATGGAGCAACCATGCTCCCCCTTCACCCTAGACCTAGGGTTTCTTGCAAAGACATGTTTGGTTTCCCAAATTAAATTCAATACTTCTCCCCCTTTACCTAACATCAAAAAGATCCAACAATTTCCCCCTTATTGGACTCTTTAACCTTTAAATGATTATAAACACAATGTACTAACCCCCCACAAGGTTCTACATTTGTTTCACATCAATTGGACATTTCCTAATGGCTGAAAATCATTTTCCAGCCTGTACCAGTCGACTGCCCCCCTGGGCCAGTCGACTGGCACGCTGAAATTTAGAATTTCAGCTTTTTGAATCCAAATTTAGAAATGTGCCAGAAATTCCACAAATCTTCAAAAATTTCTAAATTTTTTGGAGAAGTTTGTGGTACCCATACCTACTTGGAAAAAAATACATTCAACAATGTATCTATCACCATTCCCAAGTTTGACACAAAATTCAAAACTACCTACGAAAATTAATACATAGGAACAAGAGGCAACCTTCCCCTTAACCTATGCCCTCTCCTAATTTCTAATTCTCGCAACCAACACCAAGTTAAGTTCTACCTAACTTAACATCATAACACCAAGTTAAGTTCTACCCAACTTAACACCATACATTCTTTCATTAAGTTAAACCTAACTCAACACCCCAAGTTCTCCTCCCTTTGACACCATCAAAAGATTGCCCCAAGCAACCCTTCCAATTCTCATTTTATTTCTGAAAAACCCCTCAGAAATTAACACACAGACTTACCAGTCAACTGCCCCCTGGGCAGTCGACTGATATAGTCAACTTTTGAAATTCCAGCCTAATTTCAGAAACTTCTAGAAAATTCTAGAAAACCCAGAAAAATTTAAAAATTTACAAGCACATTTGTTAGGATATACCCTATCCTAGAAAAATATGATTCCATGAAAAATTTCAAAATGTACTTGACTGTTGGTACAAACTCTAATTTTCTCAAACATGCTCATTTTGTATCAACTTTAAAACCTAAACATAATGTCATGTGTTTGCCACCTCCATTCATTAATATTTCACACATATAACTGCCTTCAATTCTTCCCTTTTTTCTATGTATTCTTAATATGATAAAATCCTCTTCTTCTTATCTCTTAACCCTAGATACCTATGCACTTATCAATTTCTCTTGAATTCCATGATATCAACATAGCCTCATTTCATACAATCAACATTAAATCATGAGGTAAAACTTTATTCAAGGAATGTGAAGGCATAAACAAAGATTTTAATTTAAGGTCATATCCTATCATCCAATAGTAATTTATGAACTCCAAACCATATAAGCAATATCAAGTTATGACATAAAATCTCATAAAGTAACATGACCCTTCCTTATGCTTCCGATTTTGCAGGTTCTTATTATCCAATATGCCTTTTCTATCTAATCCTACGGATCAGTCGACTGCCCCTGGGGCAGTCGACTGATAAACCGAACAGAAGGTTCCCAGTGTCGAATTCATCTGGATCAGTCGACTGGTTCTTTACCAGTTGACTGATACCTGAATTTCAGTTTTTCAGTCTAATTTAAAAAATGCCTAATTAATTCCATAAATCTCCAAAAAATCTGAAATTTCATGGAGAGATTTGTGGAGCCTATGTCTACTTGGGAAAAATATGTTTTCAAACAAATCTACCCCAGATCCCAAGATTGGCATGAAATTCAACTTCTCCTAAATTGTATTATTGAAACTTATCTAAAAGTCCTAATTTTGGTCTCTCCTTAATGTATCTTCTCATACCTAACCATGATACACTTCTAGCACTGAGGTATATGACATTTCCACATTAAACCCTAATTTTTATCAGGTATAATCTCCTTTTCATCTTTTTCTTCATAAATCTCCTTTTAATGTGTCAATTCCCTAGGATTAAGACTCACCTTAGTCTTCCAAACCCTTTGGCACATTTCCTAGTTCACCTAATCTCCTAGGAGAAAGCCTCCTGAGATCCGTTCACCATGAATCCCAAAGACTCCTAGAGCTCCCCCTTGAGCTCTTAGCCCAGCCACCTCCCTAGGTGACTCAACCCACACTAGACCACACCGGTAAACCCCCGGTGATTCTTGGCCTACAAACCTTACCTTCTTAACCTTAGCCACCTTGTCTTTGGTTAAGTTCTTCTCTTTCCCTTTAAATGACACCCTTTTGTCATTTTTAGACTTCTCCTTCTTGTCATAATCATATGCTACCCTAGCATACTTCCTTACATTGGCATTGGAGACCTTAGACTGGTATCCCAAACCTGTTCTATCATGGTTAGGTTTTAGACTTCCCAACACCATATCTAAACCTTTAGATCCAACCGTGAATCTTTCTAGGGTCATTTCCAATTTATCAAGTCTTGCCCTTAAGGCTTGATTTTCCCTTTCTAGGCTTTTAACCCTAGAATCCACATGTCCACCTTGGACATTTCTAAACCTACCCATCTTTCTAGGCATATGTCTCCTTTTCTTGAGATTTATGTCTTGATCCTTAGGTACAAAGGTCTTGGATTTATCATAATGCATGGTTTTCTTAGGGTTTTGATCTACCTTGTTAACCCTATTCCTATCATGATATTTAAATCCAAAATTATGTACAAGCAAGCATTTTTCATTAATTATAGCATGCATGGAGGAACTTAAGTTTGCATTGCATTTTAATTTAAAGTTAGGGATTACCTCCCTTACCCTTGTAGCTCCCCCTTGATATGAGTTTCTTTTCTTCCTTTCCTCCTTCTCCCATCTTCTTAATTGCTCCATTTTCTTTAGCTCTCCTTTTCTTGGACATTTTGTGTGATAATGCCCTAGTTCTCCACATGTGAAGCATCTAATTTTCTTTCTTCTCTCTTGGGCTTCTCCATTCCTACACCCCATGTTAGATTTAACCGAAATTGAAAAGGGATTAGGATTTACCTCCTTTTTCTTACCATTTGGACACTTGTCCTTGTAGTGTCCCTTTTCGTTGCATCCAAAGCATGTGATATGATCCTTTGATTTTGCTTTGGTGGAGGTTGGAGCTTCTTCTTGCTCTGGTATGGATGAGGGTCTCTCGTCCCCCTCAATTCTTGAATTTGACTCCTCTTCTTCTTCTCTTGATGAGGTGGAAGATCTTTCAATCAATTGTGCCTCTTCTATTGATGAGATTGACAACTCTCCTTCATTTTGGTCTTCTTGAACCATGGAACTTTTCTCCTTGGGCTCTTCCACTATTTAAACTTGTGTAGGGTTCTCATGATATTTTTCCAACTTGTTCCACAACTCATGTGCACTTTTATATTCCCTTATACCACTCAAAACATTATTAGGCAAAAGATTAACCAATATATCAATTACCTTTTCATTTGCCCTAGAATATGCTTGTTGCTCTTTAGTCCAATATCTAGGGTGAAGCTTCTTTCCATGCTTGTCTCTTGGAACTTTGAAGGGCTCCTCTATTACCATTCTACACTCGCAATCCATTCCAAGCCAAGTCTCCATCCTTGTCTTCCAATATCCAAAATCTTCATGATCGTAGGATGGTGGAGTATAGATATCATCCCCCAACTTCTCTTCCATCATCTTCTCCTCTAGCTCGTGCTCCTTTGGCGGTTAGTTCAATAAGAGCGGTCCTTCGCTCTGATACCACTTGTTAGATCGATGTAGCTTGCTAGAGGGGGGTGAATAGCAACTTTTCATTTTCTTCCTACAATTGTTAGTGCGCGCAAGCGGAAACAATAACAATAATAATCAAACAATGCTAACAAACCTATTTTCATGGTTCGGAGATGAAGCTCCTACTCCACGACAGTCCGTGAGGTGGACGATCCTTCGATCCTTCGGCGGATCACTCCCCGGATGTCCTCCGACTAACTCATGTCGCTCCTTGTAGGTGGAGAAACCTCACCACAATCACAAGCACACTTCTAAGCTTTATAGACTACTAACAAGTCCTAACCAAGCTTGTTTCATCAAGAGCTCCCAGCCCAAACCGAGTTCCTTTAAACAGAACTCAAGGCTGAAAAACACCCGACCAGTCGACTGCTGATAAGCACCATTTTATTGATTATTTTAATTGCTAAAATCCATGTTTGACCCATGTTTTTATTGCTTAATTATGATTTTACCCTAGGTTTTGGAACTTTATCTTATTTTGGACTTAATTGCAAAATTACATAATTTTTGGATTATTTGGCCACTAATTTTCTGATATATTTTTGTAGGCATGAAAGGATCCTGGACCTAGGGCATACTGGGTCAAACTTGAGTCGGATGTGAACCGGATCGAATTATTAAGCCTACGATTAATCCGAGCCGTCTGATTCAAGAGCGTCTAGATCTGAGCCATCCGGGATCATCTGAAGCAATCCGAGCTAGGGCTAGGGTTGAGCAAGCACCCTGATCAAGATCTGAAGGTTTCTTCCCAATCAGAGCTCGATCAACCGTTGGATCAAGCTTGGAGGGCTCTAGATCATCCATTCAAAGATTAGCTTGATCTGGACCATCCGTTGCAAATCTGGAGGATCCGAGCTACCACAAGGCAGATCCTGACCCCAGATCATCATCATCAAAGTTTGGCTCCAATCAGAGCAAGATCAGCCGTTGGATCTCCTCCGATCAATCTAAGCGGTCCAAACTTAATTACTTAAGGAAAATAACGCAGCAGCTTCTCCTCGTCGCGTCTTCAGAGTTCTTCGCCGCAGTTTTCGTTTTTCTTCAGTTTTCTTCATTTCTTAGCTAATTTCTTCAATCCAAGGGGCGCGACCACCTCAAATCGATGCTAATCCTTGAGTGACAGCAAGGATAGGGATTGGGGTTTAGTTTAGTTAGCAAACTTTCAGTAATTAGCTTTAGATTTCATTTCTGCTATTTCATTTCTGCAATTTGTATCAGATGCTTCGTTTCTTGTATGGATTGCTTCTATCTTAATTGGAAGCTCATCCTTGAGTGACAGCAAGGATTTGTGAGCTGAAATGAGGGATTGAAGTTTGGTTAATCTCGTTTTCTTAGCTGTAATTTTCATTTCTACACTTGTTCTGTTTCTGTAATTAGATTCCGCTGTTTAGTTTTCGATTCTTAATGGTTTCTGCTTAATTAGGTTTATATCTTTCAAGTTAAGTAGCTAGGGAATGTGTTAGTGGATAATTGCTGTTTAGTTTTAGTTTATTTTGGTTTAATTTCTTGCGTATCAGTAGATGTCCTGTTTTCTTATGCGTATCAGTCCATTTCTGCTACTTCATTTCCAGTTTCTGAATTTTTCAGTCATCTCACATTTAGTGTGTTAAATTAGTTGATCTAAATTTGGTTCACTTTTAGCTTCGTTTCTGAGTTTCTATTTAGCTTAGTAATCCTGCGTTCAGCCCCTGAATTTGGATGTTCTGATTGTGCTCCATGCATTTGATCGACTCTTAATTTCTGCCCCTCTCATGCTTGCTAATTCTGCTAGTTAACTCAATCTCTGCTAGTAGTATCAGCTGAGCTCCGCATTGGAGCTTTATTGCACCTAAATTCAATTGTTGTGTTCGATTCTTACATTCAAATTGCTGCTACAATCCTGAATTGAATCTGAAATTCTGCAGTCTATGTATCTATATTTCTGCATTCATGCTTGTCTATTGTTGTCTTCGGATTGAATTTGAATTGAGCAGTTTTAGGATTGAATTTCTTCATCTGATCATGCGAATTGTTTCACTAAATGTTTTCCTTCCAAGCTGCATCATTCAGTGAAGTTTCTGAACTGTTAGCACTAGCCATTGGTATAAAAGTAGCAGATTTTGGCACAAGTGTTTTCATCTTTGCATCAAGTGACAATTGGCACTGTTTTGTACCAGTTTAGCTCCACATTAGAACTCCTTTGCAATTGCATTCAGTGATTTTGATTGACCTTGCATCCATTTGTTTCGGCATTCGAATTCTGAAGGTTTAAATTTTAATTCTGCATTCATATTCTGTTCAACTTCTTGCTGCCATTCATGGACAGTTTTATTTTGCAGAAATATGAGATGTTTCTAAGTTGAATTGTTGTGAATTGTATCAATGAATTGCTGTGAATTCATATTTAGGCAATCAGGATTTCTGCATTCAAATCCTTGCTCTCTGCAATCTGAATTCTGTTGGGTTTTCTTTTGAAACGTTTCTGAAATTCTACAACTTATGCAGTTTTGTGTGTGTCAAGTTGCCATTGTCCATGTTTTGCATTTGGTTTTGTTGGTTCACTGCTCGGCATTTGTTTTGCTTTTGAAATCAGAAATCAGTTTCCAAAAATTGCATTAAGGTCTTAGATGAGTAAGTGATCCTTTTGGTTGAGCTAATAACTTGCCATCACATTATTTGATTCATTAGTTTGATTTCCTCCATTTTGATTTCCATTTTATTTCTGAATAGCAAACCAAAACCCAAGGTTTATATTGAAACCCGAAAACACAAACGACACAAATACAAGCGCGAATCAAACAAACCTTCAACTAGTCCCTGAGAAAAATACAACCTGTGGCCCCTATATTACATTTTCATACTTTTGATTGTAAAAGGGTTTCCAGCATTTCATTCATTTATAAATATCTAAATTTGGAGGACCCACATTCGTGACAGTATATTTTGGGTCTATCAACTGCTCCCAGGGTAGTCGACTGGTCCCACTGAAAATCGATCGTTGCAGCTCAACGTTCGAATTTTTAGCCTACTTAACCAGCCGCTACCAGTCGACTGCTCCTAGGGCAATCGACTGGTCCAGGGTCAAAAACCTTCTGTGAGTTTCGAGTCTTCCTGGCAGTCGACTGCCTTTTTCCCAGTCGACTGCCCAACTTATACAATCACTCTTCCTCACTCTAACGACCCTCCTCCACGCGTGCCTTCAGGTACACTCCCTTGGCTTGCCCCTTGAAGTCTTCTTCCACCGGTTATCATCCCTCGGATATACACACAAGCCTTCCCTTGGCTTGCCTTCATGCCACCCTTCACATGTGCCCTTTAAAGTCCACTCCCCGGCTTGCCCTTGGAGTCCTCCTCCCTCGGCTCTCGTCTCTTCATGACTCAGCTGACTCTTCACCAGCAGCCTTGACTATTGCCTTCGCGCCCTCTTCGTCTTCGACTCCCGTCCCTCAGATACACACAAGCCTCCAGCTTGCCTCCATGCCATCCTTCAACAATGTCTCGAAGTCCGCACCCCTCGGCTCATCATCCCTGCTATCCATGGTCCCTCGGGTGCACACAAGCCTCCAACTTGTCTCCATGCCACCCTTCACCGTACCGAAGCCGTCCAGCTAAATTAATATGTGTAAACCTGCAAACCTGCACACTCACATACACATATTAGAATACAAGGAAAAACCTAACTTAAACCCTTTTGCCCAAACATCAAAGCACATGGTCACTCCGGACCATAGATTGCCTCAACAGACTTCACTTGCCAAGTCTTCATTGCCAGATCCCCGACCAGGACTTTTGTTCGGCCTCCGAGAATTCGGAACTCGACGACGTTTTATCTCAACTCCTGTTCGTGATCCCCGCTTGTTAAAGTCTTCTGCTCAGTCTCCCAAACCAAGTCTTTGTGCTCTGCTTCACTTGCCAAGTCTTCATTGCCTGATCCCCAATCAGGACTTCGTTGCCCAACCCTCGGCCAGGACTTCGTGCCTCGATAAGAACTTCTTTGCTAGTCATCTTAATCCTGACTAGACTTATTTCTGCCAAACATCAAGTCCTGTTTGACTTATCTCTTGGTCAAACTGACCAACCCTGTGTTCACTGCTAAATATCAGATCATGTTTGACTAACCCTTCTTCTAACTGATCAAACCTTGATATATTGTCAAACATATCATATCTAAGTTTAATCACCCTGCCAAACATCAGGTTATGTTTGGCTAACCCTTTGATCAACTTGATCAAGCTTGGATTTACCCTACCAAACATCAGGTCATGTTTGGCTTAACCCTTGATCACTTTGATCAGACCTTAGTATATTATCAAACATTGAAACACTAGAGGTTGACTGTTCATAACTGATGCTCTTTGCACCAACAAAACACACATGGGAGATCTCATTCTGAGTGCTCGGGTCCTTGAGTCAGTAAAGGATGGTGCATCCGAGGGATCGTTGGACAAAGAGCAATGGAGTGGAGCCAAGGGAAGCGGACTTCAAGACATACGCAAAGGATGACATGGAGACAAGCAGTGGGCTCGTATGTATCCAAGAGACGAGAGCCAAAGGAAGAGGACTTCAAAGGGTGACTCCAAAGAGGATGAGAGTGAGTGTGTAAAAGTAGCAGTCGACTGGTAGGGACACCAGTCGACTGATCTTTCTGTGAGGTTAGAACAGCGACATCAATCGATTGGTCTGAATGACAGTCAACTGATCTTTATGTTGGGTCAAATAGAATGTAGCAGTTGACTGGTCTAAGTACCAGTCGACTAATCTGTTCAAAATACAATCGTTAAGTTAGCCGTTGGCTGGGCACCAGTCGACTGGTCTTGGTGTTAGTCGACTGGTGTCGGGGCTAAGCTATTTTGTTATCAGCTATCTCCTCTATTTAAAGAAGAGCTTAAGACTTGAGAAGGGTTACCTGTTCTATTGTGAAAAGATCCTTGCTCACTCAAGCTTCCAAGTCTACTCTCTTCCTCCGAACCATGTAAAGGTTTTGTGTTAACATTGATTTTATTGTTTCTTTCATTTTTGCTACGCATATTAACTTTGTAGGAAGAAATATGAATTGGGAGAATCGAGCTATTCACCCCCTCCCCCCTCTAGTCGACATTCAATCCTCTACAAGTGGTATCAGAGCACAAGGTCATCCTTCAACGGACTAACCGCTAAGAAGAGCAAATTCTCATCAAAATGGTTGGCTCGCACATCCAACCACCAAAATTTGAAGGAGAATTCTCTTGGTAGAAGAAAAGGATAGTGGTATTCTTCTATACCGATTTCGATATAATGTTGATTATGGAAAATGATTTTGAGATGCCTAGGGATCAAGTGATTAAGCCACTCGAAAAGATAAGATACAGCAAGAAGCAAAGGGATGATTATCTAACAAATTCAAAAGTCTTACATCATCTACTAAGTGTGCTTCCCCAACAAGAGGTAACAAGGATTGAGAGCTACACAAGTGCCAAGGATTTATGGAATAAGTTAGTAGAGCTTCATGAGGGCACATCGAAAGTAAAATTGGCAAAGAGAGACCTTCTCCAATCTCAACTTAACAACATCAAGCTTAATAAAGGAGAGAATGTATCTAACTTACATACTAGAATTAAAGAAATTCTAAAGACTAACAAGTGTAGGTGAGCAACTTTTCAACCGAGACATATCGATGAAAGCCATCAATGCTTTCCCAAGAACCACAAATTGGAGCTTAATTGTGGACTCATATCACATATCCAAGGATTTAGAGAAAAACTCTCTAGATGAATTCTTCTCAACTATGGAACTCCATGAAACTTGGATTGGAGGAGCAAATGAGGAAATCTACAAACTAAGAGGAGTAGCTCTTGTGGCAAACAAAGGAAAAGGCAACAAGAAGAAGGTCTCATCATCCGATTCGGAAGAATCAAGTGGTTCCATGGATAGTGATGAAGAGGCATATATGGTAAGAAAAATGAGAAGGGCCTTTAAATATTTTTCATCTAACAAATCTCGTAATAAGAAAAGATCAAGAAGTAAAAGTCGACAAAAGAAGAACATGTGCTACAATTGTCAAGGAGAATGACATATGAGAGATGAATGTCCTCTTTTGAAGAAAAAAAGGAAGGGAAAAAGAAGAAAGAAAAGAAGAAAACAAAAGAAAAGGGGAAGAAAGTCCAAAACTTACACTACAAGAAAAAATGCTTTTAATGACATTGAAAAGTGTCATCATATATTACTTATACTGACATTTTTGATATAGTGACATTAAGTTAAAATGTCCTCTATAGTAATGTCGTCTAAAGTCTTATCACTTATGACAATTCTTAATGTCACTATAAAATAGAAATAGTGACAATACTAATAGCATGAATAATTGTTATAGTGACAAAAAAAAGTGTCATCATAAGATTTGTAATGACATTTATACATGTTGTTTTATTATAGTAATGATGACAAATTTATATGTCCTTTAAAAGTATTTATCAAGACAATTATAAGTGTCTTGAATTTAATTTATAATCATAATAAAAAATGTCACTAATGATATTTATTATGACATTTTGAAATGTCTTCATATAAATTTTACAATGATATTTTTGTCTACAGGATTTGGTGTTCTATTGTGACATTAAAAATATCATATATTAATATATATCTCACCCATTTTTAATATTTTCAGGATATAAATATTTTCGCATATAACTAATTAACATAAACACAAATAAAAATTTTAAATTGAAATTAAAGTGTTAATCAATAATTGTCAATTTTTTTACAATACAAGACTGTCAAATTGGTCACCTCAAAAAATATCTATGCATTAATCACAATCACAAATGTACTCAATGTATTTAATTTAAGAACTAACAAAAAAAATTAAGTCTCTCCTAAAGTAAAACATAACCGAACTTCCAAACTTTGTTGTATCTTCAATCTTCAACCATCACATCTTTAACAAAATCTAATATTTTTGTCACCTACAAAAAAAACATATATTAATTATTTTGTGTAAATGAAATAAAATTAAAGAAGTATATAATAAAGAAAAAAATGTATCTTAACGTGTTTCGGCGAAGGAACTAAAATAAGAAACAATTATACTACGAAAAACATGTTAAACCTATGTAAAACTGTCCAACCTGTGTAAAACTATTGACATTGATAATGATGCTGCCTGCTACACCAATTGTCTGCAAAGTTGCACACCGAGCAGTTGCAAAGGCTCTTCCACGACAGATGCACACTGAGCAAACTATTAACATTGCCTGTAACACATTGGCAACCTCTTCCACGGCAGATGTCAGATGCACACACTGAGCTGAAAAAACTTAACAAGTATCCCAACAGGTGGTGGAGTAAGAGCAGTTAACAAACTCAATTGGCAACCTCAATTTGCATCCTTCGTATGAGGTCCTTGGCACTATCAGATATCATTAGCCATGGGTCAGAATCAAAATCAATGACTCCCTTCAGAACTGCATCAAATATCCCTTGTTGTGTTTCTGCATGAAAAGAAACATGAATGAAACCCATCTAAGAGTTGATATGATTACTACAAAACTAAGAATGAATACCAAGAAGAAAGTGATAAAATCAGAATTGTACCAGCCCAAAAGGGTGGCACCCCATATAATTATATGTATAAAATCACTCCTGCAGTCCAGACATCAGCTGACCTGAGGTTACAGGAAACTCAATTTATACTGCTACAATCTCAGTCGAAGATCAGTAATGCTTATAAAAAAAAAGAAACAATTGCATAATCAACGTTGTCCTCCAAAAAGACAGTCATGATCTGATCATCAAGAAACTGCTCGTTTGATTTACCCCATAGAAACCAAGCTAAGACGAGGAAAATAAAAATGATAAAGCAGCATGCACTAATGTTATAGTCAATCCAGAGTAATCCAATCCAGTTTGACTTGTTCATTTGACGTGACCAATTATGGATTGAGTTTGAATGATTGGCTTTTCACCAACCATAGTATGGAACCATCCGTTTAATGACAAGCAGGTATTCAGATCGTGATAGAATTTATCAACATATTCCAATCACGGACATCTTGGAAGAGACGAATTTATCATCATATATGGTAAACTAATAAATTATAAGTACCTGGCTTGAAGAAGACTGAGAGGCCAAAATCTATGGCCTTGAGCGAGGAATCATCATCCTTGTCCCCAACAAGAAGTTCTCCGGCTTGAGATCTCTGGCTTAATTTATATTTCATTTATAAAGCTTATACACTTGGGCAATGCATGAGTGTTCTTCCCCATCAAAGACTAGGAAGTATGAACTGAGAAGATAGCTAGGTAATGTGATATTTCCGCAAGTATATGAAATATTATCAAATAATGAAAAGATATCGAAACTGGAAGTGGAACTGAAACTAGTAAATTAGAGCTTACAAGCCGATGAGTTTGTTATATTGGACTGCTTGAGAGGCTGCTTCCTAAGCCATGCATGCATGCTTGAAAGGCAAAGCAGGCAAAATATACAAGATGATAGCAAATAAAGCATCCAATGGCATCAGCGTTTGAAGAACCTTTGAAATTTGATGTTTTCTGAACCTAGTGCATTTCTGAGCCCGGCATAACCATTTGCTATTCGGAATGCATTAATTCCTTCCTTGTTGTTCCGAATCAAAGATATATAAATAAGCATAAAAAGAAAATTAAAAAAAATATTCCCATGGTATTGACATGTAGAATTTATCTGAGTTTTTTTTTATGATAGTGAAACATAGCTAGCAAAAGAAACTTACAAGATATTGCACCAAGTACTTTTGTGCGAACAGTTAGATCAGGATCTGATACAAAATTTGACAGGAGAGGCGTATCATAGATGAATAGGCTTAAAAATTGCAAGCAACTACCATTCGTTTATGACTCACACATAGATATTTAGTTATGTTTCAGAGTTTTGACATAACTGAACTTAACCAATACAAATGAATCTGTACAACTGAAAACAAGACAGAACATTTTAGAAGAAAAAAAGGACAATAGCACTAACCATTTGCCATATCAATAGATTCAACAAGCTCTTGAAGCTCAGCCAACATATCTGCAAGAACAAAAATGATACAAGGAATTAGCGTACTAGAAAAATCAATACTGCAGTGAGAAAAGGAAAGTATTTTGTTTTCTTGCACCTACTCTGTGAAGTCCTTCAGTAAATGAGCTCTTGAAGTTCATTATGGGAATATTACATTTACAGACCCTTACCCCCTTACCCTTGTACTATAAGTTATTCACAAATAAATCCCTATAATAACATTAAGGTCCCTAACAAGGAACAAATCTTAGAACCCAAAATATGTAGTGTGCACCTCTTTTTAATGGTTATTTTCAACAATATCTACTTGTCTCTTTTAGAAATTGAATTGAGCATGCATCAAGTGGTTCTCTCAGTGACAAGCCACTGGAGCACTCTGAATAAGATGATCAAAAGAATTATAGAAATTTATTTGTATCATATAAATACAAGGCTTATAAAATCATTAATTTAGAAAACTATTAGGATAGAAATGACTAACCACATTGTATGTGCGTGTTTAAGTTAATAATTTAGAGATAAAAATGGAAAAGAATATAAAAACTTAAAACAATCTTATAACATCTTTGTGATGTTGGGGTCTTGGGGAAGCTCCCATAATTTTCAGATTAGGCCACCATGATGCAAACAGGGGATAGCAAAGGTAAAAACTAAAAGAAACAAGCAGAGTATTCCAACAAATTTGACAATTGTAATATGATCCTATCCCACTATTGAGCTGTATGTATGGTTGTATCACTGGTAATATTAGATTATTTAGCCTTTTTAAGTTATATTAATAAGATTTTTTTATCTTCTTTTAACCTTCACAACATCAACTCTAAAACTTCAAAAATAATTGAAGCAACTTGTCAAACAATGAGATTTACATGAACATGTTCGTACCATTTATAACACATTCTATCATTTTATCATCTACCAATGTTACAAACCGCTCCTTAAGAATAGCAACAGTTTAGTTGGTGTTATGTTGCCGATTCTCATCCATAGCGACATATTGCGGCTCTCCATCGCTCTACATTGAATCAGGAATATCTGTTAAGGAAGAGCATTCAATGTTTAGCCTACATGCACCTACCCTAAAGAATCTTGACTACCTTGCTGCTTGCTTTGATTCATCTTATTCTGTTGAATATCATTTATTTCCCTTTGATCATGCCATCATGTTAGCTAAGATTCTTGTTGATATTTCTTATCGTGGTTATTTTACTATTGTACTTGTTATTTTCATGTGGTTCATATGAAGTAACGTAGGTTAACTTAGTTTTTTTATTATCTTGTTGCACGACATGATGTCCCTTGGATTTTATAGTAGATTGCAGTGAGACCTTTGACAAATAGAATGCTTTCTGGACCAATCTAGTAGATATGCAGGTCTCAACTATCCAAGGCACCAACCCAATTTGTATCAAGCAAACTCCTCACCCAAACACCCATGGTATCCCTTATGAACAATTCACAAATACAAACCAAATACAAATTCCTAACCGGACCATCAAAACAACATACCTCTCATAGCTAAGATCCCAAACAAAGCAACCACGCTCAACTAACCTATCCAATTCTCTAAAACCTCCTCCACCTAGAACAGCCACAAATCAAGTAGAAGTAAACAAAACCCAAGCAAAATGGCATATACACCACCCTAAACTCACGGCATCAAAAGCCAATCCAAACCAATCATCATGTCCATCCAAAACTTGAGACTAAGACAAAATCCAACAGAAACAACCACAACACCACCTCTACAACTGAAAAGCTACCAAGGAACAATATCGGAATAAAGATCTGTTACAAATTACTGATTCTAGCAACGCAAATACCCAACCAAGCATCCTAACAGATTTCAACATAAGAAATCCAACTCCAACAGAAAGCAATTCTTACCTCTGCTCAGCGCACAGCAATGGCGAAGAGGGAAGAAGAGGAAAGTGATCACCGACTTTAACTCAGATCGGTGCGCGAGGAAGAAGCTTCGCGAGATGGCCCGGCGATCAGAGAGACATCGGATGGGGGTCGATTCAATTGGACTAGAACCTCAAAGAAGGTAGTGAAGGGGAGCACACAATGGTCGACGACGGTGCTCTAGGAAAAGGATCAAGCTTGATAGGTGGCGGATCTTGGCGTCGGGCGATCGGAACAGGGATAGGAAGAGGGCGACGACGTGGGAGAGGAGAGGGATCCGAGCGGAGAAGTCGGTGCTTCTGTAGGACTTGGAGACTAGTGTCCATTGCTCGCCGATAATCCGGAGGAGGCAGCGAAGGCAGCGCGACGTCGGTCGATCGCCATGGGTGAAGAAGAGTCGGCGAGGATGGGGTTCGGCCGGAGAAACTAGGGCACGGGGATTTAACAGAGGAGAAACTAGGTTCGCGCGGTGCGATTTAGGATTCGCGCTGCGATTTGGAGTATTGGCGCTGTAATTTTTTTAGAGGGATCGAAAAGAGCATGTAAGCGTTCGTGCGGTTAATTAATTTGGAAAAAAATTAATTAAACAAATTAAATATATAATTTATTTAAATGAGAAAACATTTATGTTTATAAAGGCATTTATAAAATGTGTCATGATAAAAGGTCTAATCAGATATTTTATTTATAAAATTAATCTGTTTTAATAAGTGTCATTATAATTAGTTTATAATGACATTTACTATTAAATGTCATAAAATAAATGTCACAATAGGTCATTTTTCTTGTAGTGAACTACTTTAGATATTCATTTTTCACTCTATAATATATTAATTTTCTTATAATTTATCATATCTTTATTTTTTCTCTCGATGTAATATCCACTTTTCATTATCCAATCCATTCCCTTTATTTTTTTTCTCCTAAATTGAATAATATTTTAATATTTAGGGAATGGATTTCAATCTCCAAATTTAAAGTACTACTAGTATGAAATCCGTACGATGCACCGGAATCTTACGCAATTCAAATATCATATTTAGTGATAATATATATATGTCAATTTTTATTATTAAATAAAAAATTAAAATGAAAAGTAATTTTATTTCATCATGGATTCATGTCAATATAAGATATAGTATTATTTTTTATAATATAAGATATTAATGGTGATCATAGTAGCAAGCTACTGTGATGGGTAATCCCTCATATAAAAATTAATTTAAAATCAAAGTGGGCCAATGACCCACATATCAGATATTAAACTGATAAGAACAGATACTACACTTGATCTTAGCCAAAAGGTCAAGAAAGGTATGAGTGGCTTTACCATTCTTTGTCGATTTTTATAATTGCTCTGTGTATAATTCGCCTTGGTAACTTCAGATGTGGGACTATCATTTTTCTTACATCAAAATTAGTTTTAAATTTGATAATTATTTTTTTAATATTTTAATTTTGGATTAAGATCTGAATATTACTTTTTAGGATTTGTAATTATATATTTTCTTTTGAATTTGTATTTTTATTTATAAATTTTTTATTTAGAAAATATATATTTGGTTTAGGCGGGAAACCTAAGCTCCCTGTGAATGCAATGTCTGCATGCAAAACTGTGTTTTATAGATATTAACTAGTATAATACCCGTGCGATGCATGGGAATCTTACACAATTCAAATAACATGTTTAGTGATAATATATATGCCAATTTTTATTATTAAATGAAAAATTAAAATGAAAAGTAATTTTATTTCGTCATGGATTCATATCAATATAAGATATAATATTATTTTTTATAATATAAGATATTAATGGTGATCATAAGTTTTATAAGGGTGGTGGATATGGATGCGATCTAAAGGGTCTAGGTTCTTTATTAAATAGTTTGATAATTTGTAATTATCTTTGTTAATTTCCTCTATCATATTGAGTCAAAATCACCATATATGATGAAATATATATTTTATCAATGGATCCTCTTAAGATTTGCTATGGACAACCCACGTGACTTGAGTAAAAAATAAAAGATGGAATACATAATTTATTAATCGATCCTCTTAAGATTTGCTATGGACAACCCACGACAGATCGTCTTCCCCCTCATCCGTTTTATCAATGATAGAAGATTATTGTAATTAAAGAATTATGTTATGGACAGTCCACGACAGATCATCTCCCCCCTCGTCCGTCAAGCCTGGTATTATTTTCAATTATTCTAAATCAACATCTGGGATCTTAAACCCACCCATCTATTTAACACTTGATATTTTGCTTTGATAGGGGTGTGTCAGGCATGTGCTATAGTGCAACACACATGCGACACATGAACACCCTAATAACAAGCTACTGTGATGGGTCATCCCCCATATAAAAATTAATTTAATATCAAAGTGGACCAATGACCCACATATCAGATATTAAACTGATAAAAACAGATACTATACTTGATCTTAGCCAAAAGGCCAAGAAAGGTATGAGTTGCTTTACCGTTCTTTGCTCATTTTTATAATTGCTCTGTGTATAATTCGCCTTGGTAACTTCAGATGTGGGACTATCATTTTTCTTACATCAACTTAAGGGAAACTAAAGGCCAATATTTCATTATAATTAAATTAAATATATTTTTTATATACTTTACTGTAATCATTATAACTTATTTAAAATATTAAATTTGGAAATTTTAAAATACAATTTCAAATTAAAATTTGAAATTATCTTTTTTGAATTTGATAAATTATTTTTTAAAATTTTAATTTTGGATTAAGATCTGAATTTTTTTAGAATTTGTAATTATATATTTTCTTTTGAATTTGTATTTTCAAGATTTATGATTTTATTTTATGAATTTTTAAAATTTGAAGAATAAGAAGATATAGTTGTTGGATCGAGAGAACCGATAGAGGGGGGGTGAATATCGGAAAGCGTTCGGATTTAAGATAGAGAATTTGCACAGCGGAAGATTAAAACATACAACGCAAACACAGTTATTTTTTACTTGGTTCGGAGCCTAGGTCAACTCCTACTCTAAGGCCCACGATCGTTGATCGTTTACTTTGGGCAATTCTATATGAGGCACAAAAAATAGTTTACAGTTTTGAGTTACAAATATAGCACAGTAAACTTAACAAATAAAAAGAAAGCTCTTCTTTTACCGACGTCCGATGTAGGTTGTCTTTTTCGGAGCAGCAGGACGTCGTCGGCTCGAGTTGGGAGGTTTCCGGAGCGAGGCGTGAGAGCAGAAGAGCGTAGAAGCGTTGATTGAAAGTGTTGTCTCTAAAGCCTGGGGTCGAGGGCCCTTTTATAGGCCCTGGGGTCGCCCGAAACGTCGGGGGCCCCCCCACGTGTCACTCGATCCGTCTCGGCCTCGGTCAGCTTCTGATCCCTTCAAACTCGGGATCAGATCTTGACCGGGGCACCCGGGACGCTGGGGGCGCCCGGGTTGACCGGGTCAAACTTTATCCCTTGGCTTCGCTGGCTTGAGCTTGATGACTTGCTATTGGGGGCGCCCGGAGCGCTGGGGGCGCCCGGAGCACGGGGGCGCCCGGGAGTTGAGATGTCGAAGCTTGCTTTGCTTTCTTGTGTGTTTGTGTTTACCTTGGGGGCGCCCGGGACACTCCGGGCGCCCTGGTCAGCTGTTGCCTCGTTCCTTTGAGGCTCTCTGAGCTGCAGACACTCGTTCCTTCGGTCCTGCATCCAGGGTTAGTCCAAAACACAATAAAACAATAAAATATTAGTTTATACAGCCTTAGCTGTCTTGGTTCTGACTTTGGGCCTCCAAAATGGAACCCTAGGTCGAACCGACGCCTACTGTTCCCTCGACGGGGAACGCATCCTCACCTACTCCTCTCGGGAGAATGTACCTGATGCCAACCGCTCCTTTGGTTGGACTTTTGCCTGGCGGTCCTTTGCCAGGTCTTGGATACCGAGCTGTCCTTCGCCCGGTGCCTAGTATTCCTTCGCTAGGGCTTTGTATCCTGGCATTCCTTCGCTAGGTGCCTAGCAGCCCTTCGCTAGGACTTTGTTTCCTGGCAGCCCTTCGCCAGGTGCCTAATAGCCCTTCGCTAGGACTTTGTTTCCTAGCAGCCCTTCGCTAGGACTTTTCCTGCACACTTGAGTAACATTATTTGATCACAAATAACACTTAACTTTGAACCCTTTGCCAATATCAAAACAAGGTTCGACATGGTGCTTCCTGTACCAACAATCTCCCCCTTTTTGATTTATGGCAACACAATTCAAAGTTAAGTAAAAATTATAACAGTTTAAGCACGAAGGTTAAGACCAATGAAACATGGCAATTCTTAACAGTCTAATACCAATGTAATTTGAACAGAAAAAAAAATTCTCATACTCATACTCCCCCCTGAATATAAAACATAATTCTTAACTTTAACCTTTCCTCCCCCTTTGACATATATCAAGAACAAACATGGGTGAACAAGGTATCTAATAGGGATTTTTGAGTTTTTCTAAGTGTTTTATGTTTTTGACAAAGTGTTTTTCAAAAATATAGTAAAAGCATTTTTAAAACTTGTTACACTTAGATAATTTTCCATTATGAAAGGTTTTGCAAGCCTAAATTTTGTTTAAAAAATTCAATTTTGAGAATTGGGAAAAAATAAAAAAAATTTACACACTTAGAAGAATTTGCTTGGAAATACTTTGTGTATTTTGAAAAACAAAATATTTAAGAAATTTCTAGACAAGTTTTTCACCAAAAACTTTACTTAGAAACATTTGCCAAAATTTTCACAAAGTTTTTTTTACTCAGACAAATTTTGTTTACTAAGAAGAATTTTACCATGCACTTAAAAAAATTTTGAAACACTGAGAAATGCTTAGAAATTTTTAAAGCACTTTAAAAAAATTAAACAAAATTTCCTTTATCTCTCCCTTAATGTGAAAATTTTCTCCTTATTTTTTAGATCATTTCTAAGTTCAGTTTTGAAAAAAAAAAAGTATTTTGAAAAGCTTCTGAGTATCACAAAGGAAATTCTAAGTTAAGAACAACTCGAAGTTTTCAATAAAGTTCTTTTGAAAAGGAAAAAAGTTTAAGGAAGAATTTAATTTTCACTTTTTCTACTCTCCCCCTTAATGTGAAATTTTTCTCCTTATTTTTTAGATCATTTCTAAGTTCAGTTTTGAAAAAAAAGTATTTTGAAAAGCTTCTGAGTATCACAAAGGAAATTCTAAGTTAAGAGCAACTCGAAGTTTTCAATAAAGTTCCTTTGAAAAGGGAAAAAGTTTAAGGAAGAATTTAATTTTCACTTTTTCTACTCTCCCCCTTGGCCATATATCAATAAAGAATTCTTGAAAAATATATTTTGAAAGAAGTTTTAAGGAGAAAGTTTGTGTATCAGAGCCTATGAGTTTTGAAAACATAAAAGTACTTAGTATAATTCTTGAAGGCATAGCAAAAAAGCTTAAATGTCCAGATTAAATCCATTTTGAAGAGTATTGTGCAATTCTGAAAAATATTTTGTATTTGTAAGAAAGTATTAGAAAGATTTTCCTTAAAAAAAAGATTTTTCAAGTACATTTAAGATTATGATTTGAAACACATAAGTACTTTTAGAAAAGTATTAGACTTTGAAAAATATGAGTACTTTTTGAAACGTATTAGACTTTGAAAAATATAATATTTTACTTGACTAGGTTTCTTTTCTAGTTTGACACAATCCTAGGAAGCCTTGTTGACTACAAGGACATTTTCCTAAGTGCCCTGGAAATTCTCTAACCCAAGTAAATATTATTTCAAAAACAATTTCATAAGCCACAACAATAATTGTATTTTGAAAGACTTAAATTTTCAGCAAGGATTTTGAAGATATAGTTCATGAAAATAAGTTATTAAATAATTCTTTTGACCTCCCTCTAAACTTGACTCAGTCCTGGGATGCTTGTTGACCACATGTACTCTTCCTCTAAGCCTTTAGGGTTTAGTTCAGATCAAAGGAATTATCTAATAATTTCAACAAAGATGATTATCAATAAAAACTTTTTAGAAATTCTTCTTTTGATTCAGTCTCCCCCTAAATTTGACACATCCTAGGAGTCCTTGTAGATCATTAAGTAGACCTCCTTTGTGTCTTTAGGGTTTATCAGAATCAAGAGAATAGTTTTGAATAAAAGTATGGTAAAAGAAGATAATTTTAGAAAATTCAATTTGGAATGAAGAGAATTATTTTTAAAGAATAAGTCCCGAAAATAAAATTTGAAATGACAATGGTATTTTGAAATATAGTATTTTTGAGCTTCTTCTAATTTGATCTCCCCCTAGATCTGACATAGTCTGGCTTTTATCTAAGTTCCTTAAGGGGTTTTAGTGTTGAGCAAGTTTGACTATGTTGACTAGGATTGACTTTTTTGACCAAGTTTGACTAAGTTGACTATGTTTGACCAATCAATAACTAAATCAAACAAGCCCTAGATTATATTTAAAATGAGTCTATTGAAATATTTAACATGAAATTAAAAAAATGTTAGAATTGAAAGAGTAGGGTACCGAAAACTGAAAAAAAGAGATAATTTTGAATAACTTTTGAAAACATTTTTTATTTAAAAAGATAGTGAATTATGCTTTTAGGTCCTAGATGTCTCACCCAGTTCTACATGATCAAGCATGTTAACCTTATGGGTTTTGTGAGACAAAAATAGAAGTAAGGATTTTACTTTGAAAAATCATGATTAATTTTGAAAAACTGAATTAACTTTGAAAACCATTTTAATGAATTTTAGCTTTATTTTGAAAAAGTAGTTGAGTCTAAGATCAATTGAAATTTGTGTTAGATTTGAATTTGACAAGAAGTAACTTGAATTTGAATTTCAAAAATTGGCTTCCAGGTCTTAGCGAGGCACTAGGCCTTCGTTGGCCGTAGCCTTATTGGATCATCAACCCTTTCCTAGACAAAGCCTTTTAGTGAAATTTCATCTTCAAAATTACTTTTTGATAAATTCTGGTCTAACTAGTTTGGGTCTTGGATCGGTAGCTTCGGCTAGTTCCGCCAAAATGGCTTCCCTAACGTACTATCATCTCACCTCCACCCAATACTATGTTGTTCAAATTTCAGTTAAACCGTTTTAGTCCTTATCTAACCAGTCCTAATTCTAAGCAAAAATAAATAACTAAAATAAAAGCAACATACAATTAAAGCAAACAAGAAAAAATGATCTAAGTTACATCATAATCGAAATAAAACTCTGGTTTATTCAAATTAACCATGTTATTTGAGATAAATGTTCGATTTTCAGGTATTGAAAATTTACCTTTTGATTCCCGGTTGGGAATCTCCCCCTTGATACTTGTCATCATTCTTCTTTGTTTCTTTATCATCTTGTAGTGAACACGAGTCAACCGGACCAGTTTGTGTCGATCTCCTCCATTGTCTTCTGATTCCGAGTCTGAGTCGGACTCGGGTACAGGTTGAGGCTTCTTCTTTGATGGTTCTCTTGGAGCTTTTCCTGCAATAGAAATTACACCTTCCTCGACCATTACAGCATTTGTTTGATTACTTAATTGTAATTCAAAAAAAGATTCAAAATTGGTTACCATTTTTGTCTCAGTCAATTCGTCTTCTGACTCTGGTTTGGATTCGTGTTCAGACTCTGACTCGGCTGTTTGTGCTTGGGCCGAAAATGCAAAATCTTCTTGGATCTCAATATTGGAGCTCTCTTCGTGTAGATTGATTAGCTTTTCCTACATCTCCTTGGCACAGTTGAAGGATCCGACCCGCTTCAGTTCTTCTTTGGTCAGGCCGCATTGTAAGATTGATGTAGCCCTTGCATCTGTCTCGATCTTCCTCAGAGTTGGTTCATCCAGTTTGTCCCAAGTGATTGATGTTCCTTCTTCTGTGGGGAATGTGAACCCCGTTTGGATTATCAACCATAAATCCAGATTGGCCTTCAGATGGAACTCCATTAGACTTCTCCAGGAATTGAAGTTCTCGCCGGAGAATAACGGTGGACGGGCACTGTTCCATTCTTGGTTGGCCATTTAGTTTAACCTCGTACAGAAAAGAAGTAACAAAAATATACCAAGACTTGGTCTTGGATTAGTAGTGCGGGAGAAGGGAAAAATTAGCTCAAAATAAATATTGCACGAATTTCAAGGTGGAATAATAATAAAATAATAAAAACAATTTATGACAAATTTTTAAAAATATTAATTTTGTCAATTCTGATTAATGATGAAAAGTTAAAAATTTAATGTTAAAAAAATGCTCGAATTAAGGTAGCACGAATTTCGAGGAAAATATTAAAATAATAATAAAAAAAGGTTTATGACAAATTTTCAAAAATTATTCGTTTTATCAATTTTGACTTATAGTGAAAAAATGAGAATTCAAAATTGAAAAAATGAAAATTCAAAATTGAAAATGAATTCTGATTATTCGTTTTATTTATTTGAAAATAAAAAGCGAGACTGATCGAGTGGTGTTGATTAACAAAAAGAAAGGAAATAAAATAAAAAATTTCATAAATCCGAAAAACTCTCAAACTGGTGGTTGCACCAAATTTGAGCTTCCCCGCTCTGATACCACTTGTTGGATCGAGAGAACCGATAGAGGGGGGGTGAATATCGGAAAGCGTTCGGATTTAAAATAGAGAATTTGCACAGCGGAAGATTAAAACATACAACGCAAACACAGTTATTTTTTACTTGGTTCGGAGCCTAGGTCGACTCCTACTCCAAGGCCCACGATCGTTGATCGTTTACTTTGGGCAATTCTATATGAGGCGCAAAAAACAGTTTACAGTTTTGAGTTACAAATATAGCACAGTAAACTTAACAAATAAAAAGAAAGCTCTTCTTTTATCGACGTCCGATGTAGGTTGTCTTTTTCGGAGCAGCAGGACGTCGTCGGCTCGAGTTGGGAGTTTTCCGGAGCGAGGCGCGAGAGCAGAAGAGCGTAGAAGCGTTGATTGAAAGTGTTGTCTCTGAAGCCTAGGGTCGAGGGCTCTTTTATAGGCCCTGGGGGCGCCCGGAACGTCGGGGGCGCCCCCCCCTCCCCACGTGTCACTCGATCCGTCTCGGCCTCGGTCAGCTTCTGATCCCTTCAAACTCGGGATCAGATCTTGACCGGGGCGCCCGGGACGCTGGGGGCGCCCGGGTTGACCGGGTCAAACTTTATCCCTTGGCTTCGCTGGCTTGAGCTTCGATGACTTGCTATTGGGGGCGCCCGGAGCACTGGGGGCGCCCGGGAGCACGGGGGCGCCCGGGAGTTGAGCTGTCGAAGCTTGCTTTGCTTTTTTGTGTGTTTGTGTTTATCTTGGGGGCGCCCGGGACACTCCGGGCGCCCTGGTCAGCTGTTGCCTCGTTCCTTTGAGGCTCTTTGAGCTGCAGACACTCGTTCCTTCGGTCCTGCATCTAGGGTTAGTCCAAAACACAATAAAATAATAAACAAAAATGGATTTTAACATCTAAAATAATCAACAAAAATGGTACTTATCAACTCCCCCACACTTAACCTTGAGCGTCTCGCGAAACAACTAAATATGTATCCCTTAGGTTTTCTAAAGCATAATTAGAAGCAAATGAAAAGAAATTACCTAGGGTTGTCAATTCTCATAAATCTAAGCTCTATGGATTAGTATCTTATCCTTAAATCAACAACTTAGCCTTTTCATCAATCATGAGTCATTGAGATGAATTTAAATCACTAGCCTTTCAAGGAAAATATTGGTGGCTCTCTACTTAAATTCTAACTTGATGATGGAAGTGGAGCTCACTCAAACACACATGCTTCTTGCACTACCATATGCTTGCTTATTATCTAATCTCCATCATTAATCATGATTGGGATCAACAACTATAAAAACAAGTGAAATCATGGAAAATGGTGAGAAATGGAATAAAATCAAGGAAATGGAAAAATTGATGGAGTGGAGGACTTGGTTGATCAAAAATGTTTCCAATGTGCTTTGCCCCATCTTTACAGTCCTCTAGTGATATCACAAATGTGGTGGAGTTAATCTTGAATAATTGCCTTTGAATTGAATGAAAAACCCTTCCTTGGTCTAATGTGCCAAGTTTCCCAATTTCGTGACAACTTTGTTTCTTTCTTCTCTCACTTGGCACAAAAATTTTTTCGACATGAATTGCATCCTTTTTCGACATGAATTGCATCATTGATACAAATTTCTTCCAAATCACTAATCACTTCCCCACACTTAATTCTTTGTCCATCTCGGGCAAAACATCATTAAGAAGCATCCCAAGCAAACAAATCCATGGAAAATTTGGGGTTAAGATTAGGAATAAGGAAAGACAAATGGAAAAGATATGATTTTTGCCAAAATTGAATTGGAAAGGTAAACAAATAGATTAGCCTCTATAGATGTGATCCGATCATTGAAATATGATTTTGAAAGAACCTAAGTAAGTTCTAGAGTACAATCACATGTGTGTCACAAATAATAGGCTAATTCTCACTAGGTAAAAATAATTCATCTTAATTCATCAATTAAGAATCTAAAACCAAGTAGTACTCAAGCATCCAAGATTTCATTCATTGGCTCAACCCTAAGTTTTGACAACCAAATTTAATTTGTTTTCAAAGAGATTCTAAAATGCTAATGAGATAACCTAGAGGGATACATTTATTCCTAATCTTTGGAAGAAAAAGTGCTAAAAGGAAATAACAAGGTATTTACAACGACTCCTATGCATTCTACTCTACTCATGTATTTATTAGCAAGAAAATTCCACTTCTAGAAAGCATGGAAATGAAAAATGCAAGAAAAGAAAATACAAGCAAAAAAAATCTCCCCTTTATTTCTGGTGGACGGAGTCTATCCAGAAGGAGCCTCCAACGTGGTAGTGGAGGTGTCTGGGTGGCTGAGAGAGCTAGGACTCCCCCACACTTGAACTTTGCAGAATTATGCTCCGGTGGCCGAAGGCGATTCAGATATAATATCCATTGAAGGAATGGAGGGCTATGGATTAAAGTAAGATCATCTCCTCCTTCTTTCTGCCTTTCAGAAGTCCTTCCAGGAGGCTGGAGTCTGTTCAGTTGGAGCACCCACTCCTGAAGTCTTCTGGACCCTGCAAAACCATGTAATACCTCTCTCAAGCGTGCAGGGTCAGAAGGAAATAAAATAATGTCAGTATCTGCATGAAATGAATCCAAATCTGCATCATGTTCAATTAAATCAATGCTTGGTGCCTCAATAAATTTTTCACAATTATTTTCAGCATAAGATATATCCAAAGACTCATCACAACAATTAACAACACTAGGCACTTCTAAAAAAATTTCACACTCAGCATTTACATCCAATGTATCACAACATGTTTCATTTTCAACCAATTCAACACTAGGTACCTCTAGAGATTTTTTACAATTATTTTCTACAAAAAATGTATCTACAAGTGTATTACAAACAATAAGATCAATTTGAGGTACCTCTATGCAATATTTAGAGAAATTTGGAGGAGTATTTACCTGATCGTGGTGAAAAATACCTGGAGGTTCTACAGAAGTAGATGTATCCATGTTCTCCTCCTGGTCATGTTCATGCTCCTCTTCAGCCTCAGGCTCTGGTGGACAATCAACTGGTGATCCTTGGGTGCTTGCTTCCACCATGCAAGTCCCTACACTTCCTGGTTCATCATTTAAATCTTGTGGTGGTCCCTGGGACTTTGTGCAATCCCCTACACCTATGGAATCATCTGATTGTTCTGATCTTTGGGCTTTTATCATATTCAATCGATCTTGAATGTTTTGAAACCATTGTTGTTGTTGTTCTTGAAAAGTTTGCTGTTGTTGTTGGATTTGTTGACACATCTCCATAATCCTTTGGTGTAGAGCCTCATCCCAATCAGGATCATCAAAACCTCCTTGATTAAATTGCTGAAAATTTGGTTCACAAGTTGGTGGAGATGGCTGAAAATTGTAGCTCTGAAATTCTTGGATCTGAGGTTGAAATTGTGGTGATGAAAACTCAAATTGAGGGGGCTGAAAATTCTGATTTTGTTGTTGGAAATTCTGAAATGGTGGCTGCCCATGCTGAGTTTCTGGCTGGAAATTGGGCTGAAATTGCTGAAATGATGGCTGCCCAATCTGAAAATTCTGGAATAATGGCTGAATTGGCTGAAAATCCGGCTGAATTGTTGGAATTGCGGTTGAAATGGTTGTGGTGGCTGAAATTGTTGACATGGTAGCTGAAATTGCTGAATTTGTTGATCGAAACTCTGAAATTGTGGCTGCCCTTCCTGAAATTGTTGGAAATTTGGTTGACTTGGCTGCTGAAATTGGAAAGGCTGACTTGGCTGACAATTAGGCTGAAAAAACTGATTTGGTTGTTGAAAATTTGCACAGGAATATTGGAAATCTTGATTTGGTTGCTGAAATTGTTGGAATTGTTGACACGGCTGCTGGTAAGTAGATGGAAACATTCTGAACTGGCAGTCCTGTCACAAAACAAGAAAAATGGCAGCAACCGTATACAAAAATAAAGCACAATAAAACAGAACCCAATGATATATCCAAAAGTACTCAAGCAAAAATCAAACAAATCAACTAGTTGCTTCCCCGGCAACGACGCCAAAAATTTGATCGCCCCGAATCTACTAGATTAAATTGTCATGAAAGTTGGGACCATCAGATTTAAATGTGAATGAATGCTGGAAACCCTTTTACAATCAAAATCTAAAAATGTAATATAAGGGCCACAGGTCGTATTTTTCTCGGGGACTAGTTGACGTTGTTTGATTCACGCTTGTATTTAGGTGTCGTTTGTTAATTTGGGTTTCGAATGAAATATGGGTTCTGTTTCACTTGGAAAGGGAAAAGCTATGAAAAGAAAAACCACGCAATTAAGGGAGCTACACAAGAAGTTGGCACTAAAGAATTCGTCACATGATGGATTTAGTCAACCAACTAATGAAACTTTGCAAACTTCGGGAAATTAAAGCTAACATCGAAACTCACTAATGCAGATTCTTTTGCTTTAAGGATTGCAATTCAAAACAACCAAATGTCAAGCAATCTATAGACAAATTGATACAAAGTCAATTCCAACTCTTACTTGATACAAAATGGAAGAAAATTGAGACAAACTTGATAATAAGGAAAGAACTCACGTGCCCAAAAACTTTGCAGCTGAATGGTATTCGAAACAAACTTAGTTACAAACAAACTGCACATCAACTATCTTAATATGTCTCACTTGATACAATTTCACATGCTATAGAAACAAATTCGAAACTGGGCAGAATTTAGCATAACTGTCTACAAAACAATCAAAGCAAATGGATTCGTATACTTCAATCTAATCTGTAGATAAAGCTCAGGAAACACTAGGTTGCTTGACACATAATTCAGAAGTGCTAGACTAAGCATTTGCAGCCATTAAACTGATCTGAAGGAGGAAAAGTGCAGAATTGGCAGCAAAAATTCAGAACAAGGGCTGAAATTCAGAAGTCGATTTAAACAATGAAAGCATTGCTGTGAATGCAATGATATGCAGAGATGATGGAAGACATACAGACTCCAACAGACTAATCAAAATAGCTGTTGAATAACTTGACACAATCACACATGCAAAAGCTGCAGAAAACTGCAGAAACGTTCAGCATTTCAGAAATATGCAGCAGGTATTCAGCTACAAGTTGGATACAAATTTAAATCATCAGCTGGTGTGAAGGTGAAGTAGGCAAATCAGATGCAGACTTTAGGAATCAATAAATGCAGAAACCAATTCAATTGAACCAAACTTGCCGAAACCAATGTGCAGAAATAAACTGCTCACAACTGAAGCAAACTCATTGCGAATGGAGCTGATACCAAGTGCTAGAGTTCACTTAGAATTGAGTTTAACTTGGTACAACTCTAAGTTGAATAATTATTTGAGACAAAGACAAGAATTAATTGCTGGAACGCAGGAAAATAAATCTGAGTTTCAGAAATGAGTTGCGAAGAAACTGAAATTGAAAACTGCAGCAATGAAATCGAAATTCAGAATTAACCAACTAAACACAAGCCGAATTCAATTGCACAGCACACTAAGGTCTTAGTTTGCTTCAGGAATGGAAACTAAAATGAACTAATTGCAAAGTTACTGATACTCAGGAAAATAAGTCTGATACGCAGGATGAGAAAAACAGGGAAAAGCAGACACAATTTGATACGCAGGCTAAAGACAGAAAGTAACTGAAATTAAACACAACTATCCACTAGAAAAGCTTCCTAAACTACTCAATTTGAAGGAGTAAAGCTAGATTACAGCTGGAACAATGAATTAAACCAAGTTAACCAATTCTGAAATTCGAAAACAGTAACTAAACTAGGCTGAAACGAAATTTACAGCTAAAAGAGACTGAAATTAAACTATCTAAGCTACTCCTCAACCATTCCTCAACTCAAGAGCTCCTTGGTCGTCAATCAAGGGAGAACCTCGGACCCGCAAGCTCCGCAAATCAGTGAAGATACGTCTCTGCTACTGAAACAGATCAAACTATGCCCAAACTGAAATTCAGCTCCGAATTCTTCAAACTCGCTGTGGTGGCTTGCGATTTGGATTTGGGATTGACCGAGACCTTCCAGGGAACCCCTCTGGTCAGCTCGGATGCAGTGGAAATGGAATACAGCTGAGTTTGTTGAAGTCGGATAGCAGACTGCCGAAACCTCGCGCAACCTTGCTATTGAGCAAGAATCCAATCTGAAACCTCACTGAGAACTCTTCACTAACCTAGCCCTTGCTCTGATGATGAAATTGAGGGATCGCGCCTCCTTTGATGAAGAAAAATTAGCTAAGAACTGAAGAACACGCGAGGAAGATGAAGAACGGCGGAGACGCGACGAAGGTTAGCTGCTGCCGATTTCTGATTAAATAGGAACAAATGGACGGTTGTGATTGATTGGAGGAGATCCAACGGCAGATCTTGGTCTGATTGAAGCCAAACTTTTATGATGATGATCTGGGGTCAGGATCTGCCTTGTGGTAGCTCGGATCCTCCAGATATGCAACGGATGGTCCAGATCAACTCTATCTATGAATGGACGCTCTAGAGCCCTCCTTGCTTGATCCAACGGTTGATTGAGCTCTGATTGGAATGAAACCTTCAGATCTCGATCATAGAGCTTGATCAACCCTAACCCTAGCTCGGATTGCTTCAGATCGTCCCGAATGGCTCAGATCTAGCCGCTCTTGAATCGGACGGCCCGGATTAATCGTAGGCTTGATAATTCGATCCGGTTCACATCCGACTCAGGTTTGACCCAATATGCCCTAAGTCCTTGAACCTTTGGTGCCTACAAAAAAATAGATCCAAAATTTAGTGGCCAATTAATCCAATTTAATGCAAATTTGCAATTAAGTCCAAAATAAAGGTAAGTTCTAAAACCTAGGGCAATTTCACAATTAATCAATAAAAATATGAGTCAAACATGGATTTTAACATCTAAAATAATCAACAAAAATGGTACATATCAGCTGTCGAAGCTTGCTTTGCTTTCTTGTGTTTTGTGTTTACCTTGGGGGCGCCCGGGACACTTCGGGCGCCCTGGTCAGCTGTTGCCTCGTTCCTTTGAGGCTCTTTGAGCTGCAGACACTCGTTCCTTCGGTCCTGCATCCAGGGTTAGTCCAAAACACAATAAATAATAAAATATTAGTTTATACAGCCTTAGCTGTCTTGGTTCTGACTTTGGGCCTCCAAAATGGAACCCTAGGTCGAACCGACGCCTACTGTTCCCTCGACGGGGAACGCGTCCTCACCTACTCCTCTCGGGAGAATATACCTGATGCCAACCGCTCCTTTGGTTGGACTTTTGCCTGGCGGTCCTTTGCCAGGTCTTGGATACCGAGCTGTCCTTCGCCCGGTGCCTAGCAGTCCTTCGCTAGGGCTTTGTATCCTGGCATTCCTTCGCCAGCTGCCTAGCAGCCCTTCGCTAGGACTTTGTTTCCTAGCAGCCCTTCGCCAGGTGCCTAATAGCCCTTCGCTAGGACTTTGTTTCCTGGCAGCCCTTCGCCAGGTGCCTAGCAGCCCTTCGCTAGGACTTTTCCTGCACACTTGAGTAACATTATTAGATCACAAATAACACTTAACTTTGAACCCTTTGACAATATCAAAACAAGGTTCGACATGGTGCTTCCTGCACCAACAATAGTTACTAATAAGCTTTGAAATTTTTTTAGGTATGAAAAGAAAAAAGGATATTAAAATAATTTAATTTTGGGATTTACCAAATCAATTGAGAGTTAATTAGTAAAGGGTCTAGGCTCTTTATTAAATAGTTTGATAATTTGTAATTATTATTGTTAATTTTCTCTATCATATTGAGAGAAAATCATGATATATATATATATATATATATTATCAACGGATCCTCTTAAGATTTGCTATGGACAACCCACGTGGCTTGAGGAAAAAATAAAAGATGAATACATAATTTATCGATCGATCCTCTTAAGATTTGCTATGCTATGGACTACCCACGACAGATTGTCTTCCCCCTCATCCGTTTTAATAATGATAGAAGATTATTGTAATTAATAAGGGTTTGATAGAAGATTATTGTAATTAATGAATTATGCTATGGACAGTCCACGACAGATCATCTCCCCCCTCATCCGTTCAAGCCTGGTATTATTTTCAATTATGCTAAATCTACATCTGGGATCTTAAACCCACCGATCTATTTAACACTTGATATTTTACTTTGATAGGGGTGTGTCAGGCCTGTGCTATAGTACAACACAAAGGCGACACATGAAAACCCTAGTAGCAAGCTACTATAATGGGTCATCCCCATATAAAAATTAATTTAATATCAAAGTGAACCAATGACCCACATATCAGATATTAAACTGATAAGAACAGATATTACACTTGATCTTAGCCAAAAGGCGAAGAAAGGTATGAGTTGTTTTATCGTTCTTTATCCATTTTTATAATTGCTCTGTGTAATTCGCCTTGGTAACTTCAGATATGGGACTATCATTTTTCTTACATCAACTCAAGGGAAGCTAAAGACCTATATTTCATTAATATTAAATTAAATTTATTTTTTTTATGTACTTTACTGTAATCATTATAACTTATTTAAAAAAAATTTATTCAGAAAATTTATATTCGGTTTAAAAAAAGGGACAGGTCTAAAATTTATTAATTATTAATTAAAAATTTTTTATTTAGAAAATTATATTCGGTTTAGGCGGGAATCCTAAGTTCCCTATGAATGTCACGTCTACATGTAAAACTGTATTGTCTTCCCCCTCATCCGTTTTAATAATGATAGAAGATTATTGTAATTAATGAGGGTTTGATAGAAGATTATTGTAAATAATGAATTATGCTATGGACAGTCCACGACAAATCATCTCCCCCTCATCCGTGTTGATGCAGTCTGGCCCTGATTGTTGTTTTGGTGTTGACACCGATTTTAGTTTAGGTGGATGATTATTGATTATGATTAAGTCCTGATCGGGGATCAGGCATGGTATGGAAAATCCTAGCTTGGAGGGCTAGGTGTTAGAAAATCCTAACCTGGAGGGTTAGGTGTTGAAAATCCTAGCTTGGAGGGCTAGGTGTGTGAAAAGTCCTAATTCGGAAGAGGTGGGTGAAAAGTCCTAGCTTGGAGGGCTAGGTGAAAAGTCCTAACTTGGAGGGTTAGGTGCAAATTCCCATCTTGGAGAATTAGGTGAAAAAGTCCTGGCTTGGAGGGTCAGGTCCTAGCTTGGAGGACTAGGTTTGGAAAAGTCCTAATCCGGAAGAGTTGGGTGAAAAGTCCTAGCTTGGAGGGCTAGGTGAAAAGTCCTAGCTTGGAGGGCTAGGTGAAAAGTCCTAACTTGGAGGGTTAGGTGCAAATTCCCAACTTGGAGAGTTAAATGGAAAAATCCTTAGCTTGGAGGGCTAAGGTGGATGAAACCCTAGCTTGGAGGGCTGGGTTTGACTCCCTGGATCGGTCTGGTGACCGATCCAGCAATGTCTGATCGGACTGGTGACCGATCAGGGAGCGCACAGTGAGGTTGGGAACCTATTGTGTGGCTCCTGATCGGTCTGGTGACCGATCAGGGAGCAGGCTGCTTCCTTGCTGCCTTGCTCCTGATCGGTCTGGTGACTGATCAGGGAGCGGATAGTGAGTGAGTTCCCTTGCGGATCAGACCCTGGATCGGTCCGGTGACCGATCAGGGACTTAGGATCTGATTAAAAAATCACCGTTCATCTGTCCTGATCGGTCTGAGTGACCGATCAGGCTTCACTCTGATCGGTCTGGTGACCGATCAGGCTTCACTCTGATCGGTCGGGTGACCAATCAGGCGTGTATAGCCGCGAGAGCTGGGAATCCCAGCGAAGCAGTGGATCAGTCTGGTGACCGACCCACAAGCCCTGGATCGGTCCGGTGACCGATCACTTTAATTCAAATTGCACTGTCAGACGCGGTCAGAGCGTCTGATCGTATCCGATTCGCTATTGTTTGCTTCTGATATTTGATTTACTGTGTGATTTACTGCTCTAACAGTCTGATTAAGCTGCAGGTGACAGGGGAGGATTCAAACACTCAAGGAGAAGTCAATGGAGGCTTTCCTTGGAGCAGGTTTGTCCATTTTTCCATCTCAGGTTGCAACGGTCGAGCTGCAGACTGGAGCTGAGACTGGAGCTTGGCTGAGGGAAGCTCAGGGAGTCCAGGGATAGCTCAGTGGTAGCTGGCGTTGGCAGATGAGCAGCTGGGAGCTACAGGGATGGTGTCATCTGATGTTTGGTGGAGAAACAAAAAGGAGAAGAAGACTTCGGCTGAAGCAGAGAAGTGTTCAACAGTTTTTCTGTGTTGAGCTTGCTGAAGTTCTTGCTGCGCCTTGTGTTTCTCCACAACTTGCTTGCTGTGTTCCTGAAGTCTTCATCATTTTGAGCAAGCAACCGCAATCAAGAAGCAACCAACTCTTACGTGAGTGCTGGGAGGAAAGAATAAGGGGCTTGGAGTCCAACAGTGAGAAGACACGAAGGAGGGAGTCCTTGCGTGAGATCATCGCTGGGTGGAGCTCAGGATAAGCTCGCTGTGTTCTTGTCCTTGCTAGGTGCTGAGTAAGAGTTTTTCTCTGTGTTTCATTAAGCTTAAATCTATATCCTTGTTTGAAACATTGTGGAGAGGTTTCTCCACCGAGAAGGAGGTTGCGTTATATCCGGTGAACACCGGGGCTTGATCTGCCGACGATCAAGGGATCGCCCACCTTAAGGGCACGCCAAGGAGTAGGGGCAAGTTATCCCCGAACCTTGTAAACCCTCTTGTTAGCGACTTTGGTAGTTGTTCTTGCTTGCTTTCATTTCTGTTTTGTTTACTGCACTGCTTCCTTTCTTTTGCTTCTTCCGCTGTGCTACTGATAAGTTGAGTGCAGAAACCTCACAAGTGTTTAAAGTCAAAGAGATTGGCTATATTCACCCCCCCTCTCTAGCCATCCGTTTCCAACAAGTGGTATCAGAGCAAGGAGCTCTGTTTACGACTTAACATCCGAGAGTTATCAACAAGATGACGTTGAGAGAAGGCTTCTCCACCACCCGAGCTCCATTCTTTGATGGCGCCGACTTTCAATATTGGAGATCAAAGATGGAAGACTATTTGAAGATGGATATCCACACTTGGTTCGCGGTGAAGGAGGGATTCACCCCTCCTAAGGATGACGAAGGCAAAGAGCTTGAGTTGTGGAGGTGGACTGCTGAACAAACTCGGAAGAGTGAAGCCGACGCGAAGGCGGTTGTCACTCTACAATGTGGCATGAACAAAGACCAACTCATCAAGGTTGGCCCTTTCACAAGTGCGAAGGACTTGTGGAACAAACTCATTGAGCTTCACGAGGGCACCCGAGACTCTAGAATCGCAAAGAGGGACTTGTTCCTCAATCAACTTCAAAATCTCTCCATGAAGGAGAATGAATCGGTGAGTGAGCTTCATAGCCGGTTCAAGGAAGTTCTCAATGGACTTCATTCTATTGATGAAAAGGTCGAGAATCGCGACCTTGTGAGGTATGTCTTGAAAGTCTTTCCAAGGAATGCTTTGTGGTCATCCATGGTGGATGCCTACAAAGTTTCCAAGGATCTTTTCATTGTAAAGTTAGATGATTTATTCTGTGAGATGGAATTGCATGAAATGACTAACAAAGGCCCCAAGGAGAAGGGGATTGCCTTAGTTGCAGGTGACCGATCAAACAAGAAGAAGAAGGAGAAGGAGGTCTCTTCGTCTTCATCCTCTTCCGAATCTGAGTCCTATTCCGAAGAAGATGGCAGCGGCTCCTCTTCATCTGAAATGGCGAACTTCGTGCGAAGGATGATGCGAAGGAATCGACGTTTCAAGAGTAGACGTAACTCCAGTGAATCCAAACTTGATAAGACTAATGCATCTTGTTTTGAGTGTGGTAGAAAAGGGCATTTCAAGAATGAATGTCCGAAACTGAAGAAGAAGGAAGAGAAATCCAAGAAGAAGAAGAAGAAGGCCTTGAAGGCCACTTGGGATGAGTCATCCTCAAGCTCATCCGATGAAGAGAAGGAGGAGAAGAACACAAGGCAAGTGACACTCATGGCTCTTGGAGAGGAGAGCAGTGATGAATCTTCAAGCTCCTCAAACGCGGCTTCATCATCTTCGGATGATGAAGAGGTAACTTCTCCCGAGCTTAAAAAGTGTTATAGAGCAATTGCATGTTTAACTAGTATGCTTAAGAAATCAAAGAATAAGGTTAAAGCATTGCAATTAGAAATTGATCAATTGAAAGTATCTAGGGATGATAACATTGATGATTTGCATGTTGAATTGCTAGAAGATGAGATTAAATCATTGAAACATGAGATTGAAAAGTTGAAATCCTCTAAGGTTGAGGAAATCAATAATCTGCATGATGAATTGCTAATAGAGGAAAACCAATCATTGAAGAGTGAAGTTGAGAAGCTCAAGAATATTCTTGAGAAGTTCTCAACTAGCTCTAAGACCCTAGATATGATCCTAAATGCCCAAAGGGCAGTTTACAATAGGGCCGGTATTGGTTACCGTCCTAAGGAACCATCATTTGTGTCTCTCATGTCTAGGACTGACATGAGACAATCTAGAACACCCAAGATTCAAAAGAAAGTAGTCAAGGCATGGGTGCCTAAGTCATGTTTAGTTGTTGCTTTAGGTGTTGGATCGAGAAAACCGATAGAGGGGGGGGTGAATATCGGAAATCGTTTTTCGGAAACACTTAGAGCAAGTATGCAGCGGAAATTAATAGAAACAATCTCTCACAGAGACACGGTCGATTTTACTTGGTTCGGAGCCTGAGTCGACTCCTACTCCAAGGCCCACGGTCGTTGACCGTTTACTTTGGGCAATTCTATATAAGGCGCAAATAGTTTACAAAAGATAATTACAGAATTAAGTACAGTAAACTTAAATCACTCTTTTACCGACGTCCGAAGTAGATCAACTTTTTCGGAGCAGCGGGACGTCATCGGCTCGAGTTGGAAGGATTCCGGGGCGAAGCGCGAGAACAGAAGAGCGTAGAAGCATTGATTGGAAGTTGTTGTTGAAGCTTGGGGTCGAGGGGCCTTTAAATAGCCCTGGGGGCGCCTGGATCATCGGGGGCGCCCCCCTACGTGGCATTTGATCCGGCTTGATCTCGGTCAGCTTCTGATCCCTTTGACTTCGGGATCAGCTTTGACCGGGGCGCCCGGAGCGCTCGGGGCGCCCGGGTTGACCGGGTCAAACTTTATCCCTTGCTTCGCTGGCTTGCGC